>NMRA01000088.1:797215-817475 GCA_002633005.1 Phoronis australis
TGTGTGTGTGTGTGTGTGTGTGTGTGTGTGTGTGTGTGTGTGTGTGTGTTTGTGTGTGTGTGTCTGTGTGCCTGTGTATTTGTCTGTCTGTTTGGCTTAAAGAGGGTATTAACCAGTCGCCAGATTGACTATTGCTCCTCCCACTCGATCTTGTGTTGCATCCTCGGACAAACTAAGACTATGTTAATGGCTGCAAGTAATCTTATATGTGTCTAAGGGATAGGGCGGGAGGTCTCGGATGAACTATTTTGCTTTATAAGCCGTCATTGAAGTTCAAGGGCCATGTCTCGCCATTGGATTTTATGGCAATTCTGTCATAAAATTCATATTCATATTTGCGTTACAGTCTTTATGAGTTGAGTTGTGTTGTTTCGAAGCTAGAGAAAAGGGACGTCCTGCGGTCATGGGACAAAAGCCGTGATTGACACCTGGTGACTGGTTAATTGGGTCGTTTGAATATATGCAAAAAACTCTCATGCTTTGTCATAAGCCAACTTTTTGATTTAGGTCAGTTTAAGGGGTGCGTCTAACTTCCAGCTAAGATCTCTTAAAGCAGCATTAAACCCGCCCTCTATCTCAAACTATTTGGACCACATGGTGTTATGAAATTGGTCTCAATTTGTTTGTTTCATACTCAAATTCCATGTGATTCCTTGGCTTTGAACAAACTAACAGATTGTTACTGTTTGAGACCAGGCTTTACACGTTGGTTTGTCACGGCGTGCGATTTCATGCACCTGAGCATGGTCTCTGGTAATAACGAACTGTCAGTTCACTGCAAACCTAGAATTCACTACTCGTCTGAGCAAAGACCAAGTCGAGTCCCATCTTACATCGGTAAGTGGTCTAAATCACAAAGTATTTGCTTGGACGGAATGCAAGTTTATAGCCGCTGTAAACTCCTGTCCCTGTCCATCAGAAATTGAGTCCATGGTACAAATCCTCACTACATCATTCCTAAACTCCCACACGTGCACGGAATATGCTCCATGTTCATTGGCCAGATTCCATGACCACAGTTCTAGTCAGCAGCTGGTATGTAGAGGTGAAAATCCTTTTCGACATGACAGACCCATCAAAACTTTCCAAAACCACCGAACTTAGTGGTCTCCAATTTTACGAGTATAGTCTTCTGAGGCATATGTGCGTGTATTGTAGCCCAAATATCCCAAATAATATTTTCGGTCAACTCAAATGCATATGGCTGAGCTTCAGTTAGAGGCGCTGGCTGCTTTTTAATGTTTTGGGCACATCTTAAAGTGAATGGTTGTATTGTTTTTTGTCCATTCTTAGTGTTTTTCAGAATTAGTTATGGTGTTAAATTGAATCCATGTCAATGTCTACCATTTTATAATGGATAAACCATTCCTGTTTCACTAGAACAGCATTTCAAAAATTAGCTCCACAATTTTACTCAAGTGTGTGACATGTTTAAGGACATACACGTGTGATTTTAAAACACATTTGCAGCTGTACAAAACGATCGTAATCCAAATGCTGTGGAAATGGAGAGAAAATTTCTCAGTAACCAGTCGTGTTCAAGTTGTGACAAGGAAATCCATGAGCCTCATGCTTGACATCTTGTCTGCTAGTCTGACATTGCCGTTTCACTGCTTTTAAGTGTTACGTGATTATTTCTTCTTCTTAGCTCTCCAAGGCGCTTAAGTATGGTAAAGAGGACGTGACCGGTCAACTGCGACAGGCGAAGCGGAAGAGCCGACAGAAAGCCATCGATCAAAGCCAGCTGTTGGATGATGAAGACGGCACCATCGCCATGGAAGATGATGTCGATGAGGAAACTACGCTAATCGAGAGTGTGGATGAAACGGCGCGACCAGCCAAGAGACGCGGCAAAGGTAGATGTGAAGGTCTTGCTGACGCTCATTTGTTGCATTCTTGTTTCGCATCACGCTAGGTGTTGGAAACCACTTGCGTGCTTTCTCTGAAATTTTGGACGCTCTGTGAGAGAGTTTCATAAATCCGTCGCACACTCTTCCGTGTTTCACATTCACTGGCTTAGATGAAAGCCTAGTGTTGGAATACATTGAAATGTTGCCATAATATTTCCATTTCTGCTGCAGGTTTGATGAGTGCCGAAGATGCGGCATTGGCAGCATCCACCCTGACGGGAGCCCCACGGGAGGGCAAGACACCGCGTAACGTCAACGCCTCCATTAGGGAGAAACTGCGTAACAAAGTGCAGTTGGCCAGGGTATGTTCCTTTTGTCATGTTTGAGTGATATTCAGTGCAAGACAAATGTAATCAGACAAACTACTGTTTTCTAGTCATGACGGCTAATTTTGTTCGGAGCAAAAATTACTTGTAGTAAGTATAATGGTGGCAAAATGCAAATTACAGAGCGGCTTAGCCACCATACTAATTTTCTTGTTAATTCCCCTTCATACTCAGTCATCAGGGGAGACTACTCAGATGATAAGTGTGGCTTCTGCCCAGCCGTCATGACGGGCAATTCCAGGTCATTTTGTCTGCATACTTTCGTCTCGTACTTCAGCTCATCGCTTTGCAGTGGGATCAAAAGACAGTGTCGACTGCAAATGCTGAAAACGCACGCATCCATCACCAGTCGTTTTATGCTTTGTGGAGAATCGCGTGAATTAGTGGTTAGAGGAAATGCTGAACACTTGTGCATCCATCTCCAGACGTTTTATGGCTTGTGGAGATTTTCTCTGATGCTGATGGCAAAACTCAAAATACTGCACGGTGCTGAATGTTTGAACATGGTACACATCAGTAAAAAATGTCCAATAGCTTTCTGGAGATAAAAAACAAGTAACATTTTCATTCCGCTTCAACTTTCGTTTTGTTTCCTTTCTAGCGCTGCAAACATTTGCATCATTTCTGTTGCACTGGAGATTGTTACACATGGGTTTGGTTGCTTTGGTAACTGAGTTATGGTATATCTGCTTTGGAGCGATAATCACTTCCTGGGTTTTGAGAACCAGTTTAACGCCTGTTATTCTGTGGAAAAAAATGTCGTGTTCTCAAAACGCGGAACCTCTGTAAGTGATTATTACCCACTTTGGAATTGGAAAACAGGTTTAAATTGTGGTTGAGATGGCATTCAAGAGATCATGAAAGTAAGCCAAGTCATTGCCAAGAGAATACCTGTGGTCTGTGGAATTCTTGTTCACTCATGAGATTTCACATTTAACCTTGTGCAACAAAAATAGGTTTCCATCTATTGTAGAAGATAAACATTGTAAATGCCGCATAGTTTCTCGTTACTTCATAACAAAGTCAAGAAAAATATTTGCACCCCCTCATTGATATATTTATCATTTATTCTTGTTTTGCTCTGCTAATTACGTGTAATTAAAATACCTTAATTATAAGTAATACCTAAATTTGTAAAGTATCTGAAGTTAATTGTAGGTTGAGTACCTGTTTGTTTTTCTGTGGGAAGCCGTGCATATCCGAATAATTAGTTAAAAATATGTACTCAGGGTATTGATTAAACAGAGATCGGACTGTCTCTCATCATTTTGTCACTCAGTGCTCAAGTAGGTGTTAGGACCGTCGCATAGCACGTCAGTCGTAAATACCTATGTCATACGATAGGCGTCGTTTGGAATCTTTGAGTAGGTGGTCGGGGGTATTCAGTGTAATGCTTGAGATGGTCTTGAAAAAATCAGTGACCAGAGTGTTTCCATTCGTGTACTTGCTGGGAGTTATTTGCTAGTGCTGAAAGTTTTGTAAAATGTTATCTACTAGCATGAGATCATAAATATTGGTTTTTAAATATTTGTGACGAAAAAGATAGTGTAGAATAAGGGGAGTTAAGCCCAGAAAGCATTGTTCCTCATTACAAATAGTAATGGTTGAAACTCGGGTATTTTAAAATTTTTTTAATTTTCTTATTCTGACCAGGATGGGATAGACTTGTTGAATTTATAAGCTTTGACCAGACTTATGAAAGGAAGTGTGTTGCGTTTGTGTGATTATTATCAATTGCTATTTCTCAGCGATGTCTGTCAGACATTCGTTGAAGTCAAAGCCGGTGTCTTTACCATTTAAATACTCTTAAAATACTCCGCACTTTAAAGCATGGGATTTGGCTCAGCTGCTGAGCGTTCGGCTAGTAGTGCAGAGCTAGTGGCTTCGATTCCGCGCTACTGCTTATTGCTGTTAAATTTCTTTTCTCGCCTTTAAGATGATTCTGATGTTTAAAGTTGTTGGTATCCAAGACGATTTGTCAAATGGCATATGTTAGAAAAAGGAAATGATACAGAATAGAGGACACATTCACAAGAATTAACAAATTGCATTGATTTTTTCATGATTTAGCTCTTTGTTCATTGATAATGAATATTGCATGGTTTCTGTGCAGACAGTCCTCCAGCCAAACAAGCAGACATACAGACAGATAGACAGACAGACAGACATTGCCCTATATCCCTTCTGGTAGTGTACCGTGGCTAAGGGAATTATCACTCTGGGGTACTGTATGTGGAATTACTGTTGCTGTAATCCTGTATTTAATGTGTATGAGGTGGGATCCATTCTCTGTCTTTTCTGCCAAGTTTATCCAGTGCAGTCTCAATTGGGTGCAGTTCAGGTGAACCCGTCCATTTCGTTAGTGTTGTGCGTCTGCAGTTCCTGTGTACATTTGACATTGCTGGTGCCTTCCTTCATTTGCTGGACATGAAACGAGCAATTTCTTGCGTAAAATCTGACGTCAAATCAGCCGAACTCCACTGACAATTTCATGGGATTGTGATTTGATCTTTTTAGCTGTAGCAAAATCGTCTTCTGTCTGCAAAAGTGTAAATTTGTAGATGTGCTACTTTTGCTCTACATGTTCCCACACCATTCTTTGCATCACCTGTCTCTTGCCGTAGTTTTAGATTTCTGCCAATGGTAGCTTAAGTCACCCTAAAAGTCTGCGCACCCTAATTTGACATTTTTCCAGCGTCTGGCAAGTGAAGAGCTGCACGCTGACTTAGAGTCTGTGAGCAAACCATGTTTTTGGCCAGTGCAAATAACACAATACCATTTTCAATGCTGTCAACTTGGCACCTTTCCTCCGTGTGTACATAAACAGACACTGGTATAAGTTCCCAGCTTTACAAAGTTTCTTTTGATTTTATCTGAGTAAACCCAATTGCCGAAATTGCAGTTTTTGATGTTTGACCCTAGCACTTTTAATTAGTTGCAGTTTATACAGTTTTGAAGATAAGACATCTAATTTTTTACCATTCTGTCAGTAAAAGACTGTTCTTTGCATTGATACCAATTTTTTTAGAATCATTTTTTTGATTGTGGAAAATATTTGGAAAAATTATTTTAATACACAAGTACTGTATTTACATTTGATGCCAGTGCAGTTTCTGCAGTAATGTCTAGTTCTTCAGATGTACACGTGAATCCAGTAATTTCCGTTTTTGAGAACCTGCAATGACAGACATTTGCAGGCCTGTGCTCTGCCTGTACCATCAGTCACCCGTAAAAAGCCTTCGTGGCATTTCAAGTCATACCACCAGACCACAGGTACATGTGGAATTAGTGAGCTTTGCTCGATCATTGCTAGACACCTGTTGTATGCTGCTTTTAGTGATTAAACCAAGCTCCTCAAGTGGGTTGATGGCGGTATTTTGTGGTTACAGTACTAGGCGGCAGAACCATTTTGAAAGGTTTTTGGGGTGAAGATTGTGCGAGTGATAGTAGAAGCCCAGAAACTTTCCTACTTTGAAATTTGGATAATCGTGTGTGCCCCATATGAAAAGACGTTTTGTGAATATTATTAGTGTAGTGGGGACGACAATGTCTTCTCATTTTTGGGCAGATTTGACATATTCTGTCTCAACTAGTGGTGATTTTTTTATGTTTTGAGTCCATTTCTTTTGCGTCCAACTCTGTCTGCCAGTCTGTCAAAGGATCAGTGTGAAAATTTGCAGACGAGTTTCTGACGAAAAGACCGCAGCTGACGTTGTTATTCGAATGGATTCGACTACGTTGATTCCCCCTTAGTGGCATTTTTTTTTCCTTCTGTGCCTATGGTTGTATCTCCTTATCCCTTATAGGTAGAATCTGTGGGAAATTTGGCGGATGTGCTCCTAGTGAGCTGACAGCGGATTGTGACGAGTTTCAGGCCAATCTGACTGTTTCCCCTAGTGGCAATTTTAGTTGTTGATGTGTGCCTCAATCTTCGGAGGTCATTTGTCGATTTTTTCCGTAAAATTATGGGAAATTGTTTCTTAGGATATGATGAACTTGTCCACTGCCTGTAGTGTGCGCTTTATTTAATAAGTTTTGGTGTATTTATTACTAAGTATGTTTGTAGTTGTAAGGTGATGCACTGCAAACTTAAAAACATTCAAAGAAATGCAGACAATCCTCTTCCCTAGTTTATCATTTTGTGCTGATAGTTTGATCACCTTTTTATTAATTAATCTCGTTCCTAAGTTAATAAACAATGCTGTTATTGTCATTTGAAGTTTGAGTAAATTTTGAGGCACCCTGTATTTTCTGAAAGTATAAAGAGTGTAAAATTTTAATTTTAGACTTCATACTAATCTGTCATTGATTGAGTCGCCTCACCATGTCTGTTTGGGAAGATTTGACAAAAAGGAAAATAAGGATCTTGGCAATAGCACTACCAAATTTCTTTAGATATAAATATTCAAAGTGAAATTTAAATTTCTTAAATTATTGTTTTGCATGAATTGGTTAAAATAGGTTTGCGTTGTTTCATAGTAGTTCCTTATGTTATAATGAAACACGTTAAATAAACATTTTCTTGCAGCGTTTTGTTTCTATTTGAATCTAATCCTCCGTTCTTGACTGTCTTGCACTGTAATTTTGCTCAGTCATCATTGCGACTACTGCAAAACATTTGTGCTTACTTGAAGATTCTGAGCTCTTTATTTAATACGGCTCCGTTTTGTCTACTCTGCTCAGTGCATTAGGAATTCCATGCTTCAAAACGAGCTGGTCACTCCTCGGTGCAGAGGTATCTCCTTGCAAGCCCAAGGCCTTGAACTTCAGCAGCAATGCTGCTGGCATTTTCCCCTGTAGCTGAACAACTGACTCCTTGTCAGTCTTCTAAAGACCTAACTTTAATCTCCCTGTTTTAGTCTTTACTCTTGGTAATTCACTAATACCCTGGGAAAATGTAGTCATTACTACTGAGTCTTGTGGTTGTAGTTATGGGCACCTAGTGCAGGAGATGCTGATCAGTGGAAGTTCAGTGTAGCTACATTTGTAATTTCCCTGCCGTTTATGTTTCACTATCGAAGTTTGGCTATGTGGTTGTCAGATCTGATATTTTTTCAGTAGGTGATTCTTCATTTTAGATGCAATTAATGTTCAACTAGCTACAGGCATTGGCCGAATCATCAAAAGTTGTGATTAACAAGCTAGTTTTTTTTTACAGCAGCACTATGTTTTTTGCCTACGGTGTTTGAAATTCTGAACTTGTGCTTGAAGAATGGGTGACCAAACTCATCTGTATGGTGTGATTAAACTTGTCAAAGTTCTTTCTTACAAAATTCTGTGTTTTAAAATTTTTTTTTCTATTTGTTAAGCACACTAGTTCAGATTATTTCCTGCAGAAATGGCATGCCAAAGGCTTTCACTTACGAAACCAGTTTTGAGTGGTAAGAGTTCCTGGAAGGGGGATGGCGACAGTTACGTGAAAATTCGGATAGCTGTGTGAACCTTTAAAGTTGTCAGACTTTTCCTTGGATATCTCTGTGTTGTGATTGGCTTATTGTGTGTTTGCAGGAAAAGGCAGAGGAAGAAGCGAAAGATGAGTCGAGACCTGGCCGTCGACTTCGTGGGATGAGGGACAAGCCTCTTTTAGCGACGCGGTTTGATGACGCATCATTGGTAAGTAAACGTTACGCCTTCTGAATGGAACAAACACTTCGTCGCGATATTGGCTTAGCACAGAAATTGCCACTGCCTTGTGAGATGCTACAAAATATATCATGAAATCTCACGAGTTTGGTGCAATAGTAAGTATCAGAATTACCATTTCTTCATTTTTCGTCTGCATTGTTAATGAATGCCCACAATTGTCTGATGGTACGGTAATTCCCCACTTGTTTCGCACAAAATAAACATATTTTCCCGCCAATCGGGGTGTGCCAAATAAACTGAATATAAAAATTTTGTAGCTGTTGGATGTGCAAGATTAATAGTCAGTGTCACCAACTGCAGTGTTTGAATTTAGCCAACTGCCCGTGATTGAATTTAATGAAATGCTGCCCACGGGTTGGCAAAGGCACCAGTTAAAAGTAATTAAGTTCTTTTATCTTGTTCAGCACATTCGAGCACATGACTGAGTGACACAACGCTCATCTAGGCGTGTCACTCACAGGCATGCTCAAAACGGTCGTTCACTAATGACAGGAAGGAGTTTTGTATTAGAACAGGAAAAGTAACTTAATTAATGTTAATTGGATCCCATTCACACAGCCAGTTCGCGATGCTTGGTTTCTCAGTTAATTTTGGAATTGTTCCAAGTGATTATTGGACTAACAAAGGTGACAGTATTTGAGTGACACGTCTAATAAGCATCGCAATACTGAAGCTGTTGCAGCTTTCTTTCCAATTTAGGACAATTATTGCCGAGTTGATCGTTTTCATTTTTCAAAAACTCGTCAATGCCCGCAACTTCTCATATTATTGTTTGATGATAGCTGTGTCTTAGAACTCCAAAACGACAAGGTATTTAGTGCCACTTATTTTCCATGAAAAAATTAGAAAAAAAAATTGTCCACCATAGCGTGTCCTAAATTTGTGAGAGTTTACTGTAGTTTCTATTCGTTCAATAGCTGACCAAAGAGGAACAGGAGTCTGAGGCGGCGTTGGATAGGTCAATGAATATGAGAAGCAAGTGGCGGAAAGCTGCGGACAGGGTTAGTCCGACAAAGGTAGGTTAATTATGTGTTTGACGACACGTTGTGGTGTGGTGTGGAGTTGAAAATGAAACCGTTGTTACGGATTACTTGTATGATGTTTGCAATGTTGCTTGTGACGGTGTTTAGGGCGTAAGTGTGCAGGCCATAAACGTTTTCTCTGGCGTTAAACAATTAAAGTTTTATAGGAACCTAGAAAAATGTCCGCATTTGGATGTTTTTGGAACGTCATATCTTGGAAATGGTTCATCAGTACTCTAATAAGCTGTTAGGAATTGGTTTTAAAATGTTCCACTTTTTCATGAGCTCTAACAAAAGTTGCACAAAATTAAAAAGAAATAATTAAAAAAATTCATCTTGGACATTTGTATCAAATAAAGTTTGGTCATGTTGTCGATACTGTTGTTCACCTTTCATTTTTTGGTAAATTTTAATGAGAAGGCTGTTAATGACAACAAAATTAGCCAGGAAAACCCAAGAGTGTATTATACTATTTTAAGAATATTCTGAAAACTTATTTTGTGAGACAGTAATGAGTCATGGCGTAATCGTCATGACAATAAAACAAACTTCTTCCGCAAGTTCAGCCACTTGACCGAAATCAGGAATACCAGAATAAATGATCATAAATTCAGTTTATTTCAAAAGTGGTCTTGTGCCAACTAAAGCGCTTTCCGTCGTAAATACTTGCCAGTCGCAGAAGATAATGCATTTCATCAAACTCACTATTGCCTCTTGACCAAACTTGATCATCGGTAGCTGTATAATTTACAGCCCGTTTATGTTTTAGTGCATCTCTTGCAGTGCATATACAAGTGTCAAAACACTGGCTAGCATCAACTGCCAGCTTTATGGCCAGCAGGAATTTACAGTTCATAGTTTTTTGAAATAGATCACCCCTAATTAGAGGCACGCTGGTCATTTTACAACGGGTTATTTGTTGAATGGCGTGTGATATTTAGCATTAGTATGACTGAAGCACTGCGCTGTGCCATAAATAGTCGGTGTGCTACTGCTTGTATTACATGATGATATTAGGAAGCCCATTCGTTTGACTCATTCCTCCTGGTGTGTGTGGCTTGCATTCCTTCACTACGTTTACAACTTTCCTGTGGGTTGTTGTGTTGCCTCCAGTCAGCTGAGGAACGTGATTGCCACTGACAGTTTTAGTGCAGTGGTACGCACGCGCAAATTGGAACAAAAATAATCACCCGAATTCAAAATTGTCATTTTTCCTTTTGTCAAAAGCTGATTACATTATTGCTTTCATTGAAGATTTCCCTCTTCCCCCATATTGTGATCTACATTTAAAAAAAAAAAAATAACCGACATGTATTATACGCACTCATAGTGTTTAAACTTGACTGTGTTTTTGTGACAGACGGAATGTTTGCAGTAACGGCTGCAAAGTTCAAAGTATATACACGTCTCTTGGGGTGCGGGGGGAGGGGGGNTCCCTGATTATACATAGCATTCAACCAGATAAAAACTGCGTTAGAGATGACACATTTTCCAGTCTTGAAGCGACCGTGGGCATGCGATTTTGTTGATGAATTTGAATAGTTTCAGAACGGTGAATCCATAAGTGAATAAAAATTACCGTGGTAACCTTTACTTTAAGATGCTATGTCTCATTAAATTGTAAATATGCAAATGAAGTACTAGCTTACAAACAGTCCAGGTCTTCCGGCGTGCCGGAAACCATCCGAGAACCAGTTACCATTGCAATCTTGCAAGAGTCTCATTTTGCGAGACTATTTTTATGTAAATGAGTATAGTAATATGTCATTGTTACCCTAATAAAACGAGGCGCATTTTTGTTATTTGTTCATTTCACTATCAAATAACAATTTTGTAATATTTGGAATTACTTGGGTTTTCTGTATGTGCACACTTGTTTTTAAGTGTATCAGTTGTGTTTTTTCTAAAACCGCACTTTAGTTACAAATTGTTTCTTTTCCTGATTCCACTTGCACACGCATTTCTCCAAGAAATCACAAGGTGGCGTTCGCTACAAATTTAAATATTCACAGTTTAATGAGACATAGCATCTTTAAGTCATTCAACCACTGCACGGCACTCAAGCATTAAGTTTATGTGGGACCCTAAGAAGTTGTCCAAATTCGACCAACTGTGGAACGCCAGTGATGGGTCATCGGCTTCATATAAAAGTCTCAGTTACTGTGTTTCATGCAATGTTCTTCATAATGCTGTTAGGAATTGTTCTTTAAGCTGTTTTTGTTAGAGGGAGAATAAAAGATTGGACTTGTATGATTTTTACAAAAAACTCGAAAGCTGTTTAAAACAAAAACCAAATGTTGCTTTAGAAAACTGCAACAGTGCTTTTGAGATTTCATCTTGAACTTTAAAATTTGGCCATGTTGTTTGTACTGTGGTTTTGAAATCGATGTACCTTCCTTTTTCCCGAAATTTGGCTAAGAATACGTGGTCACATAACCCAACAATTAATGGTCGATTGATAAAAAATCAGATATCACAGTCTACAGGATTTCTACTTTCAGAAAATGTCATACTTTGACTGACTTATATTCATGGCTTTGTCAATATTTGGCTAAGTATACATTCTTGTGGATAAGATCCTATCATAACCGTAAACCTCTTCTCTGACACTGTTAAAGATATACCACCTCCCCTAAAAATGCATTTTGCATCTTCCGTCTACGTTTGCTATTAGGATAATCATTCTGTCTGAATTTTGCATTTACAGTAATGTACTCTGACATAATTTATAATATCTATCAGTCAGTCAATCAATAATCATTTATTTCGCTTCATTTTAAAATATTTTTTCAAAGGGGAATAGAGCCGATATTCATCCCCAAAATCGAGGCTTCGCATGTCGAAGGTCCTGTTAGTATTATTTGGTTATCTTTTATTCTATTTTATTTTATAACATTTCAATCTCTTAATTAATCATCCAATAGGTCTCTCCAGATCCAACAGTTTTTCAGTTATGAGAGCTTATACCAGTCTAAACAAAACATGCACCAGACATCTGACCCTGCTCGCAGCCCAGGTTGTTGATGTCTTGTTAGCAGTTCAATGTCCTGCCTCATGCCTGATATTAGCCAAATGTACCTACCTTGCCAGCAGGCAACCTCAGCAGTGGCACTATCACTGAGTTCGTAGTACTAGTTATGACCTTCTCCACCACCTGGCGAAGGAGTCTCTGCTCCTGACGTCCAATGAGCCGGCAGGAGACCCCCAGACGGAGCGACCCACTCTGGTTGACAGGGGTCAAGCAGCTGGTGCTTGTCTGAATCCCCCACCTTTCCCTGTTTCATCAGTTTTAACTGTCGTCCCTGTGTCCCTGTACTGGAGTCTGTCTGTCGGGGAGGATTTTAGCTAGAAACACATGTCCCACTTATTCTATGAATTTCTCAATGCAAGTCTGCTATACAAAATCTCTTAACTTGTCTGCGATGTAATCAGCTGGTGCTGCTATTTATCGGTGGCTGTTTTTTGCAAGTGGTGTGTTTCTGTGGTATTTTATTGTACATCTTTCCTAGTCACTTATCTCAATTCGTGGAAAGTCGGTCGGCGTTAGGAAATCAATGCTAAGTGTCCATGGGGGCATGGGGGGGGCATGCATCATCTGGAACATTGGGAGAGGCAATATACCAGGATGTGGGTTCTGGAATTTATTGAAGTTAGGAAAATGCCCAGATTTGGCAAATTTGATGACGTCATATCTCATAAATGGTTGCTAGGATTCATTATGAAACTTAGTTATTATATTTTATGCACTGTTCTACAAACGGCTGTTAGGAATTGGTTTTAAAATGTTTTACTTTTGCATAAGGGGCTATCAGAAATACGACATATGATTTTCATAAAAAGATCAAAAGTTGCATAAAGACAAAATGAAGTGATTATTTAGAAAGCAGTAACAGTGTTTTTGACATTTCATCTTGAACATTTATACAGGGATGGAAATTGTTTATGTTATTTATACTGTTGTGGCATTGGTGTAAATTGTAACCATGGAATTCTACGAGTTTTCTTTCTATGTAAAGTTACAATTTATATTTTTGTGGGTATTTAGCTAAATACATAGACTATATAACCGTGGAGCAAATTGTGTCGATTCCTGCTCCAGTTCTTTCAAAAATAAACCTTCACCTGTTGCACTGCTTGTCAATCACCTTTGTTTCTGTAATAAACACCATAGGTCAGTCGTGGTACAGAATCCTTGCGTGGGGTGGGTACGTAACAACTTCTCACAATGTTGAAAGGCATTAGATACATTTAAAAAGCTTATCAAGTTGTCCGTTATCAGTTATACACATCAGATTAAGAAGTTAGATAATAGAAAGGTGATTACAATTATAATAGATTTCAAAATTTTCTTTCCTCATGATTCTATATATTTATTATGGTGTAATTAAAAAGATAATGATTCTCATCTTCAATAACGTTGGGATAGCAAGCCCAGTCTCACTGGTTTCAAACTCTTAATAACCTTGACACAGAGTGTTATTTGTGTTTCGATTCTATCATTAGCTAAAGCTACTACTATATGATTAACAGGTAGTAAAATGTCACGGAATCCTTGTTTCTTCCATTTTGACTGGATGTGAATTGTTTGGAGGTAAAACTAGAGAATATTCTACGAGTTTTCACGGTTTAGGTTTTCTCCAAAAAACTTTTGAGGTGATTTGTTTGCCACTATTTCAGTCGTTTCTGCGGACGCAGATTAAATTTACCACAATTGCTGGGGAATGGAAGGACATGTTGCTATGGGAATTTTTTTGTAACCAGGACAAAGATGATGATTGGTTTTTGACATGTAACATACAATAAATTGGTTGATAATATGAATTTTGATTGTCTTAATCACCAAGCTTTGGTCCAGCCAAGCTTAAAACTGAATGTAGATAAAAACTGTACAGGTAAGAATTTATCCAAGAAATTTTGCCAAGTTGTGATTGAAGATTGAGCTAGTGAAATTAACATACGCTTGTTTTCCGCCTTCTGCTATTTGTTTTCAACCTTCCAAGAACATGCAGAGCTTAATCACATCAGGAATTGAAAACCACTTGTGCAAATTTGCTAACATTGAAGCCTGGAGAATTAAATTAATCTGTAGGGCCTTGATAATTAGATAAACCATGTGTAATTTATTATGCATGACTTAGAGCAGNTCGTCCCTGTACTGGAGTCTGTCTGTCGGGGAGGACTTTAGCTAGAAACACATGTCCCACTTATTCTATGAATTTCTCAATGCAAGTCTGCTATACAAAATCTCTTAACTTGTCTGCGATGTAATCAGCTGGTGCTGCTATTTATCGGTGGCTGTTTTTTGCAAGTGGTATGTTTCTGTGGTATTTTATTGTACATCTTTCCTAGTCACTTATCTCAATTCGTGGAAAGTCGGTCGGCGTTGGGAAAACAATGCTAAGTGTCCATGGGGGCATGGGGGGCATGCATCATCTGGAACATTGGGAGAGGCAATATACCAGGATGTGGGTTCTGGAATTTATTGAAGTTAGGTAGAGCCCTGGAAAATGCCCAGATTTGGCAAATTTGATGACGTCATATCTCAGAAATGGTTGCTAGGATTCATTATGAAACTTAGTTATTATAGTTTATGCACTGTTCTACAAACGGCTGTTAGGAATTGGTTTTAAAATGTTTTACTTTTGCATAAGGGGCTATCAGAAATACGACATATGATTTTCATAAAAAGCTCAAAAGTTGCATTAAGACAAAATGAAGTGATTATTTAGAAAGCAGTAACAGTGTTTTTGACATTTCATCTTGAACATTTATACAGGGATGGAAATTGTTTATGTTATTTATACTGTTGTGAGCTGGTTAATAGCACATTGGTGTAAATTGTAACCATGGAATTCTACGGGTTTTCTTTCTATGTAAAGTTACAATTTATATTTTTGTGGGTATTTAGCTAAACACATAGACTAGTGGCAAATTGTGTCGATTCCTGCACCAGTTCTTTCAAAAATAAACCTTCACCTGTTGCACTGCTTGTCAATCACCTTTGTTTCTGTAATAAACACCATAGGTCAGTCGTGGTACAGAATCCTTGCGTGGGGTGGGTACGTAACAACTTCTCACAAAGTTGAAAGGCGTTAGATACATTTAAAAAGCTTATCAAGTTGTCAGTTATCGGTTATACACATCAGATTAAGAAGTTAGATAATAGAAAGGTGATTACAATTATAATAGATTTCAAAATTTTCTTTCCTCATGGTTCTGCATATTTATTATGGTGCAATTAAAAAGATAATGATTCTCATCTTCAATAACGTTGGGATAGTAAGCCCAGTCTCACTGGTTTCAAACTCTTAATAACCTTGGCAGAGTGTTATTTGTGTTTCTATTCTATCATTAGCTAAAGCTACTACTTTGTATATGATTAACAGGTAGTAAAATGTTACGGAATCTTTGTTTCTTCCATTTTGACTAGATGTGAATTTTTTGGAATTAAAACTAGAGAATATTCTACAAGTTTTCACGGTTTAGATTTTCTCCAAAAAACTTTTGAGGTGATTTGATTGCCACTATTTCAGTCGTTTCTGTGGACGCAGATTAAATTTACCACAATTTCTGGGGAATGGAAGGACATGTTGCTTTGGGAATTTTTTTTTGTACCCAGGACAGAGATGATGATTGGTTTTTGGACAAGTAACACACAATAAATTGGTTGATAAGATGAATTTTGATTGTCTTAATCATCAAACTCTGGTCCAGCCAAGCTTAAAACTGAATGTAGATAAAAACTGTACAGGTAAGAATTTATTTAAGAAATTTTTCCAAGTTGTGATTGAAGATTGAGCTAGTGAAATTAACATACGCTTGTTTTCCGCCTTCTGCTATTTGTTTTCCACCTTCCAAGAACATGCAGAGCTTAATCACATCAGGAATTGAAAACCACTTGTGCAAATTTGCTAACATTGAAGCCTGGAGAATTAAATTAATCTGTAGGGCCTTGATAATTAGATAAACCATGTGTAATTTATTATGCATGACTTAGAGCAGCCATTACAATGGGACCATCTCTGGCTACAAGAGGGTATGTGTCGTTAGCTACTGGAACGGGCTAAACTTCTAACTTGTGTTTGTAATAGTTGTTATGCACTTCATTCAGGGTACATATTAAGGTTATGTCGGATGTTACCGACAAGACGGTACATTTAGCCAAATATCTGCAAAACTGTAGATTTTAACTCAGAAATAGTATATATTTTCTGAAAGTAGAAATTGCATAGAATTTGAGTTTTGATTTTATAACTGTCCGCCATTAATTAAGTCATGTGACCATTCTTCTTTGGTAAAATTTATTTTTTCCGTTGTATATGTATTCAGCGTTTTTTGACAGATATTTTTGAATTTGTGGTTTAGGTTTCTAATAAGTACACTGCCCCGCTTTTGGATTTGACACAAACTATTACACCGTGTGTCCATTTTTTATCATTTTCTATCAGCCAAACTGATTCCAATAATTGACGTATGTGTTCCTACTGAGAAGAGAACGGCTGATGATGATTTTTGGACGAGTTCAATTACTGTAGCGCCCCCTAGTGGCAATTTAATTTGTTTACCTTTTTGATAATTGTGTTACGGGCTCTCATGAAATTTGGCGAATAAGTTAATATCACGGAGACAACGGCGCCTGCGCTGTTTCAGACTGATTTGATTTACACTGCTCTCTAGTGGCCTTTTTATTATTTTTGTGTCTGTTTTTTTGGTCCTCCTTACGTCTGCCAAACAGCTTGTAGATTCATGACGAAAGGTGACAGGTGTGTTCCTGTTGAGGAGAACATAACTGACTTGTTTTGTGCCTACCTAGAGGCTATTTTAGTTACTAGCTCCCTCTAGTGGGAATGTTTAAAATGATGATCATCCCTTGTATCTGTGTTTGTGCGATGGTCATGTTGGATCAATGTTCTACATTGTTATTGAAGGACCTTATCGACAAGTCTCTACGTTTTGCCAGATATCGATAAAACTGTTTGACTTAGCAAAAGTATATATTTCCTGAGAGTAGAAATTGTGTAGAATTTGATTTTTGACGTTATACCAGTCTGTCATTATTTAGGTCACATGACCTTGCTTTTTAGGAAAATTTAGCAAAAAAAGAAAAGCACGTTCATAGCAAAACAACAAGATCAGTAACATGGCCAAATTTTGTGTGATATAAATTTTGGAGGTAAAATCTCACAAACGCTGTTACACTTTTCTATATTATGAGTTCATGCAACTTTAAGAATTTTAAAATTTCATGAAACTCAAATGATTACTGTTCTTTCTAGCCTTCAGGCAAAAGCAGAACGTTCCAGAAACAATTACTAACAACGTTTTTGAGAGCGGTGTTTAAAATATAGTATCTATAAGTTTCATTTGAACGCGATCAGCCATTTCTGAGATACTATGTTCTGAAGTTGGCCAAAATTGAACTTTTTTCTAGGGTACTACATAACCTTAAATATCTTTACTCCTATGTGACAAAAATGCACAAAAACTCGGCCTACATGCACATGACTGTGTTTTTTTCAAAATGTGCGCATTAGCAAGAATGTATTGCAAAATTTTAATTACGAATGAATGGTACTGACTCTTACTGCCATCTGGCTGTACCAGGAAGTACTTCATGTTCTTGTTCTTGGCAGCTGGTGGCGTAGGGGAATCCCTTTGACTTTGTGAAATGGCCCGTTTATAGCCTTTGTGATTAGACTGTGATGTGTTAAACAAAATTGAAATTGCCTTCTCCTTATAGAGATCATGTTGTGTTCGGAGTAAGTGAAGAATCAAAGCTATGATGGGCGGTGCCCCTAATAAATCTTCGTGGGCTATAAAATGATCAACAGTTGTTCCATTTCTGTAGCCATGTGTTTAAAAGACCAAAGGCGTGTCAGACTGGATTTATAGTGTCTGGGGGTGGGAAGTCTTTGGAAAAATATGCATTATTGGTATTATTGTTTCTCACAAGTTTCCCATCACTCCAACGTCTTCATTTTTGTGAGGTCCATTACTTCCTTAAACCGGTGTTTTCTGAGGGTTTTATTAGCTGAATAATTTAATTTGAAGATTAAATGTAGTTATTCCCCTCGTTTAAGTTGTCGAGCGTTCTTCACAACCCGGGCATTCTTATGTTACTCATGGCCTACGGTAATACTCATAATACAATGTTGAAGCAAAATTAATGAGGTGCTTAGTTGTGGGGTTAAGAGCTAGGCTGGTATGAAAGTTTTAAAGGAAATCTGTGACCCATGCTCAGTATGCTCTATCCTTGGAACAATAGGAAATGATGTCAACGGCCCAACAAAGGGCCAGCATCTTGGTTCTGCATTCATTCTCATTGAGCAAACGTGAATGACCTGCACCGACTGTTCAATAAGGAGTAGGACATTATGTTTCCTCACTGGAATTGAATGCAGAACCAAGATGGATACCATTTGTTGGGCCGATGACATCACATCCTGTTGTTCCATGGATAGCAAATACGTGCCATAATTAAATTCGTATTTCCAAGATAACAAGTTATGTGTATTTTAACTAACATAACATCAAAAACGGTTACTTTCCTCTGTAAAGGTTATTCAATGGATTGTTTAAATTTTTTGAATTACGAAAGAGTCACAAAACGTCGTTTAGCCTTTACTGCCCGTTGCGCTTTGTGCACTGTTATGTCTGGTGGATTTTGTTTCGAGAATTTTCGGGTTTTCTGACTCACAGTTGACACGTATTTGTAACTTAAATTCTGTTTCTCTAACGTGTCTTGAAAGACGCTAAAGTTGTGAACTGTATTTGTGAAAGAAGACTACAGTAATATAAAACTTATCTATCTATCTAATTAGTTTTAATATTTTGTCAGATTTTTTTACAAAAATTGTACTCAAAGGTTTTCTGGAATTCTCTTGACATATGACACAAACATAGGAACTGAATATTACCCTGAAAATTCACGTTTTGACTACAAGTTGTACTGACTAACCAGATAATAAATGTCAAAAAAATAATTGTTTTGGTTTGTACCATTTAGCTAAACTAACAGATTATGAACGATGCGAATTTCTGAGAATTTGTATGTCATGGATTTCCTGGGATAGCTAAATTTTTATATTATTTCTTCTCAGTTGTTAATTTCAACACGATTTCCCGATATACACTTTAGCCACCATTGTCCCAATGGTCATTTCAAATATTTTTACCTGTTTTCATCTTTTGTTGTGGCAGTGTCTTAAGTTGGGATTAGACTCACTGGTCAAACTTGATTATGTTGTTTTTCTGATATATTTGAATATTCATGAAGTTGATATTGTCATCCACAGTCAGCAAATTTATTTTTCAAGTGAATGTGTCTTTTCTCGCAGTTTTTAGAGCCTTTGTTACTGCTGATACCGTGACTGGCATGTCAGGGTCACGTGACATTTTGTGACTGATCTGTTGAGTTTGGAAGGAACGAATTGGACTCACCAGTTATTTTAAGGCTTTTATCTCGTGCTAAGCTAATCGTAATTTTGCTTGCTGCGTGATTCATTACATTTTATTTCGCTTTATAGAGTCTGCTCCCAACCCGGGAGGAAGCTTTTGACTTCTTTACGAGAAACTGGGACCCGGAAGTGGAAGAGGACATACGGGTGAGGTCTGTACCCCCACCCCCTGCACCAGTCGCAGCCCCTGTACAGGAAGGCGAGGGGGAAGAAGGGGAACCTCAGCCGGGAACCAGTGATGCCCAAGACAGCCAACAGGAGGCACAGGTACATAACATAAAATGAGTGAAAAATGTAATCGGTTGTTGCCTGAGTTTTTGGAACATTCAGTTCGCTCTTGTGTGTCGTATTGCAAAACTTGGAGATTCAGCTTTGTCTGGTTTCATTTGCCTAATAGTTAATTCCAAGATAATTAAGCGCTTTACTGAAATATCTGTCATAGATACTGTCCAGTGATTTTGGTTTCCCATGGTTACAATTAGTTTGCTATAAATAAATCCAAGTAAGCATATAGCTGGTTCTGTTCTTTGTTCCATAAACGTAGGTTTGTTAATATGAGTGAAGCTAATTGTGCTTCACTTGTAATTTACGGATGTATCTCCAGAACTATTGCGTCATCTTTCACAAGACTTGCATCTACGGAGTGAAGACCTGGTCTTTGCCTGAACTCGTTTGGTATCTAGTCTAACTGCTTTAAGAAAAAATGCCTGTGCCAATTATCCCAATATGGCGAAGAGATATCAAGTCAAAAACACGATCGACTCCCTCCCCTTCCCTCGTCTCCTGCTCCCTCCCTCATTTCTTCCTCCCTCCTGCTTGTCTCCCTCCCCCTTTCTCCCTCTCCTTCTGGTCTCCCTCCTGTCTGTCCCCTTTATCCTCCCCTCCTTCTTTGCCCTTCC
>NMRA01000088.1:817564-842838 GCA_002633005.1 Phoronis australis
CCCTCCCCCCTCTCCCTGTCTCTCCCTCTCTCTATCCCCCTCTCCCTCCCTCTTTCTCTCGACAGAGTAATACGATCAGGAGGGTGACCAAAGTACAAACTAGCCAACTTGTTTTGAAGCATTATTAAAATCTTGGCAGATAAAGTCACACCATGGTGTGTCTGACGTAATACAACCCATGACTCACAAGCTGGCACTACCTCTCTGCATGTGCTCAATACAAGATTCAGTGAAAGCTCTGATTTGTGCTATCATCAGACTGCCGACAATTAATAATGATGTTATCTGATCAAATCTCAAGTGTTTGGGTTGTTTCTGCCACTTTGTAAATAATATAATCAGTAGTTGCTCTCATGCTAAACCATAAACCAGGCATGTAGTAACACGCCATTCTGACATTAATCACCTGACGATCTTTTTGTAGATCTGAGTCAGTAGTAAGAGCGTGATCATTATTTCTTAATTCGCAAGACTAAGAAAATCAGAACAGTTATTGCTCTGCCTGATGTTTTGTAACTGTTGACAAGAAGTTGTCGAGAATTAGTGGAATGACCTTCGACCCTACCAATGACTCTTGACACTATACCTGGCCGCCTAGTCTGGATGTCTAACTACACAACTTAATGGTTATTTAAGTAACAAGTGATCCCTGTGTGAAGTGATTAATAAACTTTGTGATATCAGTTTTCATGTTAGTTACTCATACATGTCCAGTAGACATGGGGTGAAGTCAAAATTTGTGCCCTGTTGGGAGAGCCAGAACGGGGGATAGCCGGAAAGGCAAATTTGTTCTGACTCTCCCCAGCGTCAAAACGCTAGCTTTGCCCTTCATGAAAGTATGGCCATAATTTTACACACTATTAATTAGTAGTTAAAATCGGATTTTCTTATTCAGTCTTATGAAAATACATATATTTTAAGTCTGACAAGAGTAAAATGTTCGACTCAAAATAGTGGGCCAGTGAAATTTCTCTTATTTGAGAAATTTTATTATTATTACCTACCACTAGTACTCTTACCACGCACAATAACTGGTGCCACGGGAACTTAACTCCAACCAATCTCTGGAACTTATACCACGGACAATATTTAGCGCAATTGATAGAAGTGACCCAGTTGCTGGGTGTTAGTTTTTATTCACTTGCACTAAAACTTTTCTGTGGTAGGAATGACTTTGGTTGGAGCTCAGGTTCCGTGCCGAAAGTCTTTTGTGCGTGCGAAGCTTTTGTGGTGTGTGGTTAGGGTGTGTACCCTTCATTGGAGTTATTCGGTGGTGCTGTATTTGTAAGTTGCTCACTTTTTCCAAAAAGAAAAGAAAATCCACCCGAGACGAGCAAAAATGATGTGATTACTCATTGCTTTCTAAATTACGGCGTTTCAAACCTTGCTCACCCTTGCTTCTGGTCCTTTGCGTGGTTTTCAAACTATGAGATCTTGGCCGTTACCAACAATGTTTTTTGGCCTAATAAGCTTTTTAAGTGACAATTACTGAGAATTATTTTTGATCAAAGTTGGCAACCAGGAGCCAACACAATGTACATTAATTCTCCACGTATTTTGCACAAACATAATTGCCAAAATGGCCATTTTTCCAGTTTCAATGGCTCATTATCTTTTTGCAAATAATGGGAGTCTGAGCAAATGCTGTTTCGTTACATCAACACATTACAGTCTGTGTTTGAAACAGACCAAAGTGTTCTCGTAATATTTATTTTTGTGGCGAAATTTTACAAATATAATTTCAATTGTCGGCCATCTTGCATACTCAACAAGTGAAGAATTACGGTAGTATTGTTAGTGAACATTGCAGTTATAAAATGAATTTCAGAATTACCTGCTATTGGTTCAAACCAGATTTGTGTTCAGTAACGCAAGGACCTCGCTAAAATCTAGCCAAAATCACGTGTTTTCATTTAACAATATATAGCAATATCTCACGTAATCTCACAAAGTCTTGCTTTTTACCGAGACCCTACCATTATTGGACAAAACCCAGTGTTCATTATATTGTGGTCGGAGGTAGTAATCTGCAGTTCAGGTAATTGTGCGTGTTAGATATGTCAAACTGTTTTTATGCTTTGTAAAACTGGTCAAAACTGGTGCTGTCGCTGCCTTCTGCTTGAGCTGTAAGAAAACGCCTGCTTCTCACCTGACCATTGTGTGGGTGAGGACGTGATGTCTATTCTGTCTGCACTGAACTGTGATGGGATCTGTATCTCCTTCAAATAATGGATTGCCTAATCTAACCACTTACCCATGTTGACCTTACAATCTCTCTCATTTCACACTTGACCTTTGACCAGCACCCAATGACCCAGACTTGGTTGTTGGTTGGTCTTGACTAGATGGCAACATGTACATTACTGGATGAATTGTTCTGCTGGCAGAAACTAAACTGTGTGGTGTTGGGTTGTTTTTTTTTCCAAAAAATATTAATTGAGTCACCAGAGAGAAGAAACTGAGTAAATTGTCAAACTATTATAGAACGTATCATTAGTTTCATTGTGGATAGAAAAGAGCAATTCCGATTAACTATTTAACTTACTTCAAATACATACGAATATATCAATCTTAAACCGTCGTGGAAATGTATATCACAAACATTTCAAAGTCTGGTCAGGACGCCATTTGTTGGCCACACAGGCCTTTATCCAGGATTTCGAAAATAGGGTGTCCAAAATGGGGTTCCCAATTTTCCAGGACGTCCATAATTCCGACGCGTAACCCCCCACCCCCAGCAGTCCCCCCAAACACACAATTTTTTTACAAAAAAATGCACAGACCAAGGTTTTTACATCTAACTTTACAAAACAGCCTTCTGTAGTGAGCATTTTTAATAAAAAAATTGGTGTAGACCAAGACTTTTACAATGCTATCAACCAAGTGTGAGCATAGCAACATTGTATATTAGTCGGTGGGCCAGATTTTGTAGGGCCTCTAGAAAATGGTTTTTGTGAGTACTTTAGGGGGGCAATTTTATTTTGGTGTTTTTTAATTCATTTATTAGAGTGTTTTCAAAATCTAAAAAGTTCCCACATATAAAGTTGCACATTTTTGAGAAATTTGAGTTTGAAGTTGCCTAATAATCACCAAAGAGCTTAGTAAACTTATATTTGTAAAAACAACAGTTTTGGTGACCTTTTTTGTAAANTGCCCCCCCAAAGTACTCACAAGGATGAACGCTACGAGATCTGGCCCACCGACTATATACTTTATATATATATTGTATATTACTTCCTGCTTTGAAAAAAGAGCCCCCACTGAGCCTTCACATTACAATGTGTGTGTCCAAACTTGAAAGGTTCCTATTGACAGTGGGCATCCAAATGATACATTGGGCATCCTCGCCAGAGTGTCCATATTAGTGCTAGGGCGTCCATTTGGACGCCCAGGACGTACGCTGCAGAAAGGCCTGTGGCCATATCACGTGACTGAATGTACATAAGTCTGAAAAGATTTCTACCCCAACTGGGACTCGAACATTTTGATCCTGGTATGAGACATACATTTTAGTATGTGCACACAGGAGTTCAAGGGCGGGATGCCCACTACTAAGTCTGATTGTATTTCTGTATTCGACTGGTTGTCCCGATAGCTCAGTGGTCTAGAGTGTCTGCACCGTTAGCTGAAAGTCCTGTGTTTGAGTCCCAGTTGGGGCAGAAATCTTTTCAGACTTATGTTCACTAGGTCACGTGATGTGGCCACAGGTGGCGTGCGGACCAGACTTAAGGTAATTAATTGAGAATTCAAGTTCTTTCTTTAATCATTAATGTTAAATTCTTAGTTTATTATTATTATTACCAAGATGTGTTATACTTGAATTTGTTTTTGTTTTAATTTCTTTCATTGTACTGTCTGTTGTAATTTCATTATTCAAGCCACGGTGAAATTCCTACTGCAATTAACTCGAGTTGTATTTCTTTAGCAATCCCTTGTTTTTTCACGAAGTCACTCGTGCAGGGTTTCAGAAAAGGCCAGTTTTTTATTGCCTACTAAACTCACTTTTCTTTGAGTTGCCAATGACTAAAACATTTCACTATTGATGTCACGAGATATCAATATTGAAATGTAGGGAGAAACCTATGAACCTTGTTGGTAAACCAGTCTCTGAGAAAGCGAGTTTGATTTTGATCCTGACAGATTCTTATAGCTTTATGTTGTGTTATTATTGTGAAAGTGATTAGCTACAACACTGTGAGCCATGGCAAAAGTCTTTGGTTTATTAGTCAAGCATGCTGTGACTAACTGGGTTGAACTGAATCTCACCTGTTAATCACTTTGTCGTCAACAGGTTAATTGGCCATCCAGGTGTTCTGTGGGAAATCTGACAGTTATTCGTTTATTTAGTGGGAATTAGGTGGTGACTGAGCACTCTCAAACACCCTGTTTATTTGATTTTAATGTTTTTCATTATGTAGTACTAATTGAAATTGTGTGTGTGTGTGTGTGTGTGCGTGTGTGTGTATGTGTGTGCGTGCGTGTGTGCGTGCATGTGTATATGTGTATGGTAATTGGTTTTACGTAACATAACCAAGTCTTTTACTAGATGTTAGCTTGTTTGTACTGGCCTTTGAACACAGGTTGTGAAGATGGTTCAGTTTTGACTTGAAGTGTAACTGCTATGGTGGACTGCGTGCTCTTATTGTTTCAGTTGCAGCGGATGATACTGGTTGATGTATCCTCCCCATTTGAGTTCATACAATCTCTATGTCTTACTATTTTTACAACCTGAAAGAATGTTGTAGGAAGCCTAATAATTCTCCCTTAAACTTATAGTTTTGTTTAATACTATTTGCTTATAAGAAATCATAATTACATGGAAATTATTGTGTATATTTCAAAGTCAAACCCTTGCCATGCATTTTTTGTAAGTTGGCAGCACGTTTTCTTTACGTATAGTGCTATTAGCATGACACTGGCTTCAGCTCATTCTAGCCACCTAGAATCCTCTCCTAAGTTCACAGGTTGTGTTCTTCAGAACTTAGGAGATAACTCTGAGGAAGCTAGAATGAACAAGAAGCCATGTAGTGTTCATTAGCACATGTATTATGTGACATTTTTTAAACGCTTTGACTTTTGACCCAGCGAGTAGTTTTGATTATTATTCCTCAGTTCTGTCAAATTTTACATTCGAGATGTAGGGAATATGGCGAACTTTATAAATATGTCAAAATTTCACTGATTTCATAAATAGGTAAAAAAGCAGTTGGTTCTGGACTGTATCCCTAGTCATTTTGAAACCTGCACTTTCTAATTAAAAAAGCACCCGCCCGTGTAAATTTCAGCCAAGATTTTGTAATTTGCTTGAAAAGTCACAGAAACCCATAGTTGTCAAATAATCCCCCTATTGACATAAGTTTGGTGACCCTGTACAGTGAGAGTTGATAGTAAAGCCAATTTTGCTCTTTGTGTTATTTCTGGTTTTAAGTGCTGTTTGGTTTGAGGCACTTGTTCTGACAATTAAGCGGATGTGGTTTTTCAAACTAATCAAGTTTTTGCTGTATTGTGTTTCATTTGTTTCTTCTGAAATATCATTGCCACAGTCATAATATATCATTTCTAAAGTTATGAGCTACGGAGCATTCAATGTTCGCCTAATTGGTGAATTGGTTTGGGTTTTACCATCATTGACTGTTCTGTTCAGGATTTGTCATTGGTGTACGGCTTGCATTAGCCCAGAACGGGTTTGAGAGTATGAATATTGACTGGCTTGGGTTCTTAATCATTAGGTGTGCGCTTCGTAATTGCTAATTAATTTGCTTGATGACTGTTTGACTGTGTCTTCGCTTACTGGGAGTCATGTTGAACATTAGATGTGGTTGGCGTGAAACAATTCACACTTACCTGGTAGAGATCATACAAACGCCCCTGGGAGCTAAGTGAAAAAACACGGGTGTGCCTGTTTCAGGTCAGTGAGGTGAACTGCTCCGCTCGTTATCGTTAATGGTCGTTTGACGAGTTAAAGCCAAGGGAGGGCTGGCTCTGTTTGGGGGAACTGTCTAGCGGCAAGTTGATGTCATGTTAGCTACCAAAGTAGGTCACTCATCGCTAGTGGTCTTGAGATGGTGGTAGAGCACGCCCTAGGGGGTGTTCTTTGGGCAAACTTTAAGATTGTTTGTTGCCTAGGCCTAGAATTTTTGAGTTTAATAGCAAGGCTGAGGGGCCAGAGTTATTAGGAAGGTTGGTTAATGATTCACAGGCTTGTGCAAAATGTTTGGTAAGGACAACCAATGCCGATTTGAATCCCCCTGGTGTCAGTAAAGCCATGTCTGATTTCCTTTTGTTTTCTTCCAATAGAAAGATGTAAAAATTAAATTGAGTATGTGGTTGACGTTTGGCTTGTTTCTGTGCTTACTATATGCAGTAAAGTTTGGTAAGGGTTTTGATTTCTGAGAAGTCGTACATCTATTTTATTTATCTGTGAAGCCCTGTCATTTCTTGTCTTAATTCATTGGTAACAAGAAATAATTGGGAATGAAAAGTAAAATACGATTCAATAGTATTTATGGAAAATATTTTTTAAGTCGCGAAGACTTTTAGGGTTCATTTAATAATAGGGGTAATACGTTATTTTGTGTGATATTGTCAGCTAGAAAAATCTTTTTCAAGATCACCCTAGCATAGAATTGAACCTGTAACTCTTGCGTCGTGGCCAAAGGGTCTGTAGGTGAAGGTAAACCCTATTCACTATGTTGTAGTCTGAGAGTGTTTTAAGTGGTCCATGGCTTGGAATTTTCCTCTTGAGTATTTCCTTTTTCTTGGTTTCAATTTTTTCTTATTTGATTCCCAGTTTCCTCTTTTTTGTCTCTTTTTAATTTTTATTTTGTCCATATTCATGCAAAAACGTTGTTTCAGTTAAATTTACAACACGAAAATATTACTATCGCACAAGCCTGTTTATTTGTGGAACGATATGTTGCCTAGAAAATTTTCTTAATTTTTGTTATTGGTCATTCCAAGCCTTGTAAATCATAGAATATAATTTCAGCGAATGTCTGGGGAAAATTAGCAATTTGAAATGAAATCATCAACAGATTTTATTGTTAAACAGTCGATGCTAATAACGTCAGAACGTCCATATCCATTCCAGAATTGTGTTTTTTTGCTATAAAAAGGATAAAGTCCCTTTAAGAGGAATTGATCAGGTGAAGTAAGTATTAATTGCCTTACCACACGTGATGCATGCGTGCATCCCTTTGGAGATAATTACAAAATCACACTATAACTCGTAGCGTAATCAAAACTTTGCACCCTATAATCTCAAATTATACGGAAGACATGTTTTAACAAGTGATGGAAAGATTAAACAGTGGTTGATAGTCAGTTGGCGTTGATTAGTGAGTCAGAGTGTCTAAACAGCATGTAGAACAGCAAGTGTCTTTTTAAAAAAATGGCAGAAACAGCTGAGCTTCACAATAGTGTCTTTAATGAGCGCGACCTATTGACCTTGGTGTTAGCATTGGCTGACCTGAGGAAGGTTGGATGTGTTTGGCAGAAACATTGTGGCTAATCAGTCTCGACTTTCTGAAACAGCAAATGCTACTGTTTTTACTTAGCGGAATTCTGGGTCTTCCGCCAAGTATGTTGGTCTGACATCAATTTTTTTTGTTTGCTCTCTAGAGCTCGCAATTTTCGTCCGATTCGCACGAAATTTGCACACGACGTGTAAATCATTTTCATTGTTGGATCATTCGGTTTGTTGCCATTTGTTTACTGAGTGCAATGTTTTCTTATGCCTAAAGCCACATTTCTCCTCGATTAGCTTTTTAAAAAACGAATATAGAGTTTATAAGCCTTTTATCCTCATATTTGATCTCAATATTCCTTAACATAGCAGGATTCTGTTTCTATCAAGTCACAGACAATGTGCAGATGCGGCATTTTTTAATTTGCAATTTTAGGGTTGGCCAACCCTCATGAAGTCTCGAGCGTTTTATTGTCTAGCTGATAATATTGATGTTCTTGGTGGTAGCCGAAATAAAATACTATCTCAGCGAGGATTATTATGGGACCGATTTTACAAGTTAGAGTAAAAGGCCTAAATTTATTTTCATTTTTTAGTCGACTAAACTGGAGGAAATGCCACTTTAAGGCTATTTACTACTTGCACACTTTGGTGGTGCTGCAAAAATGATTGGTGTGCATTGTTGTTTGGAACACATTGCCTCGTTTTAGAATTAATTTTAACAACGCAAACGTGAAAGCACACGAAGTTTGGACACAACACCTTGTTTTCAAATTCGTGCAGGTACTGAATTAAAACATCCGAATGAATAAGTTCCACCGAAAGGTTAAAGTAATATCTCTACTTAATTGGCAAGTATCGAGATAATTGCCTAAACTCATTTTCTCAATTTTCAAGGCAGTTTCTGGAAATAATGGACAATTTCCCTCAAGTTGTGTTTTTTGATATCTACACAGTACAAACCGTGCTGGCAATAGACTAAAGCTTTTTCAATATTTATTTTTGAGGGGAAATTTGACAAAATAGGATTTCTCTTGTCGGCCATATCTTGTACCAAATAAATTGAGAACTACAATGTTGTAAAGGTTAGCATACACATTTTTTCTTGTTGTTCATCATGTTCACTTTGCACAGAGGGTCTGTTGTATTCAGTTTTCAGTTTCTCAATATATAATCCCAGGTCATAGACCGAATGTTAATCAGTTATTGTAATTACAGCTGTCTTGTGCAGTATACGCACACACACATATATCCACCCTACATGATATTTTGACTCTTGATATCAATTTTAAAAAAATTAGATTGTAAATTTCATTCATTGTGGAATTTTTGGTGAAACATTTTGTATTTGAAAAACGACAATTCCTTTGTAGTATTTATTTTGAAAAAAAGGTGTCGCGTGAAACAAATCCTTTGGGAAGATGTGTATCTAACTTGATTTTTGCTGCAATTATTTGTTGTTTCTTAAATAGTCTCTTTAATGAGTACATCCAATTTGGGAATTTGTCAAACGTGTTTGGCATCTGCCCACTTACGAATCTCAGTCACACTTTATGGTCATGATTATTTTCTTGTACATCAGTGAAAAATGATGCGAAATGCACCAAGTGTACTATTAGCTCCTCAAAAAGCACTTAACTGTTTTGATATATGCGCATGTCATGTGACAGAGCTCACCATTCACTAGGTGGCACTAGTGTCGACAACTGCACTTGAAAAATGCATGCAACAAGGAAATGGTGCTGGGTCCCTCATCTAGCGTACACCAGCACGCCAGTGAAACTTTCTGTTGCTTGTCTATTCAGATGATAAAAAGATGGCTCGTGGTTAGCACCACCTAGTGGTTGTCGAGAGTACCATGATTTTTAAAATGTTTGGCAACCGTGTGTGATTATTCCCACCATTCACATCACTGGGGTGTGTTGAATGAGGGCAGAATTGGGCTGCTAGGAAATCTCGCCAATTTCGGACAAAAATAGTTGCCAAAATTGTTAATTTCTTTTCATATTTCCAGAGCTTCTACCATTGTAGTGAATGCCCACAATTTGTGTGTATAATAGTAACTGTAGTACCGAATTTGAAAATCATTCGTTTTGTGCTACTTATCGCATATGAAAAAATGAAAAAAATACAATTTCACGTGACTGACAAATTGGGATGTTTAGTGTTATTTGGTCATTTTCAAGGCTCTGTCAAGTCACCTGTCAGTGGTGGAGTTGTGTGACACGTACAAATTTAGCTCGTAGTTTCGCTTCCCTAACGCTGGTGGGGTCTTACGCAACCCTGGATTGATCTTGTGTTTCGCCAAGTTCGATGACCGCCAACTTGTTAGTGTGCCTTTTGATATGCTATGTTAAGTGACACGCACTTTTGTAGCCATATTAGTGTAAGTAAATTGGTGGGTAATTTTGTATCTGCTCATAATGCGAGTACGTTTTGTAACAAAATGAGAAAATAATCACTCGTACCCCCAACTGTGTCTCGGTACTTGGTGTGATTTTACATTAAAGTCACGTGTACTTTTGTTGTAGGTGACTACTGAGCAAACACCGAAGACGCCATCGGTGGAGGAGCAGGAGCAGATTGAGGAAGGTTGGTTAGCAACGTCGTAAGGAGAATTTATGCAAGCAGGCCGGTGGCCAACTTTTGGAGCCACAATAAAAAATGTCTACGGTTTATAGGGTTTCTGAAATTGAACATTCATTTATCAGCAGATATCATAGACTAGGCTTTATGAGGAACTGGACATGCTTTTTACTTATTTATGCATTGAACTTAAAACCAGAAAATCTCTCAACAAATGATATCGGTCCTTATAATATGTTGCTGATGTCGCTGACCCTAGGCTTATATATGGGGCAAAATAGGTCATTTTTCGAATGCATGGTCTGGGGCTTACTATCGGAAATTCCGAGTGTCACCACTGCTTATACTGCCGTTAGACGTTAACTTTGCCACGGCGTAAATTGCTGCAAGATGATCAGTTTCCGGTAAAAAATGTCTATTTAGGACAAAGTAATTCTGTTGCTAAAACTGACGTTTTTCTAGTGTCCGAAGGCTTTCTACGTCACTGCAAATGCTTAGATTTTACCAAATGTTTGGTGACAGCTCTATTGGGCAAAACATACCAGTAGCGAGGCAAAATTTCTTGAAGTGTTATTGCTGTTGAAAAATGTGACGAAATGAAATTCCTCTTGTCCGCCACATTGTGTCCCAAACTGCAAAGTTTTTACCATACATGGCATGCGAGTTATTTGATGGAATGTTAAAGGACTTCGCAATAAGCAATAATTACCTGAAACGCATTAGAAGTGTAATTGCATGACATATTGCCCTTGTGTTTTGGAAACATGATTTCGAGTTCATTTTCGAGTAAGATTATACCCCTGGCCTAGGTGTATTGTTATTAAGACTATGTTCTAAATCTTGTAGTGGAGAGTATCCTGGATGTTGATGTGCGTAACGTACCGTATCACGTGAAGCAAGCCGATTACATCCCATACAAGGAGAAGGTGACCCAAGAAGAAAAGTCCTACTACGTCCCGTCAGTTTTGGGAGGTGGGTAGTGGGCCGCTGTGATATGAGAAATGTGTGGCTACTGATCAGGCGGGACCGGAAACCCGTTGATGAGATACGTTCTTTTGTGTGTATAGTGTGTCAGATATACTGTTGGTCAAAAATTCAGCCATACAGTTTTGCCTGACGTGCGTTGTGTAGACGCGAAAATCTCCGAGGTAGCTCCATGCATTAAAAGCGAAGCACGTGACAATCTTGCGTCTACAGAACTCAACCGTCGTCAGTAAGTTGCAGGTTTGTGCACAAGAAAGGCTGCTGTGTAATTATTCAGGTTTATACCAAAAACGGCGTTTCGATAAAAAAGTACAAACTTTGAATTCAGCTGTAGTTAAGGGGAAAAATACCTCGGATTTGGCACTACTGTCTGCAACCTTTGAAATGAGAAGTTCTGCAGTGTTTGAAACAAGAAGTGCTGAAATGCTCTTACCTTACAACTGTTTGGTGTTAGACCTGTAAAAAGCTTTTGAGTTCTTGGATTTGGAAGCAAAAATGTGCTTAATGAAGTTAAACTTGCCTTTCGTTTGATTTATACCATTTATTATGATAGAATTGCTGTAAATCTTGCCTCATGTTGTTCCTCGTCTGGATTAGAGGTGATTTTTGGGCATGCAAAGAAATGACAATTAGTAACTGCAGCTTGAGACCACGTTCATCGTTACCTGTCGGGGACGGCCATCTTACAAAAATTGCTCCTGAGCAATGACGAATGGTCAGTTTTAGTCCCAGAAATCACCTCCAATAGGGAAATGGAACAGTTATAAAAATTCCAAGAATGATTAATAGCAGCTTTAAATTCTTATCTTGAAAATATAAGTTTCACTCTCCGCAAAACAGCAGTACACCACGTGGGTGGTGAAAGAAATTTTGGTTTCTCCTGACCAGTCGCAAGTGTGGGATGATTGTGTTTGTTTTGCAGGCAATTTATTTAAACGCATTTTCACCGTGAGCGCTACCTATGGTCGGTTCTGGTCGAGAACATTGTTTTAAGTGTTCAAAATACAGAAATTTAAAAAAAAATGTTGACAAAGTTTTGTTGAAGCTGTTGTGTTTTGTCAAATAAGGAAATTGTAGACAAATTGGAAATTTGCTGTGATCTCAATAATCTTTAATTTTTCACCGAGATGTTGTCACTTGAAAGTTAAATTTTTAACTCATTTTTGAAATGAGTTGCAGTGGAATTAAATTTATATTAAGGATTTGTCCTGTATAAAATATTAACTAATCTTCAGACACACCATTTTTGGGTCCAGAATATTTTAATTGTGTTTAAACTGTGTGAGTCATTATCAAAGTGTTTATATTTCATCGAACTCTAAAACGTCTTTTGCTATTGTTCACCATCAGCTGCGATTGAAGAGAAACTGCCGGGGGAGCGCGAGCCTCGCTTTCTGGAAGAGGAGGGTCTGTACGTGGGGCGCCGTCCAATCATGGCGTACCACAACGAACACAAGATTGAGAACAGACTGTTGAAGGAACCCAATGGAATGGTAGGAATGCCCACAGTTTTGTTTTTTAACTTTTTTGAGGTTGTGTTGGATGTTATAGACAAACTGTGTTTTTAACCAAATATCCGCAAAACTATAGATTTGAACTCGGTAAAATCATGTTGTTTTCTGAAACTAGAAAGCCAGTAGAATTTGATTTTCGAGTTTTTACCAATGTGTCATAATTCNAATCTTCAGACACCATTTTTGGGTCCAGAATATTTTAATTGTGTTTAAACTGTGTGAGTCGTTATCAAAGTGTTTATATTTCATCGTACTCTAAAACGTCTTTTGCTATTGTTCACCATCAGCTGCGATTGAAGAGAAACTGCCGGGGGAGCGCGAGCCTCGCTTTCTGGAAGAGGAGGGTCTGTACGTGGGGCGCCGTCCAATCATGGCGTACCACAACGAACACAAGATTGAGAACAGACTGTTGAAGGAACCCAATGGAATGGTAGGAATGCCCACAGTTTTGTTTTTTAACTTTTTTGAGGTTGTGTTAGATGTTATAGACAAACTGTGTTTTTAACCAAATATCCGCAAAACTATAGATTTGAACTCGGTAAAATCATGTTGTTTTCTGAAACTAGAAAGCCAGTAGAATTTGATTTTCGAGTTTTTACCAATGTGTCATAATTCGGTCACGTGATCATATCTCTTTAGGACAATTTAAGAAAGCTTCATTGTTAATAAAGCAAGGGGTGTCAACAACGTGATCAAATTTTATTTGATGCAAATAATTAAGGTGTGATCTCAAAAATGCTGTTACAGTTTCGTTTTTGCTTTATGCAACGTAAGATTTCTCCCTAAAAATCATAAGCGTCCTATTTTTTTATAACCCCTGATGCAAAAGTGGTCCATTTTAAAAGGAGTCACTAACAATATTTTGGGAACAGTTTATGAAGCAAAATGTCTGAATGTTTCTTATAAATCTCGTCGGCCATTTCTGAGATGTGATATTCTGAAGTTGGCCAAATTTAAACATTATTCTTGGGTCCTATATAGCTTTAACTGAATTAATAATGTTCTTTTGCAGCAAACTTTGATGTTTAGCAGGTGAAATTGTCGATACTTACATAGCGTTCTCTTTTAATGGAGGCTTTTGCCTAAAACCACATGCAATGAAGCACTTCCCATTTAAAAAGGGACTTTCCCATTTTGTCCCAAAATGTAATATTACATTTCAGATAAATATCAACATTTTGTCTTTAAATTTGGTTTATAATCAATCATGACCCCCTCCTTAATGCATTTCATGTTCTACTTTCGTTAATTAACCATTGAAATTTGCTTGCATAAGCTTAGTATGGTGTCTTGGAAAAAATTGCTTAAATGTGAAAACCTTAACATTTTAGCATGTCAAGTGAACATTCTCTAATTTTACAAGGTTATATTCCGGACATGGCAGGAGCATGCGCATATTTTATAATTGGTAATGAGAGAAACTTGAATGTTAGTGAGTCCAATTTGTGAGTTCTCTTCAGGGCCTCAAGTGGTTTGGTGAGGACGGTCGTGTGCTAGCCATCCCCGACCCACTCAAGGACGCTCCGTCACGACCCTACTTCAACGACAACATTGACGCCGCGCTGCAGACAGAGTATAAGAAGGTACGTGATACCTGTTGGTTAAATTAACTCTACAATTTGGACTGATTGATAACTAAGATGTTGACTTTTGTCCCTCGTATTCACAGAATGTCTCTGGAGGTCTGTTCCATAACATTGCTGCATATCTGTCAGTGTTACATTGTTCACAGTGTAGAGAGTCTTCGTCAGTTAATGAAAGTTGTGTTTGGTTTTGATTTGACTGGTTTTAGTTATTACCATGTTAGTATCAAAACAGATTTTATCATACCTGAAAACTTAAAGTTTGATGTATCATACTCATTTTAAAAGGCATTTATTGGGACTTGCCAATTTCAATATGGCCGATGGCGGCCATCTTAGATTTGAGGGTTATGCTGGCAAAATCAGCCCGGCATACAATTTTTTTGGATTCAGCCCCCCAAAATTAGTTAAAATCAATCATCAGATCTGCATTACCCCCAAAATGCCCTCGATAGACTATGTGTATTGGTGCAATATTGTTGTTGTCTAAAGCTATTTATTTGTGATGGATATTGTACATGTCTCTGTAGTAGATTAAAGTGTTGGACTTGAACATGTCTCCAAAACCAATGAGCCGTTAAGTCAACTTGACAACTGACGCCTAGTCGCACCGCCTTTAGCTATTAACATTGGTGTGACTTTTTTCATGTATTCACGCCAGTAACCAAGCCATACAGTTATTGTTTGGTTTTCCGAATCTGATATATCCCTACATTCACTCAGGCAAAACCACTTCTCTGGCAATGATAAATTAAAGGAGAGAAACCTCTTTGCTTTATCTCAAGTTACACTTTTGAAAATATAAGTTACCCAGAAAGTACCATAGGAACCCATCGGGGCAGATTATTAGCTCTGTTTGGACATGACACAGTGAAAATTTGTTGTCTAGTAGTAGACAGGCCTGTTTAGTCATAGTGTGAATGTGGCTTTAGAACTTTCTAGAATGAAGCATGTGGATCTCAGCAGATCGAAGTCAGTTGTTTCTAGTTTAGCTAAGAGTTGATGTCTCAACATCAAATATTTCCAACTCGTTCTTTCTCTTCCTGTAGGCGGTCGTGGACGAGTTTGACGGTCGTTTGATTGACGGTACACTAGACGGCAGCGGTCGCTACCAGCTGGACGTGGACGTCAACACGGTGACGTTTAACCACCACCATCTGTTCAGCCGCGAGCACGTTCTCGCCTCTAAACTGACGGAGCTGTGTAGTCAGCACCTTGAGAAACGCAACAGCCAACGCATCAACTATCTCATCGATAAGGTATGACTTCCTTCAACCAGTCTTAAGCGACACAATCCACTCGTCTGTTAGATTATTTTTATCAACATCTCAACATCTGGAACCCCTGTAAGTCATTATTGCCAGCTTTTCTACTTTTTAGTTCATATATTTCTTCGACAATCATCAGAGCTTGAAACCACGTAACTTTACTTAGAATTAAACTAGATCACTGTCCAATTACATGGATTGAAATTTGTTTTCTAAAACCATGCAGTGCAATTAGACAGTTTTCAATTCTCGAGTAATATTCGGTCGTCGTGGTTTCCTGTTGAATGACAAATGCTATTCACTACTCACATGAATTCGCCATTATGCTTTAAACCGAGGTGTTGTGTCCAAACTACAATGGTGGTGCATGTGTCAAACCCGCGCGCTTTCACGTTTGCATTGTCAAAACTGATGCTAAAGCAAGGCATTGTGTAATAAATAACAAGGCGCAACAATCATTTTTGCAGCTTCAAGCGCTGAAGGCGGCCTCTGTGCACATCCAGGATGCCCTAGCCAAACTCAGCCCAAAGACGGGCGAGGCTGACAACCAGCAGCTGAGAGATATGAAGGCGAGGCTTGAGGACTACAAGTATGAGATCAGGTACAACGTAGGTTAATAATGGCCGACTGGATGTTTGGTGTATGTGGCGCTGATGGAGAAGAGATCCTGTTTTTATAGTTTGAATGAACTGAGAACCAAATATTTATTGCTGACATGAAACAAGTGTGAGTAACAGTGCTGTGTGGCTTGAATGCTTGTATTTCTGTAACATAGTTCATGCATCCTTGAAAAGGCTCGGAATTTTGACCCCCATCCTTGAAATGACCCTAAACTAGAATCTAGACCATGTATAGGCGGAAATATTGGCTTGCTCATGCCCCCCTCGTGAATCCGGGTGTTACCGACTGGTTTGTATGCGCAGGCTTGGGTCTTGAGTTATTTTGTAAGAAGTAATGTTCCCATGTAAATGTGATCAAGGTACTTAGTGTCTGTTCTCAGTGAGGTTCTGAGTCAAATACACCATCTCACTTTCTGGTGTAAAACTTGAAAATATAGCAAAATGAATGTAATTTTGCACGATTAAGAAATACAACCATGTCGTATTTCTAAAAATGTGAGGAATGGCCGCCATAACTTTCGAGGTTCTTAAATGAGGGTGACAATGTGGCTGTAATTTTCAAGTGCCTGTGGCAGAGATGATGTAATTGTCAAGTGCCTGTGACAGAGATAATGTAACATAGATGTAATTTAGGTATTTGTGTGGAAACGTGTCCAATATTTCTGCGACGTTATATATTTTACGTCTACTTTCAGGCAAGCCCGTAAAGCTCGCAATGCCGAATGGAAGGGTGAACAGGATCTACTGCGCAATATCATACGAACGTGGAAGGCGTTGAAGGAACTACGCGTCAAACAAACTTACACCAACACGACTGTCAAACTACAGATTAGGAAGTGAGTTCAGCGTGCGATGGGTTGCTGTGACTATGTTCATGCTTCCTGTGTGTTTAAGCTCAAGGGCACTGTCTAGTAGTGCCATGGTGTGTTCACTCATGGAACTACAGTCTACGTCCAGCCAAATTGTCACGTACAGTAATGAACCCATCAGTTTGTCAAGTCTTTCCAAGCTCATAAACCATAAACTGAGTTGGGTACAAATTGAGATTTGTTTGTATCAATAAGTGGTCCAATTGAAAAGTTTGTCTTTTTGACATTTAATGGTTTTTTATTTAAGTGGCTTTAAACCCATGTTTCATAAAAAAACTCAACTTTTGCTATAAAACTTGCTTCAACTTGAACCTCTCGCAGATGAGAAGGGGTTTGTGAGCTTGGAAAGAACTGAGGGTTTCTTATTATCTGAGATCAAACTTCATGCATGAGACGACTCCCTGTGACTAGCCAAAGTATGTAGATCTCTAACCCAGAACTCTCTTGTTTGACTAAAAAGGGTTGAGACTAATTTCATCAGGGTAAATTGTCTAAATCAAAAGCTGGTTTATGTGATGGAAGGCGTGTTTATAGACGGTTTAAGGGTATGTAGGACTTAAGTGTAATGTCTCAATTTTGGCCATCTTCGGAACACCGTATCTCAGAAATGGTTGGTGAGATTTTCACGAAACTCTCAGTTACTATGCTTTATGCGTTATTCTCCAAAACGCTGTAAGGGATTGTTTGTAAAATGCTCCAGATTTGAACGAGGGGTTATCAAAAATAGGACTTACATGATTTTTATGATAAGGTTTTAAAGTTGCATAAAACGGAAACGAAACGATAATTTAGAAAAGTGTAACGGCCTTTTTAAGATTTCATCTTAACCACTTATATCATGCGAAATTTATTTAGTCATGTTATTGATCCTGTTGTTTTGCTATAAATGTTTGTCTCCTTGTTACTGAATTTTACTAGATATTTGGCTAAATGTGCAATCTTGAAGATAAGGTCCTTCATAATTTTTATATGAAAAAATTTTAATGTTCATTTGTTTACTGTTAAGCTCGTCTATGATAATCCTAAGGCCTGTCTCATTGTCGCTTGACCTCAAACATGACCTCAAACATGACCTCTCAACCTGCAGAGAGAACACCAATAAGGAGCTGGAAGAGTCGTCATGGCAACAGGACTTGGAGGAGGAGCTGTTGGAGTTGCGACAGGAGTTTGAAGAGAACTATCAGCAGGAGATGGTCAAGTACAGGGAGAAGATGGACGCGTTCAAGAAGCAGAAAAAGGCTAAGGTAGCGTGTTGATCTGTTTTTGACCGTGTTTTCGAAGCTAAGTTAAAGGCGTGTTAGTCCACTTTTCTTGAAATAATAGTTATGAGTTTTGTTTGTATTAAGTTTGCTGACACTTTACACCAGGGGACTTAATATGTGCTTTGTTGTGCCCATGAAGAAGGGGTGGAATTCTTATTATCCAAATGGAGTGAGAACAAAGTTATTCACATGCTTGGGGATGGAATGCATTTCGGTCTTGAGCGGCGTCAGTGCTCTACAATGTTGCTCAGTTTTGTGGACAGTTGAAAGTCCATCGGCTGCCATCACAAAAGATCAGGCTTCTGAATTTGGTGTGTTTTCCTGGGGATTATGGAGATCACTGTCTGTTTTGTTGAGCCCTGTTAAAGTAAGCACAGCTTAAAAAAGGCTTTATGGCCTCGGCTAAGAAAGTGTTTTGTTACCCCTTGTTGATTTTGTCTAGCAGTTTCTCAAATGGACAACGAAATCAATGCATTTGTATAGGTAAGACAGTTTATTTACTAGCGCCACCTAGTGAACTTCAAGCTTCGCACTGCAATGATGTTGCATTATTTCTGGACTCACAATCTTGATGAAATTAGAATGCCTCACGTTACATAAAAATTACATGGCAACAGCGTGGTAAAGTGGAATTTAAACTATTGGTCCTCAGGGTGCTAGGTGTTGGCGGCACTAAGCTGCCTTCTGTTATTGGTTGAGGATTGCATTTCTTCATCATGACAGTAGGTTATTGTAGTATCCCTTCGTAACAGATGTTTTTCCTTGCCAGAAAGAGGCTAATACACGACAGAACAAACGAGAGCGCAAGCGAGAACAGCAGGGAGAGGAAGCGGGAAATGAAGAGGAGGTGGACGAGGAGGCTGCGGAGAAAGAGAGGGTGAGTTGTGGCGCCTCCTGGTGGGGGAGGGGAAGTAATGAAAAGTGTGACTCGGATTTATTTTCTGCACCAGCGATAGATCCACTATGTGGCAAAATGCAAATTCTAGATGACCGCTCTATGTTTGCCCAACAGAAATTTCATCCCATCTTGGGACACAGGTTGTACCTATAACTGCTGCTACATCATGAAAACTGTTGTTAAAGAAATTAATTTTATCGTGCATACATACATACATCAATGCAAAAGCAATGAATTTTAAATTTCAAAAATCTTTTCTGTCAGGAAGAGGAACTCCAAGACCAACAAACACTCCAACAGGAGGATCTAGTCAAACCCACTGTGCCGACCAAGTACGACGAGGCTACCCAACGGCAGGAGGCAGAGGAGAGGATGAGGGCGATACGCCGACCCCCGGGCCAGCCTAAACTGTTCCCAGAACTGGTGCACACAGCCGTGATAACTCCGGCAACACAATGTCCTAAGTAGGTAGTGGTTAGGTCTATGGATGAATAAATATTTAAGTATTCAAGAGACATATTCCGCAATGTAGAAGTCTTATGTGCCTAATTTTGTTAAAGAAACTATCCCTAAGTTTGGGCTTACATGTCGCCATGAACAGAAACCTTCCATGCTCAACTTGATGGCCAATCTCTTGAGACCAGACGCAGGAATGGACAGTGACGTCATATTCAGTCTCACAGCTGCTTTCAGCTCTGTTTGATTACTAGGAAGTGCACATGTTATGTAATCAAGGTGGTGTTATGTAGTGGTGGGGGTGAAAGTTCTTAGAAAAAACAAATACGTTTCTGTGTGTGCGTCACTTGAGCAAGCTTTTAGGGTAAAACTGCTCTGCTGCCTATTCTGTAGAGTGACACAATACACTAGCGAATTTCACGCTTAGTTTTCAGGAGACATTGTTGTTTATTGCGAGCAAAACGCGCTATCAAACAAGCTTCACTCGCGAGATTCGTGCACCTGCTGAACTTGATTTAGTTGCGAGCTGGTCTTAGTCACAAAAACTAACTTTTGAGTTTGGCCACTTACCATTAGGACATTGGCCTTAAATTATCCTTCTAATGAGTAAGAAGTGATGTGTTGGCTTGGTAAGAACTGTCAGTTCATTAATGCTTGAGGTCAGGCTGTGTACATTGTATTGTTACGACTGGTTCTTTCAAGCGCCCGGTATGGTCTGAACCAGTGAGGAACTGTCTATTGTCCAGAAACTTTTAAACTGAATTTGGAACTCCTTGGTATAATTTTTATAATCACCGTAAGTGATGTCAATCATTTCTTTGACAGAGTGCTGGTTTATTTAAGCTTTTAAAGCATGATTTGCGTTTGTAAAGCATGCCTTTGTCCTACTTCAAAGTACATTCAGATCAGCGAAAGAAAGCCACTGCCTTTTGGCTAATTACTGAACATTATTGCCATTTGATAACGTGTTTGGTTGCCGTTTCCAGATTCGAGGTGGCACGTCGTGAGGAGGTGGTGAAGACAAAATTGTTTGTCAAGGTGCTATTTAACAACAAGGTCGTCGCGAGGTCATCCACAAAGTAGGTCAATTGATGATGTCGAATATCAAAGAAACACTTCGGTGTTTTGTAAACTGACCAGTAGTCGAAGCTAATGTGCAAAAAATGGGTACACTCGTCAGGCTAACATTCAACTGTTGCACGATATTTGTGCTGCATTTTGGAAACCCATTCAGGGCTTGACACTTACCGTGGTATCAATTCGTCAAATACAACCTGGCAATATTCCCAGGTAGCCAAACAGGAACTAAGGTTGCCAAATCAAGGAAACCCGGTATGTGGGGTTGTGAAAGTCGTAGCCAATGCAGACAATTCATTGGCACGTGTTGCCTGTGCATGACTATAAATGGGCTCTTATCATTTTTAGCTAGCAATTAGTATTCTTGTTTGCTTACTTCTTGTAGTATTTCTAGTGCATGCTGGGATGCGTGTACGGTGACTTTGTGCCAGCTTGGGATTTTTGTCAGGTCGCCAAACTAAGTCTGAGGTCGTGTTGGTGACCTGCAGGTCTTTAATCAAGCCCTGCTATTAATTGTGCAAGTTACTGTTATTGTAAGAAATGTCTATTTTGTATTGAATGTTTTGTTTTAATGTGAGGATTAGTGTCCTTTTAATTCCTTGTGTCATAGTGTAACACAAACCTTTTTGTATGGATATTGTTTCTTATTGAAACCATTTTTTATAACGAACTTTCCTCTTGTGTATAGTGTTCTTTGAAACATTTCTAAAATGAAGTTAGCCTTGTCAGCACATAGCACTGATCACTGCGTTTACCTCGCATTTGCTATGTTGAGACTGAAGGCAGATGACAATAGGACTATGCTCAAAGCATGCCTGCGAATGCAAGATTTGAACATGGTACAATAACTCCACACCACTGCTCTGTACTGCCTTCTCTGCTGGCAAGAAAATGAGATTTGTTCTATGAATTTCCTTTTTGATGGTTTTTTTATTGATCTACTGCATATTTACTAAATTACAGGCAGCTATCTCAGGACTTTCGAGTAAATTTTGCTCAAATCTTCAACATTCTCATCGTCCAATGGCCAGAGAGTGTTCGTGTTCAAGTGAGTTCATTCAATACTAGACGGCGTTGCTGAAACCTGTATCATCTACCCTGTTGAACTGACGATGAACAGACTGAATTTGTCTGTAAGATTTTGTTTTGTTCAACTGGCTGTGACACTGTGAAATGGTCACATCTGTTGCAAACTGGGTAAAAATCTGTGTTTTACAGTCTACTCAATACTCATATTTATCACCTGTTTCCAGATCAAAAAGGCTGGCTTTTCGGTAAAAATACCTTATCTGTTATATTTAGATCTCAAATTATAGTTAGATTTTCCAACTATGGGTTCAAGCCCAATTTTAAAACAAGTTTTGCTAGCTGAATACAATTTTGAGTTGTTGCGTTAAAGTCATTAGTTCCAAGTTCCTGTCAGAAATGAATGCCATCTGGTGTCTGTTGCAGATCTTTGAGGCCCGAGGCCTGGCCGGTGCTGACATGATCTCAGAGGTCTACGGCTGTATTCCTCAGGCCACTATGTCGACCAGTAACGTGGAGCTAGAGGATGTCGAGTTTAGCAGTGAGCGCGTCGTACGGCATAAACACAACGGTGTTGGATCAGGTAAGTCGCAAGAGACGAATAACGTGACAGGGCAGTTAGCCTGTGCCTTCTGTCGAAAAATTAACTTTTGATTTAGGCCAATTACTGTTATATGTGTGAATGTGTTGATTTTGGTAGGTCATTAACTGCCCGCCTGTCTATTTACAGGTGTGCCATTTGGGTTCTTGGAAGTTGATGAGACCATGGACATTACCACCCTGTTGACATCTGGCACGGTGTCGTTGTCTGTCGCGTGGGCTGTAGACGATGACGGAAATGTACTGGTGCCTCCGCATCAGACGTCAGACTCCATATTTAGGTAGGTCACGTGTCGTATGTTATTTAAATCGGAGATCATTTTGCGGCATCTTCAATTGCTCACAATCAACAATATGAGCTGTCAGTACCAGGGTGGGGGATTCTGTGGACAGATTCATAAGTATTCTGGATGGATCTCAAATGTAGTAGTTGATGTCTGTAAGATCTTGGACTAGGGATTAAATTCTGCGCTGATGCAGGATACTCCTCTTGATCCAGTTTTCAAATTGAAAATGCATTGGGGTCTAGGATTTGATCGGCCTCGGTATTCATGGAATGGTCAGCTTCTGTGTTGTTTCAGTGCTATCCCTGAAGAGGCCACCCTCATTTTAAATATCACAATAATAAATAAATAAATAAATAAATTCTCTACATTTCCATAATTCAACACTACATCTGCAGATCAAAATGATCAACTTCAAAGAAAGATTAAATGCGAATGAAGTGATTTAGTAAAGCCAAAACTAACACCTATGAGCTCCATTCTGGTCACAGTGAAACCAAAGAAAACAGGATTCTAGTGGTAATTTGCCTTATTTCACGAGTCATCGTTGCAATTAAGTTAAATCACAACTTTGGACTCTTGCCATTGTGTGAAGCAGGATGTCCCAAGGTAATAGCCATATCACCTAAGAAGTGCAAAATATAATTTAAATAGAGTTTGTTTTATTCAGCTGCTATAAAAAGCACTAAAAATGTTGGCCATGATATTCACATGCTGTAACTTAAAAATTGCAATGCTATGCAGTCGCCATTGCTTTGTCTACAATTCTGTTCTTGTCTCTGCCCATAGTGCCATGAAAATGGTTGACGCCCTGTCAGCCATCGGTGCCTCTGCTGCTACGGACCTCGACAAGTTGTCCAAGTGGATGGTGGAGTCCAGGCTCGACCCTAATGACCCCAGTAATGCTGACCTTGTCTATATGATGAAGGTAGGTCACCGTGTTGTAGTCTTGATTTTGGAAATGAGCTAGATGCAGCAAAAGTAGACAGTGTGCATTATCATTCATCTGGGTCAACTACCTGATTTGTGTTTTATATTTAGATAATAAAAAGTTCTGTAATTTTCTTCTGATGCTGCTGAACTGTGTGTCTCCTGCTAAAGATTGGTTCCCACGAAAATCATATTGCCTTCTGTCGGTGCTCCTGGACAGCGTTAATTGTGGCATAAGGTCACTTTTGTAAGAAAGGCCTTCAATTTTAATTGACTTGTTTCCAGCCAATGGCAAGCTGATATGATGGCCTTTGACCTCTTTCATTTAACCTTTACTCAAACCATGACTCATGTCATGATTTGCAGGGTGAATTCTGGCAGAGATTCTATGGTTATATTGAGCCGGTTTCGGAGGCCCAAAAATTTACAACTTCAACGTAAATGATGATAGAAGTGCATCGAAATGACAGTCATTCTTGAGTTTCATTTACCAGATAGTACCTTCATGGAAAACTAGAACTCGAGTTTTTCCTTGTGACAAACGCAAGTCACGTCGAAAGAACAACACTTGCCATAGTAATGTATTTCTTGTGCTCCCAGGTTGTGTGCGTGAGCAATACTACCTTAGTGAAAGACAGCATACACTGCAAGACAAAGTAAATAGATAAAAGTTTGTTTCCCCGTATCGACTGGTAATGGCTGTCATGGCTCCAAATTTGTAATTACAGAATGGTTCAGCCACCTTACTAACTTCCTTTTCATTCTTGGTCATGAGGGAAGGCTACTCTGGTCCAGTCATCATAACAGGGAGTTCTGGGTCATTTTGTCTCAATGCTTTTGGTATGTACTGTAGGTCCTGCCTCTGCTAAACACTGACCTCTGTTATGTTTCTCAAGCCAATGGCAGGTGGTGGTGGTGGCCTTCACATGCCCGAGTATTTCCGCCTGGAGCAGCTGCAAGAAGAGTTCAACCTCTGCTCTGACGAGGATCTGGAGAACTCGCGACGGTTCCGGCTCATTCAGCTGCGCGAACAGGAAGTGGCGGAGTTCAAGAATTACAAGTATATCCCACCTTTTGACAAGGAGATACCACAAGATCTGTTTGATGTAAGGCTTTGTTTTGGTCTGGCTTTAGATATGCTTTCATTGTTAGTTTGAAGTCTGCATGTCGTATGCCTTGATTCTTGTGTGTATTTTTTGGGTTCTCATGTTTATAACTTGACTGCTGTATTTATTTTCTTAATTTCAGAAATTCAAAAGTTATGTTGTCAATTTTATTCCGCAGTGCAGAGTTTGTTTAAATCATACCTTTGCGTGACACCCCCAATTCGATGTGGTTCATAGTTCGGAATCAGCCAATGATCTGATACATTTATTAGTTGTCCTGGATTGCCAGTGGCTTCCCCAAACACAGTCGGCCATCTTGAATTGTTACAGTGACTGGACTCGATTGACTTCATCGGTTCCACTGGGTCAGCCAGCTAAGACATCTGATTGGATGTCATCAGGGACCAATCAGATGCCTTAACTGGTTGACCCGGCATACCTGGCGATGTCAATCAGATAATTGCTGTATGTCCTTAACCACAATACACTGAGAAATGTTCAACTGCAGCATACGAGGCTAGTTTCTCTGACATGTCTCACGATGTTTTCAGGTGTATGAGAAGAAGGCTAAAGAGGCGGCCCGAGTCAAGATGACGGACGACATAGAATCTCACCGTGTGGCCGTATCTAAGTTTATGCAAAGGGTGGGTGTTGGACTAGTGTTTATTATAAATAATGTATACGGTCATGGACAATGGGAGTATAAACAGCAATGTGCTGTGTAGTGCTAATGCAACATTTACTGT
>NMRA01000088.1:843483-868534 GCA_002633005.1 Phoronis australis
CCATTGCTTTGTCTACAATTCTGTTCTTGTCTCTGCCCATAGTGCCATGAAAATGGTTGACGCCCTGTCAGCCATCGGTGCCTCTGCTGCTACGGACCTCGACAAGTTGTCCAAGTGGATGGTGGAGTCCAGGCTGGACCCTAATGACCCCAGTAATGCTGACCTTGTCTATATGATGAAGGTAGGTCACCGTGTTGTAGTCTTGATTTTGGAAACAAGCTAGATGCAGCAAAAGTAGATGGTGTGCATTATCATTCATCTGGGTCAACTACCTGATTTGTGTTTTATATTTAAATAATAAAAAGTTCTGTAATTTTCTTCTGATGCTGCCGAACTGTGTGTCTCCTGCTAAAGATTGGTTCCCACGAAAATCATATTGCCTTCTGTCGGTGTTCCTGGACAGCGTTAATTGTGGCATGAGGTCACTTTTGTAAGAAAGGCCTTCAATTTTAATTGACTTGTCTCCCGCCAATGGCAAGCTCATGTGATGGCCTTTGACCTCTTTCATTTAACCTTTACTCAAACCATGACTCATGCCATGATTTGCAGGGTGAATTCTGGCAGAGATTCTATGGTTATGTTGAGCCGGTTTCGGAGGCTCAAAAATTTACAACTTCGAAGTAAATGATGATAGAAGTGCTTCAAAATGACTGAAATAATCATTCTTGAGTTTCATTTAGCAGATAATACCTTCATTGAAAACTAGAACTCGAGTTTTTCCTTGTGACAAACGCAAGTCACGTCGAAAGAACAACACTTGCCATTGAATGTCATAGTCATGTATTTCTTGAGCAATATTACCTTAGTGAAAGACAGCATACACTGCAAGACAAAGTAAATGCTAGATAAAAGATTGTTTCCCCGTACTGACTGGTAATGGTTGTCATGGTACCAAATTTGTAATAACAGAATAGTTCAGCCACCTTATTAACTTCCTTTTCATTCTTGGTCATGAGAGAAGGCTACTCTGGTCCAGCTGTCATAACGGGCAGTTCTGGGTCATTTTGTCTCAATACTTTTGTTATGTACTGTAGGTCTTGCCTCTGCTAAACACTGACCTCTGTTATGTTTCTCAAGCCAATGGCAGGTGGTGGTGGCGGCCTTCACATGCCCGAGTATTTCCGCCTGGAGCAGCTGCAAGAAGAATTCAACCTCTGCTCTGACGAGGATCTGGAGAACTCGCGACGGTTCCGGCTCATTCAGCTGCGCGAACAGGAAGTGGCGGAGTTCAAGAATTACAAGTATATCCCACCTTTTGACAAGGAGATACCACAAGATCTGTTTGATGTAAGGCTTTGTTTTGGTCTGGCTTTAGATATGCTTTCATTGTTAGTTTGAAGTCTGCATGTCGTATGCCTTGATTCTTGTGTGTATTTTTTGGGTTCTCATGTTTATAACTTGACTGCTGTATTTATTTTCTTAATTTCAGAAATTCAAAAGTTATGTTGTCAATTTTATTCCGCAGTGCAGAGTTTGTTTAAATCATACCTTTGCGTGACACCCCCAATTCGATGTGGTTCATAGTTCGGAATCAGCCAATGATCTGATACATTTATTAGTTGTCCTGGATTGCCAGTGGCTTCCCCAAACACAGTCGGCCATCTTGAATTGTTACAGTGACTGGACTCGATTGACTTCATCGGTTCCACTGGGTCAGCCAGCTAAGACATCTGATTGGATGTCATCAGGGACCAATCAGATGCCTTAACTGGTTGACCCGGCATACCTGGCGATGTCAATCAGATAATTGCTGTATGTCCTTAACCACAATACACTGAGAAATGTTCAACTGCAGCATACGAGGCTAGTTTCTCTGACATGTCTCACGATGTTTTCAGGTGTATGAGAAGAAGGCTAAAGAGGCGGCCCGAGTCAAGATGACGGACGACATAGAATCTCACCGTGTGGCCGTATCTAAGTTTATGCAAAGGGTGGGTGTTGGACTAGTGTTTATTATAAATAATGTATACGGTCATGGACAATGGGAGTATAAACAGCAATGTGCTGTGTAGTGCTAATGCAACATTTACTGTTTAACAGTTACAAACTCATCTCATCTTTTTTCCAAGTATGGAAATAAGATGGTTTAATTTACTTTAATTTTTAATTTTTAAATACAGTGTTTTTAGACGGGCCTCATTATTTATTTTACTTTGCATTTTAACACAACATGAACTCGAAACAAACGAAAGCTGAAAGTACAGGTCTCTTAAAACGAGAAAAAAATGATCTCTCGTTAATAGCTTAATATGCAACGTCACAAACCATACATTATGAATGACGTACAATACCACCATCTATGGACTAGTTACCAAAATAGCATAGCTGTGCTCAGCACTCTTACAATGACGTACAATACCTCCATCTATGGACCAGTTACCAAAATAGCATAGCTGTGCTCAGCACTCTTACAATCATCTATAAGAATTCTTATCAACCACTCATATCATAATATACCATTCATAGAAATTATTGATAAGAATTCATGTAAAAATATTTATTGATTAATTACAGTATAAACCGACATTGCTTGTGTACCTTTCCTGATTGTTTGTACTTAAAACTGTTTCTATAGCTCCTGTTTGTGTGTACAGGTTCGTGAGCAGGTGATCCACCGGTTCAGGGTGGCAGCCCACCAGAAGTCAATGCAGGACGTCATCTTTGAGGATGAGGTGCCCAACATTGGGTGAGTGACCCAGGAAGGAGAGTGGTTTTTGAGCTCCTTGATTGAAGCGCACGTCTTTCTCCGACTTACTCGGTGGCAGATCGGCCAGCTGGGTACTATCCCATTCTTGACCCAGTTTATCTTCAATTTCATGAGCTATAACTAACAGTTTAATAACATTTTGGCAGACGACAGAAAATTTTTTACCACATCCCGAATGAAAGTTATTTTTTGGTGTTTTTTGAAGAAATTTGTGTCGTCAGATTATGATTGATGCAACAGTTTCTAAAATGTCCATCACTGAGGTTGAATTGACTCAAAATTCCTAACTATTCTAATTCAAGCTTAATCTGTAATTCTTTTGGCAGTGTCCTCGATGTTGTTATTTCTCACAGTCCTAACCCTGCACTCTGGTCTCTGACTTGCATCAATGGCTGGAGTTACCTTTCACTGTCAGTCTCGTGTGTGGACACGCCCAAGTTAAATCGTTAAACAATACAACTGACAAATAGTTTAGGTACGGATACATCTCTATTGCAGTGCTTTGGGTGCAGTGTTCATGAAGCTGGGTGAGGTACAGAATCGCCCGCTGAAGCCAGTGCGAAAGGAAAGGAAGAAGATGTCTGGACAAAATCTACAGGACCGCGACGTCTTCATCATCGTCAACGTAGTGCGTGCCTTCGACGTTCCCGTACGCAAGGATCTCTCCGGGTGGGTATACAGTCGCTGGTGCATTGTGGGATGAGTTGTTGCTATTACGCATCGTCAGTTTGGAAGTCATCTGTTTATTCTGATTTGACAGTCATAATTGGAATTTTGCACTATAGTCAGTGGAACAAGTCAATGTAATCATGTTAAGCGAGGTGTATACACTGGTCAAATCTCTATGTTCCTATCTAAAATAAAGGGGGTTTTAGCTAGTTGTTTACCCTCGCTTACGTGCCTTTGTGCAGCTTTTAAAAAAGCCATGATACCTTGGCTGAAATTAATGCAGGCGGCATTTTTTAAGTTGCTGAGTGCGGGTCTCAAAATGAGTTGGGGTACAGCAAAATTTATCATGTTTTTGCTTGTGAGCATGAACTACCAAGCATGTGCCAAGATTCTAAAAACATTTCTGTTGTTACTGTTGTTGACTTAATCACTGTGAAAACACCGACTCAAAGTTTGAGTTAAGAACTATTCACTATCAAACACTTGCAACTGTGTGATTTTAGACAACAAGATGTAGGTCGTGGTAACCAGGGGCAACAGGGTCACGTGAGGAATATTGCTGGAGAGGTATGTGCTGTTATGTAATTTATAGGTTGCCATAGTAACTAAGTTGTTTTTAAATGTACAGTTCCTCCGTGTTGTGTGGCTGTTGCAGAATCTTTTGTTGTGTACGTTTTGATGTAAGATTTGTACTTCCATAATAAACATGTTTATTGTTGTCGAGTTTAAGTTTGATTTAATGAACGCTTGACCATTTATACCCCTTAAAGATAATAATATTCCGTATAAATGACGGTTTTTGGAGTACTACTAAAATTTTACTGCCATCATTTATCATAAATATCCTATGAGGTGTTTGTTTAGTTCATGGAATCAGTGACATTGCCTTGTTGTATTTCATGTTCTCTACTGAAATGTTGAAGACCCGCCCGAACTGCTTTATGTGTTACAAAGACTTTCTTTTTCATTCCTTCTCTCAGGTGTTGGTGCGCCCGTTCATTGAGGTGATGTTTCAGCACGAGCGACACCAGACGACCGTCGCTGACGGTCCCAATCCCAGCTGGAATGAAGAGCTGAGGATTCCCTTCAGGTTAACACGCTTGGTGGTGGTCCATGTATTATATGTAAAGGGCGTGACTGTTCTAAAAACGCAGGCAAAATTTTTACTTGTAGACGAAAATTTGCAGGAAGCAATTTTTTCGCACATTTCCTTCCAGTTTGCCTTTTCTGCTGCTGTGACCTCAAAGTTATTGCCAATCTTCATCATTTTATTGGAAAGTGCAATGTTTTAAAATTACTAGATACTATGTAATATTCTCTTTATGTTGCTACCCGTAACGTTTCTTTAAGTGCATTATTTATGTATCAAAATATACAAGTTGTTTGGCACGACTGTGGGATTAATCTTTATCTGCCATTTTCAGGCCATCTGATTTTCACCGATTTTAGCAGTTTTGTATTACCTGGGTCAGTTCAAAGAAACTATTGCACACTGATCTCATGGTCTGTGGCCAAGTGAACTGTGTCTCTGATTTTTTCTTTTCTTTCAAACAGCATAGAAAATGGATTTCAAAATTGAATACTTTGGTCATTGTTCTATAAAGAGTTTGATGGCTGCTATCGCTGTTTTCTGAGAGTAAATCGAACTGTCACATTGCTCCGTTTGTTTTGACTCCTGAAATTTAGGTTTTTAAAAATCACATTCAAAGTAAAATGAAAATTGGGATTAAAACTGGCAAGGTTCTGTAGCCCCCTTATCTATAAAATGGCTAAATTTGGCTAATGTTGGAACATCGTAATAGTAATGGCCGATCGGACGCATAAGTTATGTAATTAGGCTTTATACACTGTTTTCCAAAATGCCGTTTTTAAAATTCTCCATGTTTACATGAGAGGCTATCGAAAAGGATTTTAGGGTTCTCATGAAAAATGTTGAAAGTTGTATGAAAGAAAAACGAAATGATAATTTTGTCGAAGAAATCTTCATATTGTTTGAGCATTTATATCAAACGAAATTTAGTCATGTTATTGAAACCATTCTTTCGTTTTTACAAAAAATGTGATAGTCACATGACCCAATTGATGACAGATTGGAAATGGGTAAAAAATCAGTTGTGCAGGTCTTCTACTCTCAATTCAAGAAATAGATTACTTTTATTGAGTTAAAATCCATATTTTTGGCTAGACAGTCTTGTCAATAAGGTACTACGTAACCTGAAGGTAACGTGTATGTTTAGTACCCAGGGTAATTTTGAACAAATTCAAAGTTCAGTACCTGGGTTTAGCTACGTTGGTCCTGCCCATTAGCTGATTGGTTGGTTGCTTTCACAACCTTTACTGAATCCTGAATGATGGCCATCAAAAGAGATTAATTGTTCAATTGTGTTTTTGTGATAAGAATTCAATTCTTTGTTGTTGACAATTTGGCTACAGTCTGTTGAAAGCATTTGCATGGAAAGTCTGTTACATGGAAGTGTTCCTGCTTTTCAGGCCACCCAATAACGATTTTTCGCCCACCAACCTACAGACGGTGAACGATATGATCTATCTGAACCTGTTCGATGAACAAGTGGTCGATGTGTTAGAGGTACGTCTGCTCGCCATACTTTGGGGTGCTGTTTGGGGTGCTACATGAACACGTCATTCAGTTTGGCAGAGTCACTTGACAGTGGGCCATTTTGCAAAGTCGATAGTCTTGATTACGTGATTTTTATCACCTCAAATTCACACTTGGACAGTGAGGTGTCTTGTTGTTACCATGGTTTCTTGTGGTTAGAGTTACTAGCTGCGTTTCATTTCAAATGAAGGTGGCTGTTGCAATGAACATTAACGTTGTTTTTCTTCTTAGAAGGTATGACAACCTGTTAAAATGTTGGAAAATTTTGGTGAATATTAGAGTGACCAAAGTCTTGTAAAACCAGTTAGGAAACTTGTTTTGTTGTTGGGCATCTGTTGTGTAGGTTTTAATTGTTGGTGTTTTGGACTTCTCTCTTACGAATGCAAATACATGCTACCGAGTAACTGCAACTTGTATTACTTGGATTTTGTGACAGATGTACTTATTATGATTTTATTTTCAACTCAGGATGATCGACAGAGAGGTCGTACAGTCTACAAACGCATTGAGCGTAACTGGCTGGGATCGATAAAGATACCCTTTTCTACAGTCTACTTTAACACTGTGGTAGGTGTTTAGTATTTACATTGTTCTAGACAATATGACCGGCAAGTGAATTATACGGCAAAAATTCTCCAGTTTGGGACAGTGAAGTATTATTTTTTTTCAGTCAAGGTCAGAGCTTGTACCAAATTTTAGGAATAGGCGATATTGGTTCTCCCAAATTGAAGAATTACGCTCAATGACAAAAGATCATTCAACGTAACACGCACTATGGAGACTCATGAAAACATTGCATCAGTGGATATTTCCGACAATTTCATCAACTGCCAAAATTATTTTCAGACTCAAAGATACATAACGCTGTGTCTGATTTTTGAAAATCATGCCGAATGACAAAATTGCCCGTATCCAAATCATCAGAATCAAGAAAATTTAATTTGATATTGAATTTCAGTGTTTCAAATGTAAGAGACTCCGAAACTGGAGTATGTTTATCGTATTTTTATCAAATTTCTCAAGAAAATTTATTGTCAAGAAGAACTTATTGGTTTTACCACTGGCATGGTCTGTACTGTACAATTATCTTAAAATTGGATCATTTTAACTAGCAATTAGTCTTTGGAAAATATAAAAAATGTAATTTTTTTGCAAATATTTATTCGCAAATTTGATGATTGATTACCAAAATTCCTTGGAATAATTTTCTTGGATCACTTAATATTTCTATGCTTGAAGACACATGCTGTATTGTCCCAGAAAGAGGTTCAGCATTAGAAAGCCAGAAAAATGAAAATGATGTGCTTTGAATCTTTATGCCATAACATTTTTAGTTGCTTACCCAAGTGTGTTGTCTTGCAAAATACCACAACTGTGCCTTGAATGCAACACCGTCCCTGGGGACGCATTTACCTTTTAGTCTCGCTCATTTTTTCCCTGCTGTGGGGATCGTACTGAGAACTACCTTTACGTGTCTGTCCACTCATGCACCACATGATGGTCTGCCTGGAATGTGGAGGTGCAGTAGAAATTTATGAAGAAATCAGGCCTTAAGCTGTTGTGTTTTGTACTGTCCAATAATTATTATTTGCCACTTACAGATAGAAGGCACTTTCCGCATGGACGCTCCCTCCGTGCTGCTCGGCTATAGTCACGAGAGTCGGAAACGGACCCAGGTGCAAGATGTAGGGTTTGGTGCGCCTGCGGCGCCGAGTGGCCAATCGGGCGGGGCCAAGACTGACCACACCCACCTTAGTGTGTTCATCACGATGGAGCCTCAGCTTAACATACCTGAGGCATTCAAAGAGAAGGTATGGTCATTTAGCAGGCTTGTTACGGTCCAAGTTGTGATTGTAAAAGGTTCCTGCTAAATGGGAATATTTGATCCAGGTCTGTGCCAAATGATTTGCTTTGTCTTTGTAAATTGTTAATATCAATTGTCTCATGCTATTTTTACCAGTTTCTAACGAACAAACTAGCAATGAGTTGAGGAATGTGTTGAATGCCAACAGCTTTAAGCCAAGTGCATAGTAACAGATCAAGTTGAAACTAAAAGCTATTTTACATAAAATAAAAAATGTCTAACAAATATATTTTTTCTGGTCATGCCTTTCAGTAAAAAAGTCACTGTTGCTTGTTTTAGTTCAGGGGTGCCATCAGTTGGGTTTAGAGTATTTTCAGATTGTCACAGTTTTGGAGTAAAAACTTGACAATGTGTAATAATAATAATTTACATTATGTCTTCTATTTTTTCACGTTTTCCGCCATAACTCCCACAAAGCCTAACGATGCTTGAGATTTTTTTGTTTTGATTTTTGAAAACGATATTTGTATTTCATCAAGATTCTTGCTAATTAGTGTCCCGGTAAGCTTCGATTGATTATTATTTCATACTGCATGTGGTCATATCATTGGTTATTATTCACGCTCACTTTTATTTCATGCAATTGTTGTAGGGTTTCATTGATGATATGCTAAAACGAATGGTACGCTGTCGGGATTAGGGAACATGTCGCCTGCTTTTGTTGTGTTCGTGTTTTTTGTCAGCTGGTTTTGTTGATTAAAAGCTTGCCTTCTGGGTCGTAGTCTAATTTCAGCTCGAAACTACTAAAAAATCACCAATTGCATAGCACGCTTTGAGGAATCTTACGATTTTGAACTCGAATCGTGTGATGAGATTGGCTAAGTTTCGAGCCGGAGTCTTGAGTCGAGTCTTGAGTTTGGAAATTAGATCCTGGGCCTGTCCTTTTCTCGTTGAAAGGAAAAGCTTCCGTAGGAATTTGATACTAAGCCTGTTTTGTTTTGATATTGACCTGCAGGTAGTTTGTTGTTAATAACAGAGTAACTAATAACGTGCTTTGAAACTAGTCGTGTGAGGTCTTAGCTGTTCTAAGTGCCGGGTTAGATCAAAACACATGATTTTATTCACGCAGTCAAATTTTGACTTTTGACAAAACCGCATGCTGCGTCATCTTTTGTAACCTCTCATTCATCTCGGGTGCAACATAGATTGTTTGAAGATGGCAAGGAAGTTTCCTGGCTCTGAATTAAAGTGGGAGATTTTGACTTGACATTCAGTCAAGAATTTGAATTGGTTTTGATGTCAACCACCATACTGTCACTGTCAATTAGTTAATAAATCTAGCTTATGTTTAGAAATTAGTGCGTCATGTTCGTGTGTCACGTGAGGTAACCATTGGTCTGTTGCTGGTGTTAGCGGTGGACAAGTTTTGACTTTTCTAAGAAAGTATCATGTTTACTACACTTACTCTAACCTTGCAATAATAGTTGAACATTGCATATACAATGAGAGTTTAACATAGTGTATGCACAACACAGTGAGAGTTCAACACTAAGTAATATATATACAGTGAGATTTTAAGGTTAACGCTGTGTGCATACAATGAGATTTTAAACTTACATACAATAAGAGTTGCATGCTTTTCAAAAATGAGCATTCTTCCAGAAAGAAAAATACAGAGATAAACACATCACGCAGTGTGTCACAGTATCTTTGTTCAACGTTAACACCACAACGATTGGATTTTCTAACCCTGTTTTTATTCTAGCTACATCACCACGGTTATGTGGTGTCACATCACTTGCCTGTGTGGCTTGTTACGATACCTCGTAAACATAATTATTTTAGTTAACGTTGCATGGTGGTGTAAAAGGTTAATAAGTTGTTGGTTTCCCAGATGTGCTATCTGTTAGTTCTGTTCTTAGAATTCTAGCTGGATAGTACAGATTCTGTGATGCCACATCACATAGTCTCCCAGTTGGCTGGTGTTTGTGGATCGCCCGTGAAAACACTTAAATGTCATGCATGATTTCGCTGTGGGGAATTTGCCTTAAGGTAGCATGTAGCGGGGTTGCCCCAGTTAATAAATAATTTTGCGATCATCAGCTAGACATTGTGGAACTATTTCACTAGGAAGACGTTTTTTTTCCCTGTTGTGAACGTTGTGTACTCCTTGACGTGTATACCCTCAGTTGCCTTAATGTCCAGTATTTGATACTAGGTTCGTTATTTACAAACTACAGTCACAAACTAGTGGACAGTGTATTACACACATGTTGGAAGACCATATGCCAAGTGGCTTTGTAAAAAGCCTCATAGTTTTTCGATGCACAACGGGTGAGGTATATCATAAATTAACCGTCTCGGTAAAATTGAATAAATTGCTGTAGTGTTCAGAAGCCAACTTCTTATTCAGACCACTTTACGCTATAAAACTGGTCTTGACTCATTCCTTATTCAAACGACAAGTGATTCGTGTGCTTGGAAAAAAATACAAGTTTGACTTATTCCTTAAGACCTTGCTCGATGCACAAGCCGACCAGTGCAGCCTGGGGTCGTGCAATAGTGAACTGACAGTTCTTTCAACGCTCTGAAATCATCTCCAATTTGACTAAGGAACAGTTTAAGACTAATTTCTTAACCCTAAGTGGTCTAAATCATTTTTTTGTGATGGAAGGTGGGTTTACAGCTGCTGTGATTTACTTGCCAGGTGTCAAGCATAATCCTAATGCAGGACATGAGTATGGGTGACTTTCCCTCCAACCCCACTGCATGAATCAATCATCAGCGTTGTCCCTTGTATGCCTCTCCAATAACCGATGCAATGACAACTCATTTCTTGCCTTAGTTCGAAAGTACCGAGGATGAAAAATTACTTCACACGTGCGTCGAATGGCAGATGGCGCTACTGAAGCAGTTCCCGAAGAGAGAGTTCAAGACGACTGTGATTGATGTCAACGGCAAGTCTGTGTTCATCACGCGATACTTCAAGCCACTGGCGCCACCTGCTGAACTGATTGAGGGCGAGGAAGTATCCATAAAGACCAAATGCGTGAGTAGGCCTTGAGTTGATTTTGATACTTGATACCCTCATTGCACTGAGTTGCAGTTCTAATTCTAATTCTGCTTTTTAACATTTTGCTGAAACCTGTTAGGGAGTCATGTGGATAGTTTTGACATTCATCCCTCATGTCAGTTTCTGTATTATTTGAAAGACAATGCAAGTTCGTAAGTCTGGAAAAATATCTTTCTCTGAAATCATGAAGTTAGATGTTCACTCATTGTTTGTGTCTAGGTTTACATTCTATTTTAAAAGGAATTATTTATTTATTTTTTCTAAACCTGTGAATAACATGTACCCAAAATGTGAATAACATGTGCCCAAAATGTGAATAACATGTGCCCAAAATGTGAATAACAGGAACCCAAAATGTGAATAACATGTTCCCAAAATGTGAATAACATGAACCCAAAATGTGAATAACGTGTGCCCAAAATGTGAATAACATGTGCCCAAAATGTGAATAACATGAACCCAAAACTGAATAGTTGACTTGTAAAGGTTGTTCTATGCACCTTTCCAATATTAACTCCAATCATGGCCAATAGGATATTCCAACATGATTGAAGTGATGTGTTTTTGTATTGCCTTCTTCTGTCTGTGTAACTTATTTTTGTAAATCTTTACTTTTCTGCCATGTACGGTAAAAATGTTTCGTATTTGGAGAAATATAATTGAAAAAAATTGTCATTTTTCTATTTTTTAGACGCTTACTCCGTCTGTGCAAATGCTCAGATTTTATCAAATGTTTGGTGGTAGCTGCACTGCACAAAAGAATAAAATATCATAAAAGTTGCTTTTATTCCTAAAATTACAGGACCATTTCTATCCCCTGCATGGGGACCGTCAAGATAGTGATATGTGATGAACGAGGCCTGGTACCGTCAGATAATAAATACCCTGTAATGGCAAGAACATGCAATGCACATAGCTACATTATCATCAAAGTGTCATGTGATTGTCATGAATGGGTCTAGTTGAACAGTGCTTCTAAAACTCGGCAATGTTTCTTCGTGTCATTTACAGGACCGAGTCGCACGTTTTGTGTCCCTCATTCCGTTCATCTCGGACAGTGTCATGTTCCCCGGTCTCTGCGATATTTGGAGCACCTGTGATGTGAGTATCCCAACTTTACTTAGGTTGGCACTTTTGAGGAGAACCTGTGCCTAATGTGTTGTTCTGTGAGTCATCAGCAATTTTACAAACAGGCGACAGTCTTTATCCTTATGATAAGTTTTTTGAAGAAACACCAACCAAATACTAAATTTAATTGGCGTTATATCACTTGAGTAACGGTATTTGTAAGATAGTGGTTTTATAAATTTGGTTATCCTCATCATCATTTGGAGCCTTGTTAGTTGCAACAGATTACACAGTTTTGCAACTTGAAGGGCAGAAACATTATATACTCTGAAAACAGTCTGCCTATAAAATTAATACTGGGACAATAATTGCTTTATAATAAATATCATTTTCCACAATGTTGCCGACATGGCTTTGTCAAGCTTTGATGAGAAGTTACTGTCAGTGTTACTCTACATTTATGCTGTGTTTTCTTCAGCAATTTCTACAAATGTTATCTGGCGACGAGGAAGAGCATGCCGTCCTATTGGTCAACTACTTCCTACACCTCGGCGTAAAAGCCTGGCTAGTCTTGGGTAAGTGGATCACAATCTGTACGGCCTTGAAAAGGGTATTCTTCGATTGGTGACATGTCACTATAATAGTTTAATGGTTACAAATTTTTTATTACATTCATTTTTTATGTTTTCATTTTGTACTAAAGGTGACCGACGATACATTCTAACAAACAGTCATAATTTGTTTCTGGAAGGTTCCACATGGAATGTTCCATGAGTTACACACGAATGGTGGAACCATTTGTCGAATGGCTCATGTATAATACAGTTCACGCCATAAGTAATCGTACAAAATACCGTTTCCCCCGTCATGGTGGATAATGACCCATGATGATGGGTATTCTAGCAACTGAGATGGTGAATTCCACTTGCGCTCAGTCGTCGTGACGGGGGAATTCTGGGTAATTTTGTCCGATCATTTTTTATGTGTGCTGTAGCTAGAGGAAGTGATAGCCAGCAGGAGACTACTGAGTCTCTGGCTTTGTAATACTGTAATAGACTGGCATGATGTTTTGTTACTAGGCACTGCTATCCCAGAAGGCTCCACTGCGTACGTGTTGACCCAAGACAATGCCGACTTCTGGATCTGGAACGCCAGCTCTGGAGAGCGCTTCAATTATCGAAACAACTACTGCCCTCTGTTGAGTGTTGGTTGTGTTGTCAACCATGAGAATGTAAGAATTTTGCATGGCTCGTAGATTCCTTCGAGAGATTTATTCATACATTATGATATTGAAAAGCTGAAAAACACTTGTGCTGTCTTTTAAGTCCTCTTAAGTCCTCTGTTTTAGTCTGGAATGTATTTTTGATTTTAATTTAGAGGTTTTTTGATGTGGCAAGTTGGCATTTCTAATTTTACACAATCACACTGTAGCCCCAATGGAGTTCATTGCTATTTTTTGGTCAGATTTGATGCTACCAAATTGACTAACTACTGTTAGAAAGTGTCAATGTGGACTTGGTCCAGTTACCATCTCATGAATCTTTAAGGGTGGCAACTGAGAAAACAGTTCGTAATGGTGTAATCAAAATGTCGTCTCATAACAGTTCAGTGGTAGTAAAAGTGAGGAAAAACATACAGTAAGTCTCCACTTATTTTGCACAAATTAAATTCAATATTGTTTACTGATAATCGAGGTGTGTCGAATAAACCAAATAATTAACAGATTTGGTAGTTGACGGGTGTGTGAAATTAAGTGAGTAAGCAAGCACAGCAAACAGGCCATTTGTGAATTTTTCAAATTGATAATTTGTGGCGTGCGAAATGAGGTGAGTGTGCAAAATAAGTGGAGAATTACTGTAGTTCGAAATCGTCCCTAGTTATTGTCATTTTTAGTGTACAAAACATTCTCTCTCTTGCAGTTCCCCCTCCCCTGAAACAGTTTTTTTATATGTTGCGTATAGGTTATTTCCAACAGAAGAATTATTAGCGGCTATTTACCTTTCCCTCCACCGTACATATCGTGTGCTTTTGAATGTCGATTGTTATGGTTGATCGCTTACTGTGACATATGACTTCTCAGTTGGTTTTGTGTTGACTTCAGACATTGTCATGCAAATGCATACTATGAGCTTGTAATATGCCGTGCTTTTAATAAAAGTTTTTGTCTGTCTGCAGATCTGGGCCAACATCCAACCCGTGGACCAGCCGGCGCGTATGACCTTTAACCTGGCTGACACAGGTGCGTGGAAGCCTTTCTTCCACAAAGGTAACCCTGACCCTGGACTGACCAGTGTGCAGGTAGGATTTGGGAGCTGAATTCTTCCCTCCTTCGTATAGAGCTTGGTTACCAGTGAGGCCCAGTTTAAATTCAGAAGCTATTTTGAGAAAATAACCTCCGCTGAAATATGGTGTGAAGGCGCAGGTCATGTGATTGGGAAGGTGCAGGTCATGTAATTGGGAAGGCACAGGTCATGTGATTGGGAAGGGGCAGGCCGTGTGATTGGTGACCAGGACAGTAAGAAGCCTGTTATGTCACAAATCTTTTGGATGTGTCAGTACCTGTGTGTACCATACGCAAAATGTAATTGTGTATTCGTAAGGAAATTCGGCCTTGAAGTTGCCTTTGCTTCCAAAAATCTCAAGCTAAAAGAATAAGGTTGTAAAACGTTATCAACAAGTCTGTGAAATAAGCTCAGAATGTCATCATGTGTTTTATGGTTTTGACAGATGTGCACTGGGATACCAATGAAGAAAAATTCTCTTTCATTTAATTTTTTGAGAAATTTGACAAAATAAAATCATACTTGTCCACCATATCGTGTCTAACTGGAAGATACTATCACTGACACAATCAAGTGTCCACACAACCATCCTCGCACATTATGTGTAAGCTGGTCTTCCACGGTTATTTCAGCCGGACCACCTAGTGTACGTGCCGACGGAGAAAAACTATGTCCTTGACCTTCAGGACAAGATTGAGAAGATCCTACGCGACAAGTTTATGCAGGTTTGGCGGACGAGTCAGATCACGCGATGGAACAGGTTTTGCACGCAGACGTTTCGCACACTTCTTTCTAAGTAAGTGACTAGTGGTGTTGAGGCTTTATATGGGGGGTGTAGAGGGGTCTTGGTGAATACTTCGCACACTTCTTTCTATGTAAGTGACTAGTAGGTGTTGAGGCTTTATATGGGGGGTGTAGAGGGGTCTTGGTGAATACTTCGCACACTTCTTTCTATGTAAGTGACTATTGGTGTTGAGGCTTTGTCTGGGGGGTGTAGAGGGGTCTTGGTGAATACCCTGAAACTTATTGAACACTGTCTCTTATTTGATAACCAAGTGTAAACCCTAAAGAAACACAACTCTTGTGAGAGAACAAAAGTGTTTCTGGCTTTATCAAATTTCTAGTTCTATTGTAAGATGAGTTGACAGGGACGAAATGCATTCAGGGACATAGTGAGACATTGGATATTTTTGTGTGAGTTGTTTGAATAGCTCACCTCCGCAACAGTGGCAATTTGACGGTATGATGGTCCCAGAGAATTTATACATAAGGCTGGGAAATATTCTATTCATTAAATCCATATTAGAAATAATGCAGAAAACTGCCAACCAACAACCCTAACGCCATCTATCAACAAGGCGTATTGCAACATGTCATCACTATATCAGAAAATGTGGTTGTGACTTAGACTTTTCGTTGTGGTAGTGTCATAGTGTCACTCGTGTAACCCGTGTTTAATCTGGATTCGAGTCTTGTCTTATTCTTGGTTTTTGGTCTGTCTGCAACAACAGCCAAGTGACGAAGCTGTCCGGACATTCAGTTGGCCACGTCTTGTTTATGCATTCATTTACACTGAGCAGTCACAGTGAACATATTCAATAGTGAGTCGGTCAATGTGATCCTTCAACGATAGTGAATGTAGAGACGAAATGTGGGGAAACCCATTGTGCCATTTACATCGCATCACTTAACTGTTGTTGCGCATCATTTGCACAGTTAATAAAGGCCAGGGGAACAGAAACGCTGAAATTTTTCTACAGGATAACCTAGAATTCTCATTTTCAGTAAAAATAGTAAATATGTACCAAAACCGTTGGCTTTTCTCTTAATTTATGTAAGCATGCATACTAGGGTGTAGGTTTATGATGGATTGACTAGATGACGCTGCAAACATTAAGGTTTTTTTCTTGTATTTAGCAACTAGAAGTTGTGTCACATAAAACAGTTAGAATTTGGTATTACCTAACAGGCCATTAGGTACATCCTGTAATTTGGTATTGCATAACAGGCTATTAGGTACATCCTGTAATTTGGTATTGAGTAACAGGTTATTAGGTACATCCTGTTATACAACTTCCATCCACAAGGGCATCTTTACTCACTGTTGTTTACTGCTCAACTGCGATGCTTATGACTAAGAAAATTATTTTGACATTCGCCAATCTAATAACGCCAAAAGTGTTACTATTCTACAATGAGTTGCAGTGCGGACATGAAAAAATTCCATGATGAAATTCACTGAGATTCATTATACTGTTCTCTACCTTGCTCACCTCAAAGTAATTATTAACAAATATGCACTTTTCTACCTCTGCAAGAAAGAGGGGTGAATTCGGGTTGTGGCTACTCTGTTTCTGCAGTGCAACTTTTCTCCTTACACTGGTCCACCTTTTTGTTTTAGACTGGAAGGTGCTCATGGAACTAGTGTGGGGGATCATCACATGACTGAACTGAACAATGTTCTGGGCTCGTATAAGGTGAGTGGTCACTTGGTGTATTGTAACGACTTGTTGTGCTGTTTATGAAATACGTTGAAGTATTGCTCTTTGTGTGAGGATAAACTGCAAGGTTTTGACACTTTTCCAGACTCCCTGCTGCATCACAATTCATTTATATCTTTAAAGAAAAACTGCAGGTAGTATGATACATATTGCACAGACGCGCGAAGGGCGCTCGGCCAAGCCCATTGCACCAGGCACCTCAAAACTTTCTTTGTTTACTAATATTCACATATACACATATGCATAGATTAAGATTGAGGTGAGGAGCTAGAGAGGTCTAAGTCAAGGGTCTAATAGTGAGGGTACAGTGGGATTTGTTAGCATGACCTTGAGAAGAGGAGGAGGTCACTCAAGCCACTTGGCCACATTGCCTCCTCTTGATGTCAAATTTGGTTGTCAAAAAATCTGCGGATGTGTCCACTTACAAACTCGAATGAATGGCGATAATGGCACTGAATTGTCTTGTTACTGAACAGCACACACATGTAATTAGAAAGTAAAGGTACGCCTTAAATATGTTATTAAAGAACTACAACTGAGTAGAAACAGTTCCACCTACAAACTTGAACTCAATCACTACGTGGCGAGACTGTCTCGTCCACATCAAATCAGCGGTCAAAAGTTGTTCGGCTAGAGGACAGTTTCCGAGAAATAGAGACAGAAAGCATGGATGCTTTGCAAATTGCCTTTGATATTACAAAATAATATGTTTTTTCATCTAAAAATACCCCCTGGTTACACGTGGAGATAATGTGAGCGGATCTAAGTAAGATAATGTGCCAGTGTTTGTTTATAAAGTCTATGAACTTAAATCAAAGGAATGGTTTTCAAAAAAGGGATTTTTAGGATGAAAACAGAATTCGTAGTGGAATACAGCATGTTAATTAAAATGAGATTTTCGTTATGTTTTATCGCATTTTGCTCATGTATACTAGCCTTCATCTATGAGATGGTTTTGTGGACGCCACTCATATTTGGATCGGAATTGACAGAATTTGTATTGGACATTGTGAACGTTTATATACCATTGGTCATTAGATAGTGAAATTTCAGCTGTAAACTTAGTGAGTAAATTGTCGTGATAAGCCATACACTTTCATTCTTGTATTAAAACAATTTGAGTAGAAAGATTTAACATTTACATTTCTTAGTTTTGGACACGACTTTGATAAATTAATACAACTCGTATAATACAGAACCTAGGTTCTTTTGTGTCTGCCAGAATATTTTAATTGTTGACACTAGACAAGTACAGTTTGTTTTGTGAAGTTTTCATTGAAACAACTTAGCATTATAACAAATTTAGTTCTACGCCCTTTTGTTGAGCATTTCTGTGTTTTCACTTTTTTCTTTCTCGACTTTTCAGTTGTGTGGCTTCCCCATCAATCTACCTTTCACAGAGATCGACTCTATCGTCGAGGCAGTCTACTCTACAGGAGTCTGGGACAACGACAGTCCCAATGCCGAGTTCTCATTGGCCGTCCACATTCACCCCTATCCCAACTCGGTGCTGTCCGTGTGGATATACGTCGCCGCACTCATCAGGAATCAGCGTTAAAAGGATACTAAGCCTTGTTTTGGTGATTTCAACCAATCCTCTTTCTGCCACGTAATAATGCACCATTGGTGTCCCACTTGGGTGACAAAAGCAGGATTCAACTAAAAACTCGTACTTTTTTGTCACAGATAGAATATTATGGTACCTGGTTGGTGGTCTTTCCCCACAGTTGCCGTGTAACTCGCCTAAAGCACAGGTCACACTTGCCCACATAGCAGACTTTCTAAGGATTTTTCAAATTTTGCTAGAAATATTTGAGGGTTGTCGAAGGCTACTGACAGAACATTTTTTGTTTCAGCGGACTAGATGAAAATGTCATTTTGAAATATCTGTAAATAGGCCAAAACTGGGTTTGGTATACTTTTAAGCTAGGGAAGAACATATGCGACTATTCCAGAGTGTCTGTTTGAAATTATCCAATTTTTTTATTGAATTTTCTTAATACATCAGTTGGTAGACCGTCTCAACGTAATTGAGTTACACTAGGAGACAAAAGTAGTCAGACAAAATACCATTTCCCGTCATGACGACCGACTCTGTTTACAGCAAAAATAGTGGTAATAGCTGTTGCGGTGGCAACATTCTTATTGTAGTTTAGCCATGTTACTTTCTTGTTAGTTCCCCTTGTTCTTGGTCACGAGTAAGGATTACTCTGACGAGCAATTCAACTTTTGCCTAGCTACCATGATAGGAGAATCATAGAGGACATTGCATGTACTACAGCCTGTTACCACTCATTGTCATTCTTGGCCAGGTATTCCAAACAGGGACTTACAGGTCAATGTGGAACTTTGTGTTACCAGAGATTCTTTAGTGATTATCTTCATCTGTTTGAGGAAGGTAGTCGCCACTGTTTAATTCATTTGTTACACATAATTAGCAGTGATAATGATGGAGATTGCAATGTTTATCAAATGCACGCACTCACAGCTGAGGTGCTTCCAATGTCTCGCTAGCTTCATGAATGGTTGACTGTTCTTGAAACCAGCCAGCAATATTTCGGTCATTGTAGTATGGTCTCCCATGTTGCAGTGACTTGAATTAAATAACCCTCAAGAATGCGGACACCGTGTTTGCTAGTGTCGCATACTTTTAAGCAAATGCTTAGATTCCAAGAACTTGTTGATAGAAGTTGGTGACCTATTTGTCATGCGATATTAATTTATTAATTTTTACAGATCTGAACTTCAGACACTTCTTCCTGTGTATTCACCAGTTTAGGTTGCTGAGAGTTCCACCAGTGAGAGACATTACCAAAACAGAAACATTTACCGTTTTTACGGACAGTTCCAAAAAGTGAAGGTCAAGGCCATTCAGCTGTGGCGGCCATTTTGGTGGTGCTCCACCAGAAATTCAAAAATGACAGAAGATTCCTTATTTATTTGTGGTTGTTTTTAAAACATTTGGTTATGTAATGAAAGAGCATTATTTAGTTAAAAGCGTCGCCATATTCCTTTTACAAAGTTTTCAAGAAAAAAGCGACAAAATATTGCAGTGTTCAGTGAAACAGGTGCTTTTTACCAAATATTTTAGTGGTAGGTGGAGTGATCTTATTGAAGGCAACTCATTCAACGACCGTCCATTCTTGTGCACTGTTGGATTAATCATTCCGTCCTTGCATTTAAAAGCTAAATATTGTAGTAAGACCATTTTCTATTTTTATTGAAGATGTGCGTGGTGGTATTCTGAGCCTTGTTTTAAGATATTTCTTCTATTTTGTACTTAAAAGTTTGTTTTGTTCCAACAAAATGTTGTATTGTATTACTGTATCGTGCTAATTTATTGCTGTTCCTAAGAACAAAATGCAAAATATATTTTTATGGAATCAATCTTTAGTCTTATTTTAAAATTTACAACAATAGTGTAATTGGCCTAAGTTGGACGCATACATGTCAAAATGTTTCCCAAAGTGAAAAATAATCAATGACAGAATTTGGAGATCAGTCCCACGACAGATTCGAATCCACAATGTGAACGGTAATGGTCCGTCTCTTTCAAATGGAGCTAAAAGCCAACGGGGCAAGTGGACTTATGTAATAAGCATATTTCAAGTTCCTGGACCTAAATTTGGTAAACAAGATGGCTAAAGTTTAAATTAAACCGATTGTTTTTAATGAAATGGATTGGAAAGAATCTTGATCTTTGGTTTGGGTACAAAAAAAACAAAGATGTGCTACCTTGCTGGTTCATATTTGTCCAGAGACCCTGATCGATTTTTTTCAAAGATTACTGACTAAGAGAATACAAGTGCAACTTTGGGGATTTTTGTGTGCGGATAAAAGATTAAGATTCATTTTGATGATAATGTCCTGCAAAAAACATTTTGACTTTAGCCATCTTATTCACCAAAACAGGGTCCAACAACTTTCTCAGGACTTCACTGAAGCTTTTTAAAATTGACTATTACATTATTCAAATTCACATCCTCTGACAAATTTTGCTAACCAGACGATGTTAGTTTCAAAATTTCATTAGTTCATGAATGAGTACTGTATGATAAATGCAAAAGGAATGCTTACCTAACACAAAACCCATAAAATGTCAGTAAGCCATTCTTTCTGAACAGTACACATCGGTACCAAAAAACACTAAAATTACAATTTTATTAAGAATGAACCCCAAATTAGAACTTGATACACTATCCAGTTGGCACAAATCATATGGACTACCAACCTGTCAGTAAAATGTTGGTGTATAATGTATAATCTATGAAGGATATGGAGGGCTTTTTCATGACTCGTGAAATTGCCTTCTTGCCTTACGTGAACACAAAATTGGCTTTTTTAATATTCTGTTTCCCGTGATTTGAAAGTCGATGTGAATGTTGATTTTGCGTATTAGTCTGAATCTGTGAAGGTGAACAAAAATTGCTATCTGGGCAACTGGAAGGGATATATGGAGTGGCAACCGAATTGTCAATACACAGAGTGCAGAATAGACAGCTACCTCGGGAAGAATGCGTATCTGTCCTGATGCGCGAAGCTGTGAATCGTGAAATCAATAATTTCACTAGTGTGAACCATGACATTTAAATGGTTCATGTTATGATGCTTAACACAACACGTCTCAGTCTTTGGAGCTTTGTGTCCCAACAGATGGAGCCTCTGTGCTTTGTTCCTGTGTATCAGCTTGCAGTGCATTGGGTCCACCAATTATCTCAAGCCTCTGTAATTTCTTAAGCAATTCTAGATTCAGACCAGCTGACTCCAACCACACACGGTACGACGAGATCCCCCTGTCTTGGACTTCCTTTCGCCCAGTTGACGTAATTATGTCCCCTGACTCCTTTATAATGATGAGACGTGGAACCAAGTGGATATCGTACCTCGTTTTTAAGTCCCTGCAATATTAATGGAGGAGTATAGTCTTTTTAACTGACCAGAATGTGTGGTAGTTGATTTGGAAAATCTAGCTTTTTTAAGTTGGGAAATGAATAAAGTTCCTTCAATTAAAATTTCAAAACTGCTCAAACAAGTGCAAGTTGGAAAAAAGCGATGAAATGTACACAAAAAAGGCAAAAAGATTACTGTTTTGTGCAATGCAAAACTAGTGAAATGAAAATGATTCTTCATCTGCAGGTAGTAAACACTGCTGAAAAAAATATTCATGATAATGACATTGTGTGTACGAAACAAGAATACATGCTAACACACTTTAAATCAGCATTAAAACAGTTTGCTTTCAGTCAAAAAAACAAGTTTTAATTTAAGGTATTGACCATTGTAAAATTTGTTTTGTTTCTTTCTCAGTTAAGAAGTGATCTAAAGGCTCCAAGTAAACTGACAGTAAAATAAAAAAATGACAGTTTGTTCTTTCTTCAGACCAAGCTCACGGGTCGCGCTGTGACCTCACCAGGTCGGGCTGTGACCTCACCAGGTCGTGCTGTGACCTGAAATGCATGACCTTGCCCTAAAGAAATGACAAACTGTCAGTTCATTTCAAGCCCATAAATACACCTATTTCTACTTAAGAACACTCTGAGACCAATATCATAACGGTAACTAGTCTAAATCAAAACTTGGGTTTTTGACAGAAAGCACACTCGGGTTTAAATGCCACTTTAACTGGATTACGTGACTTAAATTTTCAAATAAAACAAAGAAATGGAACATACTGAGCTACTGTTTCACTAAATGGAACATATAGCCAGCCACCGTGGTCATTGAGATAGTCCTTCATAGAGTCTTCTGTTTTATCACAGGATATGAACACAACTTCGAATGGCCATCCCCTCTTCTTCAATTCGTAATAGAGATCTTTCAGCACTGGAGTGAATCTCCGACAAGGTGGGCACCAACCGGCAGAGAAATATAATCCTATCACTTTGTTGGAGAGAGCGTCTGTTGCTTTTATTTTCTCATGTGTTGAACATCGAGCTAACTCCGTTTCACCGAATATTTCAATTGATGGGGGTGAGAAGGAAACTTGAGTTTGTTTTTCATCTTCGGTATTCACTTGTACCACATCATCTTCAAATGGCTTCTTGCCTCTGTCACTTTTGGCACTTTTCTTCCTAATTCTTGCTGACGATTTACGTTCCTGAAAAGCAAACAAAAAGTCTCGGAGTCTTTGTCAAGATGACAGAGCTTATAAATATAATACGAGTTGGTTTATCATGAGATAATTCCATTCACTGAATGACGGACATGTGATTCAGTGAAAATGGTGTGGACACAGTTATTGTCACCTAACTGTTAGTTACAAAGGTCAAATGAAGACAACAAAATTGAGTCATTAAATTTTTGATTTTCAAATTTCTTGATGTTCTCATTTTCATTTTGCATCTCATAAAGTTGGCTAAGAAGTATTACTTTGACTGACATCCAAAACGATTTGAGCATGTTGCTTTCTCCTCCCTTACCTTCACGAGAAAAAGAAAAGTTGTTTTTCTTATGTTTTGAACTCTGCACTTTGCGAGTGATGAGGAGGAATAAAAAATGGAAGTATTATTTTGATTTTTATTTTCTCCACAAAATGAATAATCAGTGTTAAATTTGCTCAATTTTATGTTAATAAGAAATTAAACGAAAAATCGATTTGGTACTTTCGTACACATGGACATGGCATATAGGCAGGAGACAACGGCAACTGAATGCAAGAAAGTTGTCATGTTTTAATTATTTCACATCAGTGTCAGTTTAACAAAAAAAAAACTGTGGCACAGGAGCTAGTGACTAATATAAAATGTGAAAGAATATATATAAGTAGGCCTAAATGATAAGATTTATCAATTCAAAACAAGCAAGCATCCAAAGGCAAAATTTCCGAGGCTGACGACATAGGCAATATTGGTGTTGCAGACCAAGGAAGTCACCAGACCGGGTTAAATTGGCCTGCTTACATATAGTTCAACCTCGTAGAGTAAGTGAACTCCTACGCCCGAGTTGCACTCTACCGTTGAATAGTTGCCACGATTTTATAGTGCCAGATTTGCCAAATGCAACTTTCCAACTCCAAGGACAGGTAGATTTCATCTTCTTGTTTGTTTGTTATATAATTTCTGTTTGCGGAGAGAGTTAAACTGATAAAAAGTCGTTGAAAAGTATACCAGTATACCTGAGGTTGTGACACTTCTATTTCTAGACTGCTACGTGACATCCCAAAAATGAGCTTGGTAAAACGACCAGAAGCACGAAACCACACAGGTGAAGATCCAGTCGTCAAAGACGCATCCAAACCGGATGTTGATTTCTGCTGGCGTATGATGTTGAAAACAAGCTTTCGATTATCGTTCGTTCCATTTTCAGCTATTGTACATAGTTATATTAGTTTTTGACCAGTGTCAAAAGCGGGAAGCGATTTTCCTTGTTCTTTTGATAGAGACAAAGACGCTTAAGTGACGAAGAAGCGTTGATAAATCCGCATCCATACCTAGCGACGCCTGTGTTCAACACGCTGTACTAAAATGGAGGGCACGTTGCAAGTTAGCCTTGTGTTTCTTGGAGCAGTTCTTTTCCGTTGGTGTGTTTCGCTGGGACCTTATTCTGGTAATGCAAGTAGATGTACCGCTAGGGTTAAGTGGTTGTAGCGATACAATGGTCTCTCCTAATGACAACCCCCTTTTTTAATCATCCAGTAGCGGCTGTGACCGGCCGCTGTTCTAGTCGCAGACGACGACGTTGTTGGTGTTGGGCATTGAGTAAACGATCGGTAATGAAAAACGTTATTTCGTTTATGTGTATTTAGCCATGGAATAACTGTTGCATACCTTACTCCATGCATTTCCCCTGATTCTTCACAGGTATTACATATAATTACTTAAACTTCCACCTTTTGTCAGGTAAGGGCAAGCCTCCTATGTATGGCGACTATGAGGCACAAAGACACTGGATGGAGGTGACACAGAACCTGGAGATTAGAGACTGGTACAGGAACACCTCTGACAACGATCTGTTATACTGGGGACTGGACTACCCACCACTTCAAGCATATCACAGCTGGATCTGTGGCTTTGTGTAGGATGACTTCTCTTGCATTCAGTTTTGAAACCACATGCAGTGCTGTCCTAAAAAAATTTGTTTGGGTTCGTGTATTAGGGTGGAGGCACCCTTTTTAGAGGTTCCAATAGCAACTTTGCCTCCAACATCCTCCTAGTACACTACAGAGTCCTTGATGCCTTGATTTTGGGGCCAAGTATTGGCCTCCTTACCCTATTGAAAATATTTAGAAATTACACAAAATTTCCCTCATCATGCTCCAAACTTCCCCTCCAATGGTGAAAAATTCTCTTCAAGATTAGAAACACTTCTGCAAAATGCTGGTTTTGGCCAAC
>NMRA01000088.1:870863-981232 GCA_002633005.1 Phoronis australis
GCCATCTTGTTTCGCGTGCAGCGCAACCACGCGGGACTTAGCGTTCCAATTTGGAGTGCTCGTCTGCACGTTAGGTACTAACTTATCGGAAGAGACACGTATCAAAGTAATGAGACAAAAATCGGTGAGTTTACCGATTGTTTTTTAAAACCACTTAAAAATCAGTAGATTTTACTAATACACTTTTTTGTGCGTTTTCAGAAGATGTTTTCGAATTTAAATTTTCTTCCGACGGGACACAAAACATGATCCAGGGTTTGTTTATGCAATGTATCTGTTTGTCCCAGGCACTAGTAGGATCTAGAAGGCCAAAGGAAAAATCCGCAGACAAATGCGATACGCTGGGTTCTTAACATTTTTGCCTCACGCATTCACCATTAAACTGCATTGAAATGTTGTCCAATTGGCTTTTATTGGAAACCACAGTGCAGAGCTCAACATCAAAGCTTCAAATCGAGTTTATGTCAATAAAAACAGGCTGTTGCAATTTTCATTACTTCGTTGGCCTTTTTCTGCATGTTTCTCAGTTTTTACAAAAGGGGGCAGCATATGACGAACTTAGGTGTCACAATAAAATGGCTGCCGAAGGCAGTGCACATTTGAAATAACTCGGCACAAATTAAAGAAAACTTCCGAATCGATGAATGCGGTATATCTGTGAGAGTTAAATCGAATCCTATTCAGATCATAACTTTGAAGTGGAATAATTCGGTGAGTACAACAGCAAGTCGGTTTTATGCTTAGGCGGACGAACATTGGGCTCCCCAGTATATGTATAATTTCTGTTTGCGGAGAGAGTTAAAATGATAAAAAGTCGTTGAAAAGTATACCAGTATACCTGAGGTTGTGACACTTCATTTTCTAGACTGCTACGTGACATCCCAAAAATGAGATTGCTAAAAAGACCAGAAAAGCACGAAACCACACCGGTGACGAACCAGTCGTCAAAGACGCATCCAAACCGGATGTTGATTTCTGCTGGCGAATGAGGTTGAAAACAAGCTTTCGATTATCGTTCGTTCCATTTTCAGCTATTTTACATAGTTTTGTTACTTTTTAATCAGTGTCAAAAGCGGCATGCGAGTTTCCTTGTTCTGTTGATAAAGACAAAGACGCTTAAGTGACGAAGAAGCGTTAATATATCCGCATCCATACCTAGCGACGCCGGTGGTCAAAACGCTGTACTAAAATGGAGGGCACGTTGCAAGTTAGCCTTGTGTTTCTTGGAGCAGTTCTTGTCCGTTGGTGTGTTTCGCTGGGACCTTATTCTGGTAATGCAAGTAGATGTCTTCTCTGTCCCGCTAGGGTTAAGTGGTCTGTCCTAATGACAACCCTCTTTTAATCATCTAGTAGCGGCTGTGTCGGCCGCTGTTCCAGTCGCAGACGACGACGTTTTTACTTTTGATTGGTGCTGGGCATTGAGTACATGATCGGTAATGAAAAATGTTATTTCGTTTGTGTATTTAACCATGGAATAACTGTTGCATATCTTACTCCCTGCCTTTTACCCTCATGATTCTTCCCAGGTATTACATATAATTACTTAAACTTCCACCTTTTGTCAGGTAAGGGCAAGCCTCCTATGTATGGCGACTATGAGGCACAAAGACACTGGATGGAGGTGACACAGAACCTGGAGATTAGAGACTGGTACAGGAACACCTCTGACAACGATCTCTTATACTGGGGACTGGACTACCCACCACTTCAAGCATATCACAGCTGGATTTGTGGCTTTGTGTAGGATGACTTCTCTTGCATTCAGTTTTTGAAACCACATGCAGTACTGTCCTGAAAAAAAATTGTTTGGGTTCGTGTATTAGGGTGGAGGCACACTTTTTAGAGGTTCCAATAGCAATTTTGCCTCCAGCATCCTCCTAGTACACTACAGAGTCCTTGATGCCTTGATTTTGGGGCCAAGTATTGGCCTCCTTACCCTATTGAAAATGTTTAGAAATTACACAAAATTTCCCTCATCATGCTCCAAACTTCCCCTCCAATGGTGAAAAATTCTCTTCAAGATTAGAAACACTTCTGCAAAATGCTGGTTTTGGCCAACTGTGGCGTATTGCTGATGAGGAGTAGCGACTGTTTGTGATCCTTGATGTTGAGATAACATAACTGGCATGCAATGGAGCTTCAAGCACCATGCGTTAGGTCAATTCAAAGTTCTTCAAACTGGAATTTATCAAGTTAAGATTGGTGAATCCTCCCATTGAACAAACAGTGACTGAATCCTACCATTGAACAAACAGTGACTGAATCCTCCTATTGAACAATCAGTGACTGAATCCTCCCATTGAACAAACAGTGACTTACATTCAGATCACATTTCTTAATGTGGAATTAGGGACGATAACTTCAAAATTTATTTAAAAAGGCAAGATGAAGGGTTAACACCGAAACATGAACCAAAACAATTGTGTGGGGCTTTAAAGGCGCAATATGTTGAGAAACATGATTTTTGGCCTCATTTGATTTTGATATTTTGTGTTACCTTTGCAAAGAAAGACTATGTCTAAAGTGAACTGCAGCCTTTTCTGAGAGTTTTGATTGCACAAAATTAGGTAGACTGAAGAAGTTCATGATGGCGTTGCATAGAGACTCAAATTCAACTCATTTTCAAAAAACAGTCCGCTTTAGCACACCCAATCCAATAAATGACAGAAATTGTGGAGACCGCATGGTTTAACCAATGAGACATATCATAAGTACCAATGTATTATGAAATTTTCGTAATGACCTTCTCCTTTCATGGTTGCTCAGTTGAAGTTGGTCTGTGAATGACCTTGACCTATAAATGGAAAACATGCTTATGTGGCATTGTGGGTTGTCTGCTTTAAGAAATTGTTAAAATTATGAGCTCATAATCTCAGAGACTACCTTATATTTAGAACAAGAGGAAGTTAAAGCAATTCACCATGTTTCGTGATGCTGACTTCACCTCTGGCAACCAGGGTGCTTACAACATCTGCATGGATCAGATATCATTAAGATTTTGCTGAATGAACTGCGCCATAGTTTTTTTGTGTATCACGCCATCTTTTGATTGAAATTTAATCTAAACTCTTTCAGAAAATATTGGAGATTGTACGAGCTTTCGTTTGCAAAGTATCAGATCTATCTAAAACACGAAGGTTACGGATATATGCAAAACGTTATTTCAAAGTTCAAAATACTTTTCTTGTGATGCAATGTTAAAAAGTAAGTGTTGTTGTCTCCTGTTTTGCAGAGCCAATGCCCTAAATCCTCAGTGGGTTGCCTTGACTACTTCAAGGGGTCATGAGTCATACGAGCATCAGATATTCATGAGGGCAACAGGTTGGTTTGCAATGTTCATTGAAACTTAGCTGTCACTCAAAATGGATGCATTCTTTTTTACTGTTTCAGACATCTTAAATTAAAAGAGTATGTTTAGAAAGTTGTTTGTTGCCTAGCCAAGACTTTTTTTCTGACTGAATCGCCATACCTGGTCAGTGTCCTATTCTGGTGATGAGCTGAACTCCTACCAGAGTGTAGATTGCTTACATGGCCCTATTGTCCTCATTTTGTGGAAAACTGGATTTAGGTAGAGGTTTAGAAGTCGCTGAAAACCAGTGGACTAACCCGGTGGCTATCATTCTAGGCGTACGTAATAGATTTGTACTCAAGAGGAATGACAATAATGGGTCAGTGATGTCAAAATTTTGCGAAATAAAGTACGCAAAACAGAAAGTGCGACACGTTACTCAGGCCTTCTACAGGCCAGTTGCAACAGAAACTGTGCTTTAATTTCATTGTTCATACTCAGCAATTCTCCCAGCCTGCCTGAGGAATTTTGCTAGCATTTTAATGTTTTTCTTAGCCGTAGTGACAGTTATTACTGAAACTGCTTTACTTCCAAAGTATTCTTTTCTAATGCTTTGGTAAGTGAAATACCAACGGACATGATGTTCTGGTGTTTTATCTTCAATCCAGCATTTTGGACAGCAGGAATCTGCTTGTCCTGTTACTCAGAGTAGGTATACTTAGGTTCTTGTATAACATGTAATTGGCGAACTTCTCTTGGGGGAAATCTTGGCTATGACTGCTAGATGTGTACAGTGCTGCTCTCATTCGCCTTTTTTCCTTCCAGTTCTGGTCACGGATGTTTTCTTTTACTTCTCCGGCGTGTTAGTCTTCTACATGTGGTCCAAGTCGTCCTTTTTCAAATCAAGGGAGGACAGGGTAAGTATTATTACCTAATGAGGCACCCACTGACCTATTCAATAAATTGTTAGCAGTTTTGCTTCAATACTCTTAAATAACCATCTAGTTGTTTTCAGAGCAGCATGTTTTACAATTTGTTTAGTAATTTTAGTTGATATTTGAGAATCAAGTTAAAGTTATACACTGGTAGAAGCATCTTGCAAAACACATGGCACTTGAAAATGTTAGTTCTTTATTCAAACATTTGTTGTTCTTTGTTCGGTTTCCTTCAGATCTCTGCGGCTGTTGTGATGTTGGCCTACCCTGGTTTGATGCTGATTGATTACGGACATTTTCAGTATCCTTTGTTTAATTTCAGTCAACACTCCCATGAATTCAGTGTGTCCACTGTATGAATCTGTGTTTGGTCACTTGGTCTGCCCTTCTCAAGCCAACTGTACTGTTGATTTAGTTGCACTGAACTTTGGTTAGAACGAGCATTTTGGAAATGCCTGTGGGTCACATTTGTTGTAATGCTGCTTGTCTGTCCTTAGAATCACCTCTGCTAAACTTGTGATGGATTAAAATGACTGTTTTTTACTAAACTGACATTAACGAAAGACAGACTTAACCTAAAAGTAAACTGATATGTACACACGAGCTTGCTCACAAATTTAATTGGATTTTGTTACTAAGCACTGTTGTAAGTGTTAGTGATGTAAACATTACTCACAGCACATCACTTTCGTAAATTAATTGCTTTTCGTAAAAGTAGCGGAAGATAATTGATAAAATATACTAATGGATTACTGAAACACTTTGATTAATGACATGATTTATAGACCTTTACTCTCTTTGTTTTAGTCCACATTCCTTAACCATCTGTTATGTATAACAATTTCTCACTTGGCTTCATCATATGGGCCATATTCCTGATCTCCAACGGAAACTACCTCCTCGGCTCTGTCAGTTTCGTCATCTCGCTCAACTTCAAACAGATTGGCCTCTACCACGCGTTTCCCATTTTCTGCCACCTGCTGGGAGTCTGTGTTTGGCGAAAGGAAGAGAACAGGTAAAGGAGGGGCTTGTCACAATTGATTGACAGGTTTAGTCTGTCTCCCATCTTTTATTGGATAGCAACTGCCAATGAATTGACTGTCAAGGGATTTTGGTTAACAGTGTGGTCTGCATAAAGCTAGCTACAAGTGAAGTTATGTGTAGCAAATGCCAGTCCTAATTTTATATGCTGTTGCTGCCTGGCTTGGCTTAGAGCTGTCCCAATCGCAGCTCTCCAACTGGACCAAGCTTCATGTGATCAGGCGACTTGCCACGTGACGGATTATACTTTGAAAATAGCCATATTGAGAGTGTGTACAAGTGCATGTCCTGTGAGACATGAGAAACTGAATGCTAACCTCCAGCACACGGCTGCGCGTAGCAAAAAGTGATTCATTACACGATACTGGAAATTGGCAGCAGAGGGATCGGTGTAACAATAACTTGGGCTCATGGTGCGACAACTGCTGCGTGCCCAGCTTGCGTGACTGGCATTTTTCTTGCTCTTCCCTGTCCTGTCTGTACTACATGGTTCTGTTTGAGATTTGGATCTTGTTCTGCCAATTGAATCCTAGTAATTTCTTAAAATTAAAAGGTTGCAAATCAATTAAAGAAAGAAAGAAATTAAGCAGTGTTATGAAGAAAAATTTAAAATGTGAATGCACAACATGTGGTGAGCGCATGACGAAGAAAAATAATGCAGAAAAAGAGCTCAGTTCTCCCCAGGGGGTGAAATAACTTCTAATGTGAGTAAGTTGAGGTCAATTTTATCACCCTAATTAAAGAGATGCAAATGAGAAGTTATTGTAGGACTGATGGATGGTCTATAGAACTTCAAGTTGAGGAACAGATTCGCATTTAAAAAAGAGTGGTGGATAAATGTTGGTTCTGTGTCCTGTACTTTTTATAGTTTCACGTGAATGACAATGTATTCTTCTGTTCAGTGTGTAATTACTGCTGATTTTTTTCTTTTCAGATTGTTTAGGTTCATCAAAATAGGCACCATCGTTCTATTTACCTTTGCCATGTGTTGGATGCCATTTCTGTCAGATGTAGACTCAGCGTTGCAGGTCCTTCGCAGGATATTCCCGTTTAATCGTGGGATATTTGAGGTAAGTTTAACACCCCGGTATTGTGACTGACTTGTTTTAATCTTTAGCTTGTAGTTGGTGTGTAAACGATTTCGCTGTCGGTTGTCAAAATGCTACAAAATTTCTAGACGGAAAACCCTTTTATAATGTGTCCCTCTGCAAATGGTTGTGAAAATTATTATATTGTTCATTATTTTTGCTAGATATCTGACTGTTTATTTCATCTTAAGAAATTGAACAAAAAGTGATACAGTTACTGCTCGCAAAAATTATATGCATTGTTTCTCATTTCTAGTGCGCAAGCCACATTTATAGTTACTGTGTGGTTTGGCAGTGACATTTGAAATGTTAGTCAATCTAATAACTTGCGAGGTCAAGAATCTATGTTTAATTGATGTATAGCTGAAGCCCTATACAGCCCCATTGTTTTCATTCGTGTTCTGGTTTCTTAATACAGCATATTATAAGTGTTTCTCATTAAACATAATATAAGCATGGACGAAATGGACTTCATTGATTGGCTCAATGTCATGGACTGAATGGACTTCATTGATTGGCTCAATGTCATGGACTGAATGGACTTCATTGATTGGCTCAATGTCAAGATTCACAGTGCTAAATAAGTTTACTACAGTTTGAAATTTGCAATATTGACTTGACCTAATTAGCACTACGTGGGTATTTAACAGTGGAACTCACGGTTAGCACTGTAGCTGTTGAATCCTTCTTGTTGTGGTTCAACGTTCTTGTAATGTTGGCGGCATGAATAAAAATTACACGTCATATTCTAGGACAAAGTTGCCAACATTTGGTGCTCCTTGTCTGTTCTCGTTAAGTACAGAAATTACGTGTCTTCAGAAAGTCAAGTTCTGGTGTGGTGAGTTACTTGGTTAGTTTTACTGTCTTTTTCCGCATCAAGATGAGTTTTCATAGATTGAAGTGTTTGAGTTACTGTGTATTAGTTCAGTCCAGGGGTCGACAAATTGCATGCTACATCAAGCCCGTCTAACAATTTTGTGCAACTCACAGTCAAATGCTGGCAAGCAGAGTATTTTTCTGATATACTAAAAGTTTTTTGTAATTTTGTGAGAAATTCACATTAATCAGATCAGGAGTTTACTAAGGGCTGTTCCAGCAAAATCTGTATGGGAGGGGGGGAAGGCACTTTTATTTCATACCCACCGCCCATATTTTTCATTTATTTCTCCAACCCATGACCCATAATTTTTTAATTATTTTTAATAGGTTAAAATATAAAATCCAACACTTGCAAACAAATTGCCTCTAGGAGGACCTGTTAAGAACTTAGATGATTGACAGACAAGAACTAGTTGTCTTGTACAATATTGTCAAAAACTAAAGTAGCCTGTGAGCAATACTTTTGGCAGCCACCAGGTGTCTCTGTTCACCATGTATCTATAATTTCAATGAACATTTTTTCAATTATAAGGATCTATGAATCTAAAAATGTCTCCACGAACTCTTTTATATTTCTATGTCAAATGAAAATTGGAACTTGTTTATCTTACTCCTCATACTTTTTATTTAAAAATCATCAATTTTCTTATGCGTGTTAACACCAGTTTAGTGTTGCATAACTTTTCAATTCAATAGGACTGCAGACACAGTTGGCTCAAATCAAGTTGCCCATGACTTGATTAATGGTTTAGTGCACATATTGCACTCTGTTCACTGGCAAGATGGGCTTTTTGTATTGAGATAAGTTAGGATATATGCCAATTGCATTTTTTGAGTTTTGACGCTGAAGTAACCAACCTGTCAACATTAACAGGTCAAAAAATACCACCCATTTTTAATGCATCACTTCTTACAGGAACGACCACCCATAATTTGAGTTTTTTTCTGAAGACCACCACCCATGACTTTTTATTTCTACTGCTGTCCCCCCCTCCCACACGGATTTTACTGGAACAGCCCTAAATATACTTCTTGGTCTATCATAAAAGCTTTTATGCTGATGGGAATTTTTTTATGGAATGTTTATTGGCTTTAGTGGACCTCTTTTGTCTAAAAAGTGTCATTTGCAAAGTTAACATAAGCTTGCTGGTAAATTGAAAAAAATCAGAAGTTTTCCTTGACATTTGATTAACTGAATAGATGAGCACTGTAAACTTAAGATTATCCGTTGAAGAAATAGTCATGGTACACAAAAAACATTTCCAACACCTGGTTTTATTTATTCACAGACTGCAGCTGAAGCGAAACATATTGAATTTTCTAATTTTCCATAGTATGTAGGTGTTGTTGTGTAGGCTACATATGTTGTGAATTGTTTCAGCTTGCTCACCACTGCTGCTGGAATCCTCCCCTCATGTATTGATCTCTTCAGGAATCCCACGACACACAAGTTGAAATGTGCTGTAGTGAGTACTCTCACTACCTATTTTGTATTACACCATGACGGCTGGGTGCTAGCGGAATGTATCGACTCGGTAGCTGTCCGTCATGATGGGGGAATAACTGTGAATTTATGGTGAAATTAACATGGTGGAAATATTATTTTGTAAATAGGATTGCCAGTCATTTTTGCTTTAGAATTATCTGTCATGATCGGGAAATGATACTTTGTCAGATTAGTTATAGCGTGTACTATTTGAATTGAAAGGGTATACTCTTGGTTGCCAAGAGGGCATCACCCCCTCTCACTCACCCCAGCTGACTGAAGAGGGAACTATGTAACATTAGTAGTCTGGCCCCAGTTTCATCACTCCTCTTGTTGGGAGGTAGATGAACACATCGTACGATTAATGACCTAATTTTCGAACGGTCAAGTTGCTAGACATCTCTGAGCTGAGATGAACATGAGGAGAACAGTGTATCGTGTCACACCCAACTTTTCATGACAACTTCCTGCACAGTGAAACTTTCTGGTAATAAGGTGATGAGTGATGAGCGTGGTTATTGTGTACTTATTGTATTGTTTAAGTATCCTGCATTATAACACATTCGGTTTAATTCATTGTGTTAAGTTTTCATCGCCTCATGTCTTAGTACATGATAAGTAGAGTGTACAATGTGTTGTTTAGAAATTGGTTTTTAAAGTGTAAAGCTGCATTTTCTTATTGTTTAGCTGCCAAAAAGAAAAATGAGTAACGTCACTTGTCTTAAAATCAGTTTCTTGATATTCCTATTTGATCTCCGTTGCCAAATAGAACGTTGAAGCTTTCAGCGACTGAAGAAAATGCTTCAAAGTTTATTGGGGTTGACCAACTCTAAAATGGCAAATTCAAAAATATCTCACGTCCGCATTGCCTGTAACTTGAGTTGCTGGATCATTTGGCAACAATTCAAGATCGTATCAGCGCGGTAATGTTTTTAGAAGCCCAGAAGTGCCTCAGTTAAGAATTCACTACATTCCTCATGTTCTGCACTACATTCCTCATGTTCTGCACTGCATTCCTCATGTTCTGCACAACATTCCACTTGAGGAGAGGCACTAGCTTGTCATTGCACTATTTCAGGTCAACTCCTCTCTCGTTTTTTTCCTCTGCTCCTACCACGTCCATGAGAAGTCCATCCTGTATGCGGCAATGTACGTATTAAACCATCTTCAACCAAAAATCTTTTTTCTCTGTAGTGTATTCTGTCTGATTCGTGCCTTTAAGCTTATGCAGGACCTTATCCACAAGCCTGTATATTTAGTCATATCTATGAAGCTATAGCATTTGACCTGGCGTGTAAAAGTGCAATTTTCTGAAAGTAGAAAGCCTGTAGAACATTGTTTTCTCAAGTCGTCACTTTCTTGCACATGATGTTGTGGTAAGGCAACAGCCAAAATTGTCATTTTTGTATTGTTGATGGCAAAATAATCAAATTTTTACCAGTGAAAATGTTGTTTTGTGACAACCGTGTGGTATAAACCACTGGAGAAAGAATTGTCTCTACAGATGTTCTTATTAAAATTTTTGACAAGTAAAATTTCACTGGTCCTCCTTGTTTTATATCAAATAGATCAAGAATTACCGTAAGACTGTTTTATTGCAATCATGTCAATTTTGTGTTCACATGATTTATTGCTAGAAGTATATCACATTTTAGATTCATTCTCTGTATAGTTGTATTTTCATACAGATCTGAGTTGATGTTGATCGTGTTTTCAATTATAAGTAATAGTTGTCTTGTCTTTCAGACCGGTCTGTCTTCTCCTACATGAAGTACCTCTGCCCAGCTTTTGGTTTTTACTCACTTCAACATTTAGGTAAACAGAAAAAAATGCAGTTTTCTTTCTAATGTGAACGATACTTCCCAGGATGTTGTCTGTCAAGAAGATATTACTTAATATTCCGTGGAAATTTTGGAATTCTTCATTAAATTTTGTGACTGCCAGGCTCTTGGGCTCAAAGGCTATTAGCTGCAAAAGCGTATCTGGGATTTCCTTTTAAAAAAGAAAATCCCAGATATGCTTTGGGATCTACTATTAAATAGACAGAATCGGCAAGTTTTCTGTGAAAATTTCCACATTTTTGGAAGTTAAGGGATAACAAAAAATCCCAATTTTTTAGGAAAAACACGTGACTGCAGTACACGCCAACATTAATCATACAAAATGACCCACAATTCCCCTTGTGACGGTTGAGTGAAAGCGGAATTCACCATCAAAATAGTTTGAATGACAGTAGTGACTGGTCGTTGCCTGTCAATGGGGAAACAGAATTTTTTTCTGATTACCTTTGGCTTGTACTGCACAAACATTAGGGCGCTATTTTATTCCTTCGCAGAATTCCAGTCAAGTACTACCATGAGATATGGACACGTGCAGCAGAGATCATTCAAAAGATCTTGTCTCAGAAGGGAACGCACATCATTTTCTACACGGAAATGTTTTTATAATATGCCCAATTAAAGAGATTGCACTCATTTTAGTATAATTCTGTGGTTCCGAGTATCACATTTAGTATAATTCTGTGGTTCTGAGTATCACATTTAATACCCGAATTGCATTCCAAGGAACTGCAAAAGTCAGAATTCCATATTTGGGTCCATACAGTTCCATTGTGCTGAAAAGCAGTATTTAAGTGAATATTTGAAGAAATTTGATCCTAAGTATCAAAGGTGTAAGCAGTTCTAATCATTGTTTTATTGGCTGCTTAGACTCCATGTGTATCGTAGTTTTGTTGGTAGTATCTTTTTGGTTTGTGCTATAAATACTAGGTCCATCTAATTTGTGAATAGTAATTAGTTATTGCAAACATTTCATTGCAGTATGTTTCCTCTGCTTATCAAAGATGGCCAAGTGACGTCCTACTTTGGCACCATGACTCTATTCTACTTTCTATACATGATAGTCTTCGGTAAACAGTCGAAGTCAGTGTGGAATCTGTTAGCTGTGTCCTGTAATGGTTACCTCACTGTCTTGGTAAGTGTGTCATGTGGTAACATTTTGGTTTTGAGGCTACTTTTATCAATCATTGGTGGTGTATCCAATCGGTGAAATACGTAGTATTTTTCCACTGTGTTATCGGTTATGATGTTATATGAGTTAAAACAAAATGGTAACGCTGTTATGTAACGTGTGTCCGTGTGAAGTAACTGGTTATTCATTTTTTGCATTCTGTTATTTTGGCAAAAAAGACAATTTCAGACTAGAATTGGATAATTATGATTTCAAGACTGGATTCTTGTTGCTTTTAGTTTTGCTTAGTAATGCAGTTCTTTTGGGTTGTTTGTCATTGTATTTTTGTGGGGTAGCTTTTAAACAGAATTGACAACTTTTAGTGAAAATTCTTGCTTCATCAGAGGTATAATCAGGAGACCATACGAAAATAATACTATCAATAGAAAACTTTTGTTTGCCAAGAAGGGATTTTTTAAACGTGATTGTATCCGGTCGACAGTACACGGCAAATGTAGTTGTACACATAACGCTGACGTTTGATTGTGTGACAGAACTTACTGTCAGAGTATCTGAAATAAGAAGACAGTCTTGATCAAGTTCATTACCTTATGGGGGATTATGGTCAAGGTAAAGACTGGATGTGCTTTGTGTACTGTACTTGTACCGAAATAAATATTTTGGTTTGCCCTTCGCTTTCATACTGTAAACACAAGAGTGCAATCGTATCCATTTTCATTTCAGTTCTGGTGCTCCATCACGGGCAGTGCTGTGTTGGTTTGTCTCAGCCTGATGGTCAAGCCCCCCTCTCGTTACCCAGACCTCTGGCCTGTGTTGATCTCTCTCTACTCTTGTGGACATTTTGTTTTGTTCTTGGTCTATTTCCACGTTTTGCAATTCTCGACGGAAGCGGACGTGCTCCCGGCACAGAAGAGTCCAAGAGCCGTCAGGACTTCACAAAAATCTGGCTCCAGCAAAGAAAGGGAATACATGCAAGTGACCGAGGAAGAATTCTTTAAATCCACAACGAGGAAACGTTATACACGATCTAAACAGGGAAAGAAAACACAGTAGTTTGCATTGAATATCATCCTCTCCTTTTATGTTGGGAGTAATAGTGCGCAAAATGTTCGAAATCTCGGAAGTGTCAACGCCAAAGTTTTAGCTAAAAAAAGCCGTTGTTATTTTGTCGACTTTTTTAACTTGTAATTTTATTATTGAGACGCAAGGTTCAAATGAAAGTAATTTTGTCGATGTGATAGGTACCCAAATCAAACTCATGAGCCTTGAGACATCATAGCTTTCAAACTCGTCGTGGTTCTTTCTTCAATGTTTACTGGAACTCCATTGTAGACATAGGAACAAAATACTTTAATTTGTACTGTACATAGCTTTTTCCACAAACGTTTATTTGTTCGTTTTGGTCACCCGACAACAGCAGTTAAAAAGGAGAGGCCAAAATGACCACTCTTCTTAATAAGTACTCCTGCTCGATCTTTCCTCATATTTGTTTGAAAAAACTTTCGAAAGATGACGAGCCAGTATCGTCGTCATGTTTTGACATCTCGTAATGCGAGCCCATTTGAATTGATTTTACCAGCATTGCCGTCTATGCATCGTTCCGTTCTCACACGCGAGAAATCTTCACAAGGGTTAAAGGCGAAGGCAACCTTTTTTCATGTCATTTTGAGCTAAAATAAGGTTGGTTGGTTATCCTAGACATATTTTCCACTTTATTACAGCTTTCGTAATTTTGTTAATTACTCGTCCGCTACTCCGGAAGTGACGTTTTAGGAGGCAAGCATTGGCTAGAGGTGCTGGATTAATACTTAACTACACTCTCGTCCTTAGGGTTTGTCCGAAAGTATTTTAAATGGTAATTTTCCAAAACCCCAGTTCTTTTTAGAGCTACGAACTGTTTTGAGCCTAAAACTGAAACCCAGTTGGTCAAATGTAAAAGCATTTTGTGTACAATTCCCACAATCTGTTAACCTTCTAGTAGATTTGAACAAGTTGCTTTTGCAGGCTTTTGAGACACTACTGCTCTGGTATTGACAAATCCAATGGTAATCAAGTTGACATTTTGGTGAAGATCAGGTGTTGTGTAGTGTGGTAGTAAGAGCTTTTTGAAAGCAATATTTTTGTATTAAGTATTTATCACTTGTGGTGAAGGAATGATGGTGTTAATGATTCAATGTTGTTTATTAACAAATAAAAGTTTGTTGACAACTGAACAATGAATACATGACTGTATACAATTCTATGTTTAATTAGAATCATTCCCTAAATGACCGCGCCAAAAGCAAATTAAATTTTTAAATAAGTCTGGTTTCTGTTCTAAGTGTACTGTCTGCGCCTAAGTGCTGTAATTTCTCTCATTTCATCACAGAGAAAATACAGCCACACCATGTGACACATGCTTTCTATGCCATACACACGGGCTTGCATAGTTGTTAGAAATCTTAACACATTCACGATAAACCTGCAATATCCGAGTCATTCTAAGACTTGTGCCAACCTGTGAACCAAGTACCAGTGCCAAGTGCAAACGGAATAATTATAACACTGGTTAATGATATGTACGACCTAAATAATCACTGTCATAACTCGACGCAACCAACCAATTTTGAATTAGCTAACCATTACAACCGTACTCTTAGGTACAAAAGTACAAAATCAATAAATCATTAAATGTACATACTGTAGGCTTGCACCTTCTCCACGCAAAAACTATAAAAAAGAAATGAGTAAACAAATGGTATTAAAAGACCAGTGCTTCCGCATAGATTCAATGAATTGCTAATCCGTCTTGTGCCATTCACGGGTATTGTTTACCAAGTGTTGATTCTGGAACTTACCCAACACAGAGTAGTCATGCCTCGGAACGCGACGACGTCTACACAATTCATCTGATCACCTTCAATATCACTCATTTACTTCACATACCATAGTTTTTATCTACAGAATACAACTGGATAATTCAAACACACACCCAACAATGTCCACCTATCTGCAATACCTCTATTAGGGAAAGCTGTCATACTCAGACAAATACGCATAAAATTCATGCACCACCATACTGCAAGCTTGTGCAGATGCCAACGAAAAAAATGAACGTGTATTGGTGATGCAGGAACCAGTCAGCCTATAAAAATCACACTTGTGTCTTTCGCAAAATCTACACTGAACAAACGTAAAAAATTTACAATAACTGCACAATCCTCAATCTGACCCCTAGAATACTAAAGAGGGAATAATCTCCCCTTGATAGTGAAAAGTAGAAGACAATATTCACCAGGAATTACATGAGAAGAAACGGTCTTCAATTATCTGAAAAAGAAAATGAGAACTGAAGGCTGTACACCTGCATGAGACATTTGCCGACTAAGGCTCCAATGTTCATGTACTTTACTGTGATTGGATGTTGCACAGATGACACCTGATTAAATGCTAGCTCGATGATAGAGCGCAATGTTATATGTGCAATGGCTTATGGGATATCATGTTATAAAGTAGAACTACGCTCTGCAGACACAAGACATTGTGAAGTACTAGCAGAATCTTCGAATATGAAATGGTGAATTTTATGCCACATCCAACCCTTAGGACAGCACCGTCAATGTGATGGTGCCCTTGGCTCTTTTGAGCACGTTCACGGCCTCCTCGTGAGTCACCCCCTCTAGACTCTCCTCGTTCACTATCAGGATCTGGTCGCCTCGTTTTAGCCGCCCGTCCTCGGCGGCCGCGCCCCTCGCGAACACCGTCTTCACATAGATGGGCAGGTCACCATGTGGACTGCCGTGACCTCCCACAATAGAGAAACCGAGCCCCTCAGGACCCCGGTTTAGCGTGATCACCTTAGGCTGTGGAATGCTGCAATGAAAAATCACAGTGAATAAGATTAGGGACAAAAAGACGGCTAAGTTCCTAGTACTTGAATGTTTTTGGAACTAAGCAAATGTTTAGGCATTTCATACAGGACACTGGATATTTAAGAAGTTGTAGAACGAATCCTCGATGACCAGACAGAAAGTGGTTCACAATGGCGGGATATAATGTGCCCGAATTTTTAATAACCAGTTTTCTCCACTGAATAACCAGCATCAAACTGGTTCTCAAAATATAGGCACGTTATATATGACTATTGGCGTTCACAAGAGCGGGGATGTTCAAAGGATAAGAGTAGTGCGTGACTATCTAAAATTGCCAGCATGTATTATCATAGCAGCACTACAGCATTTACAGCACCACCATCTCTGCACTGCTTTAAGTCAATTTAAAGAAACCCCTCCTCCCTGCACCCATGCCCTCTGTTGAGAGCAGAGTATAGCGTTGTTAATTGATGCAGTTATGCGACAGGTTCGTTACATAACGACAATGTGTAATTCATTCTCAACGACACATCATTTTTTGATTTGCTTGTATTTAACAAAAGAAATGAACCGAAGGCATAGACTTGCTACTCGTTATTCATGATAAATATGCTCCCCTGCTACACTACTAGCGTCAACTCATCTACAGAGACAAAGAGAAGACCTTTTCTCAGAAACACTTGACACTGAAAATGCTCCCTTAGGGACTCATCACACAAAGATATTTCTGAGAGAAATCGAACCTGTCTTAATAGCTTGGGAACAGGTGGAACAAGTCTGGCCAAAACATGTCTCGGGCACATCCACTTTTTTACGACAGATTGCACAACGCTAAGTTGGTTCCAACTAAGTTAATGACCCATTTTAGAGATCGTGTGGGCAATTACCTTGGGTGGACGGGGCCCTTAATTTCTTAATATATTGACCCAATGTCTCGCTCATGGCGACAGTAAAGACGACAAATCGTCACTCACCTGATCTCCTCGTCCCCTTCCTGTTCAGATGGCTCAGACATCTCGTGACCATTCGGTCTGAATGCGATGTCTTCGCCTGCAACAAGTGATGACAACAAATTAGAACAGATAATTATTATTTATCCAAGGGGTTACTTCAGTCATTGATCAGTTTCATAGACTACAGGGCAATGCAGGACGCTGAGAAACTTTGTTTAAAACTTTATTGGTTTCTCGGTTTTGAATACTACTAGAGGTCAAAAAAATAGTAAAGAATTATTATAGTCTGTTTTTGTCTGTGGTTTTTGATAAAATTGATGCAGTATTTGATAGTTGTCCCTATTTTTAAAAAGAAAGTCATCTGATGCGAGGTGAAAACGGGTGGGGCGTCTTCCTTGTTCCCAACGCCACCTGATGCCAGCAGTGAGACAGAGGTTTTGGTCTAGGACAAGAATCAGTATTAGTATGCTATTTTTGACCCGATATTTAATTCTCTAAGCTTTGCTATTCCATTCTTGTTTATTTACTACTTTGTACTACGATCACGTGAAAAACAGCTTATAATGCCAGGATAAATTTAAACTAGTACGGGATACAATCACTTTTGATTAATGTTTGAAAAAGCAAACAGTAGTCAGAACGCATTACCTTGTGTGACTTCAAGGGAGACGGGACTGGTGACAGACTTGAGGAAGTTGACTGCCTCGGAATGTGTCATGCTCTCGGTAGAAGTGCCGTTGATGCTCAGAATAATATCACCAATCTATCAACGAGATATAACAAGACTCATGATGGGCAGGAGTTTCATTTTGATTTACACCCTTATCAATTTGTGTCTTAGTCAGTTAAGGCCATAAGCTACATTTCTTAATAAGGACAGAATGTGTTGAATATTTTTAAAATACCTCATCAAAACATGCATGAAATTGTGCAACGAAGTTTACAATCACAATTTTGTTTCTTTTCTAAAAAACCGTGACTTTAACAGATACCGCCGTATTTTCCATCAAAATGGATTTTTCGCACAAAACCTCACAGTCACGTTTCATTGCTTTATCTTATTTCCGTTACAAAAACATGTCTAGGATTTACTGTTAAGGCTTTTACACCAAGAATTTCTCATTAAAAAATGAAAATGTCAACATCAATAAACAGACGTCTTGATTTGTGACTGCTAAAAGCTCTTAAAAGTTCAAGGTGGCTCGAAGCCAAATTCTGCAACTTACTCCAAGCTTATAGGTGGCACCACCGGTCACGTTGGCGACCATAATAGGCCGGTCACCGAGGGGACTGCCAATGCCGCCCGCGATACTGATGCCCAGCGAGCCGCCCTCATCACGCTCCAATTCGACGGTGCGCCCCAGGGCAGGGGCAGGCTGGGTTGTGCTGTCTTCACTGCTGGCTGAAAAAAAAAAACGATATTCTGAAAAACTTGAACTAGGATTATTGGTACTGTAAACGACACACAGAATAATTTCAGCTTTGTTTTTTTAAGAATCGTGTTAAAAGCTTATAAACATTTGTTTGTTATTTTTAAACTACACATAAGAAATGGAATAAGGTAGAACATGAAATATTGAGATGTCAGAGAGCATTCAAGATCCTCAGTTTATTGCCAAACCACATCTAGTTGCTATGGAATTGTGGTACTTGAAAAAGTAAGCACAAAGAACGTTTAAACTACGAGCTTGGCTATCACAGGCTGTGCTCCAAACACAACCGTTACACGAGTCAGACTGGCAAATCCCTTAAAGAAGTTGACACTTCATTGCGCGAGACTAAATCATGCGTGTTAGCTGTCTCTCAGATGATGTGGTTAAGACCAGATCCAAGCTTTTAGTCAGAGGGATGCAGAGTAGTGATGGAATTGCAACCAATCATGTAAGTCGTAATGGAAACAAGCTATGAGGGGCCTACACCACGAGCATCGTCAGAATACCACAATTTCAGGGTAACACCAGTCTTCTTCCCATACTAGCCACACAGGCAGTATAACTAACAGCATTCTTTTTCATGAATAAAATTCTTTTCTCACGAGGTGTATTACTGCACTCACAAACCACAGATGTATGCAGATGCAGTATAGATAGTTTTGATACATTCAACCAAGCAAGAGCGTACTTGTGCCTTGCGTTATTGAGTGAAGAGAATTGTGGTTTATGAGAAAAGAAACAGGGTTGGTGAGAAAAGAATTAATCTATTCGGGACAAAGGACCGACGTTCATGAGAATGCCCATGCAGTAGGTGAGGGAAGAACACTGACTGACCTATAGAAGGAAATTCCTAGCTTCTATCATCATTCAGGAGCCAGGCAAATTCGACAACACATTACATTATTTTTTAACTGGCAGTTATCATTTTTAATTCCTAAATATATATATCTGGGAATTAAGTCCCCATATTAGTCTCGAACCCAGACTCACAGCATTTGAGTCTGGTATAGAAGTCTCACATCTGGTTTTTGATTAGTCAATCAGCGATGAGGTCAACTGGTTTATTTCAACCAGTTGAAAATGCATGCTTTTACAATCTTTAACTGGCATAACTTGAGAGCCATAATCCAGATGATAAACGCCGGGATACAAGTCCCCATGACCTCTGCTCACATATCATTCAAGCTCTACATTAATTTTATATAGTATAATTGTGTACTCATCTAATTAAGCCTCCAAAAAGAAACATCATGAAATTAAAATCAATCTGCAGCAATTGAGTAAATATTCTCCTCGGAAAATTGCAGAAAATAAGACAAATAAGATGCAATTCAAAACATTGAAATCAGCATACAAATCAGATCATAGATTATAATTAATTAACGATCCCTTTTCGAATCGAAAAGCTGTACCGTTAGGTTGTCGGTGTACAGTAGTTTTGTCCATCCCAAAAGGGGTCTTTATTTAATACTATCATCATCATTTAAATTGAAATTCAGGAAAACACTTCGTCTCAGATCGAAGATAGTAGAGTACTGATCTGACCAAATGATCTTGTTTTCGAGATCCACACTGTACTCAAATGCTAACAGAGTCTGGGTTCGAGACTAGACCCAATACATCATCTAACAACTCCATCTAGCTATTAATCACAGAACCAACTTCCAGCCACAAAGCTCTTTGCACACAAAACGACGAGTTGGCCAATAAACTGACAGTTCTTCCCAATAAAATCAGTTTATTTTTTAAGTAGTCAAAATATTTTTTTCAATTAAGAAAAATGCATGACAGCGGCTTAAACAACGCTTACCAACAAGTTAACTACTTCAAATTTCGGCAAAAATTCTTCAATTTGGGATGAAAAGAATTGCTTAAAATGCCATATTTCTATTTTTCATAGGCTTACCACATTGTTGCAAATGCTTAAAATGGTGTTTGGTAATAGCTCCACCTTACAAACCATGTTCAAAGCAAAGTAAATTTTCCTGAAAAGTTAATTTTATTGAGAAATTTGATAAGATGAAATTTCACCTATCTGCCAAACTGCGTCCCAAGCTGAAAGATTTTTACCATCAAAGGATGTCTGGTATGAAGTCAAAATCATTTTTTCCGTGGAAAACTAGAATGAAATTTGAGTGTCCTCCCACACATCAGAATCTTGCAGTGGACATCTTTTCGAATGCACAGACCAATGTACTATCTGAATATTGTTTGAAGGGAAGCAGGGAAAGATCCTGGGTTCATTCAGATCGGAGGTCTGTGTCCACCACCGGCGACTAGCTCGACTACAAAACACGATGCTGGAAGTCACATGGCACTAAAGCCCCCTCTGTTGAGTGGATCTACACCTTATAAGCATGCCAATCCATGTGCAACTTGCTTTGTGGATTCTATGCTAGTGGACCTAAATAAGTGAAGAATACACATGATGCGCTGCACTGAGGTGACACCTAGTGATTTTAATACGAACTAAAGATAAGTATCAAATTGTGCTTTTCGCTTCCATTCAAAATTCATGCTAGATAACCCCTAGATTTGCATTAAACATGAGATTTCGAGTCAGATTCGAAATATCTTTAATGTTGAGGTAATCAAGTGTGAAGTAGGACTATCCTTGCGTACCAAATGTACTTGAGCACAAAATAACAGACATTTGTCTTAAGCTTGTACTTTTGAGTGGAGCAGAAATTGTCAAAACTAATTTAATACCTCTGGCCCAAGCTATTTTTGGGAATCAGCTGTTCGAAAGATGAAAAGTATCAGATCTTCACAACTCAAACCTTTTCCTAAGCAATAGAGATCCAGTTTCGTTTTATGCTATAAAGCAATTGCAGAACATTTTGGCACAGAATCGATCAACTCCCATTTTTCAACCCTACCAAATGGTTTGAGGACATGAACACATGCCTAGTTACACTCTTTATGGTTGTGTAATTTATTGCTATAGTAACGAGTCCAGAGCAGTGCAGTTTTGTTGCAGACGCATTTTATACTTCCAACACTATCTGCGGTGACACGTGACATTAGCCCGACAAAGCAAGTTGCGACACAGCGATGACCCGTCAAGGAGACGCGTGTGTATGATATGCACCAATACCAAACCTTACGCTCTAATCAAGTAGGTCCGTCTCTCCGTCTACACGAGAATACACAAGTCAGTGCTGAATTTGATTTTAGTTAATAGAAAGCGGTTAGAAAAAAAATGGTTGTCGCGTGAGTTAATAAACAGGGATTTAATTCACAAAAAGGAGAAATGTTTTGAAGCACACTAAGCTTTGGTTGGCTTTCAGCATATGTTAAGAAAATTAAGACATAAATACAACGAACCTGCTTTGTAAAAGCACAACAGTTTCCAAAGCACATTTTTATGCCACAGAAAGAATGCAGACAGCTAACAGTTTTGTTTGTTTTAAAGGTAACAAATTACTCACATTTAAAATAAATAATTAATTCTTGACCATAACCTCGTTTTTGACTACAGTATAATTACTAAAACTAGCATCCCAAACTAGCAAGCAATACATATCAGACAAAAAAACGATGTCTTTGAAATCCCAGCAATTTAAAACAAAAATGGAGTTAGACATTAAATTTGAAAATTGAATGTTTTAGGTTTTCAAAAAACAGAAAGAATTTTTTAAAATAATTTTGTAGTTAGGAGCTAAAAGCAAATTCTAGCAAAGACTTGTTTGGGTACTCTCGGCTTGAGGCAACAGTGAGTGGACTGCAATAAGTCAGAGAGACACAAGTTGAACAAATAGATCTAGGAAACAGGACGCACACGTGCACTCAATACACCCATTGACTCTACCCAGTCTCACATTAATACTGCGACCTAGAAAGGAACCACGAACTGATACATTAAAGTTTGAAAACAGATAAAATCTTTAGTGACCTCAAATTGGCAAAATTTTGCAGCAAAAGAGGTCCAGATTATTGCCTTTGACTCGACTTTCAGTCAATTTAACTTCTTCTTCTTCGCCATTTTGTTGAAGGTGATCATTAGCAATGATCACTTGCCAATAGCTGACAGCTCTTCATATAATTTTAGACAAATTTTGTAAATCTGCGTCTGATTTCCCGCAAGACTTTTGCCATAACTTCTACGACAAGAAGAGCAGACAGACAACTGAAAACTTTCTCACAGTTACAACAACTGTTGGTCAACACTGTTGCCATAACAACACTACAAACTCACACAGAGGTCAGAAATATGACACGCGCACACGTACAAAAATAGATTATAATCAAATTATACAAAGCCAGACTATCTAAGTATCAGCTCCAAGCATCTCAGGTGAGTCAGTGTATAGGCAATTTACCTGCTTTGCCCCCAGCTACAACACGAAAACAATGAACTCCAAATTACACAGACAATAACGCCGTACAGCGACACGTACACCATAAAGAAACTAAGACAAGTTGGACGACATTGAGCGACACAACAAAAAATATATTCCCTACATATCTTGCTAATAAAACAAAGGCAGTGGAAATAATGATAGTATGAACTAATAATTTGCAGCTATAAACAACACGGAAACACAGCCGAAATATGTACAAGTCGCAAAAATTCATTTGATTTTATTTGCTATTCAGGAGGGACAGTTTTCCAACTAGCACTGAGGTTTATATTTTATTGACGCCAAAATATCTGACTCACGTGCATATTATTTTCATCGCTATTATTATTTTTATTATCATCATCATTGTAGTACATTGAGTGCTGCTTCAGTACAGAGACTTCGAATTAAGACAAAACAAGAAACAAACGGATAAAATAAAATCTCAAAATAAGACCAATAAGCTCCACTCTGACCAAAATATAATGTGAATACAAATCTGTGTTATTTCAAGTCCCGTTTTTGTGAAGCATTGCAAAATTGAGTAAAAACATTCAACAATCTTATACAGTCAATCTTTGTTGCTGCCATCCTCACGTGCGTTTTTTTTATAGCTGAAAACTTAAAGGCTACAAGAAACCCACCTCCTATCAGGAATATAATTTTAGAATTAGACCACTTACTGAGTGAAACTCGTCTCCACTTGTCGTTTACTCACATATGAAGTGACTTCTAGACTTAGAAAGAACTGATATTGACTGGCAGCTTGAGATCAGGCCCAACACACTGGCATGACCAGGTAGGTCATCTAATGAGCCGAGTACACGCTGACATGACCAGGTAGGTCATCTAATGAGCCGAGTACATTGAGCTGCGTTGCGTAGACGAAGATGCTTGCGAGTACAGTTAATAAGTAGAATCATGTACTTCCCTTGTAACGCATGTCAATAATTCGCAGGAGTTTTGCATCAATGAACACTCCTTCCCAAGACAAGACGTCACGTTTAATGTGAGCAAAGAACAAGTTGCGACCGGTTTTATTACAGTACGTTACCTAAAACCAAAACCAATTTACTCGACAGTAGGCAAGTTTACAGTGCCTGAAACAGAGACTACAACAAGCTTCATGGTCACAGTTCACTCAAAAACTCACACTTGGAGTGCTGGTAGCTGCTGCCGTCAGAGTTGCGTCGTGAAGAGTTGCGCGATGCTGACCTCGAGCCGAGCTTGAAACGAGCGATGAGCAACACCACCTTACCCATGGTTGTCTGAATGAAAACAAAACCAGTAAAGACAGTTAAGTTCACTTAACAACTGATAGTAGTGTTACTGTAAAACACTGCAACATTACAAGCCAATCACACAACTGGAACTACATTACACATCAAAATTTTGTTATCCCGTCACTGTGGCCAACTCCATTGTCCGCCATGATGGCCAATGTTGATACCACTGTCACAATGGCTTATGCTGTTACCCTATCATGACAACTTATTGCATTACTTCAGCACAAGCACTTAATCTGTTAGCCCCATAACAATGGTTAATGCCATTACCCAATCACAACTCCACCAACCCTCATGTCGCTAATTCCATTGACAATAAAAATGATAACTAGAGCCTCGTTTTGGCGACATCCTCTCTCACAGAACAGCATTAACAACTTGATAACCTTCCGGTAAATTCTCTGTCATTGATGACGGACAGTTGCTATGACACTGAACTTTACTTGCTCTCAGCTATCATGATGGAGTTCCGTGTAATTCTGTTCAACTTTTTTGGTGTGTACCACAAAATTTCCGTGTTCTACCTAAGTATCCCTTCTCAATGTTAAGCCAGACAGCAAAAAGTTGTAGATTGTCCACAATGTTATAAACACGCCATGAGTAAAATGAAAGTTTCTACTTATAAAAAGCACAGGTTGAATCTTCCGCTTCTACGTAAAAACCCTAACACTGCATGTTACAAATTTAGGCATTTCAATAAAACAACCTCTCCTCTCCGACATATTCATCAGAATTCAAAAGCAGTCTGACTAAAAAAAGTCAAAATTTGGCAATAAAAAACACTGAAATTTATAATCAATACCATTTTATTGCTCAAGCTAATAATTACAATCATTGTTCAGCACAACACACCATTTCTTTAACATTGCCCAAGTTTAGACAATTAATTACAGGAACCACTTGCAGCAAGTCGAGTTTCCCAGAAACCAACGTTACCTTGAGGGTAGCTGCTGCCACCTCTTGAGTGGCGCTCCTCATATCCTCATCATTGACGGCCAGAATCTGGTCACCCTGCATCAGTCGGCCATCTGCCTCAGCCACGCCTCCCGACACCTGTGACGGACAGATCATCATTGAGAATTCCAATTCAAAGCGGACAGAAAAATTCATTATTCACAGAAAAAAAGGAAACTTGCAGATGAGTTTCAATATCATTCATGGAGTTTTAAAGTAAAGTTTAGTAAAACTTGCATAAAGGTACTAGGCTGATAGTCAGTTAACTTGGGCAGAGTTCAGCAGTACGGTTGCTGTAGTTTATTAAGTAGATCCTTTCAAGAAGTCCGATTTCACCTAACCTGGTCCACTCATGTATGATAAGTACGAGTAGACATTTTGACTATGACAAGGAGGCTAAGTTCACTTGTACCCTTACTATATCTGATATGTAGACGCCAACATCATTTTTCTTTCCCACAATGCTCAGTCCAAGTCCTTTGCCTGGCCTCTTCATCAACTCCACTTCGAAGGTCTCGTAGAGGTCGTCTTGTGGACCTTGACCGTCACGCTCCCTGTAGACGAGTATTGGTACTATTGCAGGCGTCTGGCGCAGCACCTCGATGGCGCGGTCGTGCGTGGCCTCACGGAGGTCGTGATGATTGACCTCCAAGATCTGGTCCCCCGCCCACAGGCGGCCATCGCGTGCTGCAGCTCCGTCTTCGTACACCTCGTGGATCACTACAGCACCCTGGAATACATCAGTGTCGTGTTTGCAGTTTACAACAGGTGTCACTGATCACCACAGCACACGAGTACATTACACTTCAACTACTGGAATTAACAACAGATGTCACTACACTTCAATTACTTGAGTTTGTCATTGAGGGTGATTTTTTATCTTAGTAATTACTCTTAATGCCCCTTGCAGCATCATATAATCATGGTTTGGATTGTGTTTGCAGAGGCATCCTTCGCTTCGTTTTTGTTTTTTAAATTCTATCTTAGGCTAAGCGAACTTAATTACACAACAAAACATACATCACTGATTTCTTCAACAGGAAAATGCACTGCAGTTCACATGAATTTTTCCAATTTCAAGTTTGTGATTTTGACTTGACCTAATTAGAGACTTGACCTAATTACAGCTGCATGGTCTTAAAAGGAAGTAATTTCTACCAAACTTGACTTGTCTACACACCAACAGGGTGTCGGCCCCACCCACGATGCTCAGCCCGAGGCCCGAGTTTCCCTTCTCGATCTCAATAAGTGTCTCTTGGCCGGGAATGACAGGATCAGTGCGAGGGTTGCTGTCAACCTCCTCAGGTGACGCTGTCTGTACCATGGCTATCGCTGGAGCTATGCAACAGAGTGGGTATTGATAACAAACAATGAACAGAAAGACAAAAACAGCTTGGTACAAAATCATAACAAATGTAGGAAAGCTATTCAAATGATAACAGCTGGATAGTAACCTGTTGGTGTTCGACTACCAAAGGGAAAAAAGCAAACGATCAACTGGTGCTGCAGGAGCATCTCATTTTCAAAGTTACTAAATTAAATTTGTTTGCTTCAGGCAACTCTACACTTATTTCACACACACATCATTGCCAAAATTGTCATATTTCACCTTTTCAAGGTCGATTGCTTTGCTGCAAACAACAGACCTACACAGCACAAACCAAGTTAATAATAGACTATAATTGTTTTAGTCGTTATTGTTATTGAGAAATAAGACAAAATTAATGAAGATAATATTTTACTAGTCCATCATACTGAGTTACAGAAGTGAAAGAATACCTGGATGCCACTCAAGATAATGCTCATAATTGACAGCAACATGCAACTCACAATAACAATAGGTAGCTTGAAACTGACCACATGGTGCCAGTGAAATAACAATCCATTAAACTGCATACTAAGTGAGGGCATTCAGGTGGATTCTTATGCCATACACACACACCTACAAGCAAGTGAGCACCATCCTCCTTATATTACAAAGATTACAAAAAGGGTACCTATTCTTGTTTGTGTTGCCAAGTGAGTACTAAGTATTTAGTATGCGATGATAATTTTTAAAGCCATAAAAACGTGACACACTTCCAGACCGTCATATTCAACAAACAACTAACAACCTGTTTACATTACCTTCTGTTGTCTGTTCTTCGACCACACCTTCTTCCATTGGCATTATGGGTATGGCGCCTGACGCACTCTTCTTTACTATCAGCTTCACAGGACCCTTGGCCGTTGTCCGCAGCAGCTCGATGGCCCGGTCATAATAGATGTCCACCAGTGACTGACCGTTCACGGTGATCAGCTGGTCACCCACGCATAGGCGGCCATCTTGCTGGGCGACACCCCCTGGAGTCACGTTCTTCACGTAGATGCCCTCCTCACCGGACACTGTACCCTCCATGATGGCGAAGCCGAGGCCAAACTGGCCCTGAAAGATTAACGGCCGCTACGGTAACAGAAATCGCCATGGTAACAGCAGCAGACAGACTCATCAATAAAATATCTCGTTTCCCCACAATCTCACTATGTGTTGTAGTTTTCAAAAGTTCAAAATTGGTTTCAAGGAATTAAACTGGCTTTATCAAAAACTCAATTAATGAAAACAGATTTGCCAAACCATTTATTTAATTTAATTTGTGCTTTGAAAATTTGCCGATTTTGGCCCAGAAGAAACATCCCCAATTTTTTCTTGGAAACTTCAAGCAGAACCACAATGCTGGAAAGAGAGCGATTTATGAAAGCGAGGCTCATAAATTAAGCACTGATGCTAACCTTTCCAGGTTGCATTTTCAGATTTTTGTAGTTATAAAAAATTTGAGCATTACAGCAAAACGCACTCTGCGCATTATCACCATATAACCACTGGGTGCTGGAATCACGCCCAGATATCACGCTTTCTGGTGCTTTCTGGATTCAACTGTTATTATTGCACATTGTTCATAATAAATATTAAAAAAGTGCCAGAGTCACCAACTATTTGGTCTCTATCCAAGTCTAGCGATCACATGTTAACATGGTATTACTACAGGACAAGCCAAAAGAATTCTGACAAAATTACCCAGAATTCCCCCGTCATTACCAAGAATGGAGGGTAATTAACAGTAAAACTGGTGAGGTGGCTAAGCCACTCTGTCATTAGAATTTTGCCCAATCAATAACAACTACCAGTCATTGATTCTGTTGCTGTCATGACAGGGGAATCGTATTTTGCCCGATTACTTTGACTTGTACTGTATCTACGATATAAGGACAGATCAGTAACCTCTGATGTCACTAGTCTATGTCTTTCAATCACGACAATGAACACATCTCATTCTACTTGGCATCGTCCTCAAATGAAACAACCTTCTAACAATTTTTCTTGCTTTCATACCTTTTCCAGGATTATCTCTTCCAGGCTGATTCCATCCCCAAACTCGCCGAACACGGCGGCCTCGCTCTCACTTTCGACGCTGTAAGGACTGTTGACGAACGCCTCGACGACATGCGCTTGAGGACCGACAGCCATCATGTCCTCAGCGTCGTCACGTCTACAGGGGAGACAAATACAGCTAATGGAAAACTTACTAACTAAATTAAGAGCCCTGCTGGCACCCCCCAGGTATCTGAACATGCAACACATTTTTAATAGGTAGAAACTTCTCAATTATTTCACTATCTTGCAAAAATGATAAAACACATATTTCTGTTTTTCAAAGGATCATTAGTTTTACAAATAATTAAAATTTTGTAAATTGTTCCTTGTCCGCTGCACATAACAAATATGTTACAATTGAAAAGACAAAGTAAACATTTCTTGATGCATACTTTCCTTTGTTGACAAAAAATAAAATTTCCCTCACCAAATACATACAACACTTTACAAACCATGTTCGTCAGGGTCATGAAATTTCACATAAGCCTAGACATATACCAAGAGAATTTTGCAAACAAGCGACGTCTGTGCACTCTAACTGATAAAACCAATAAACTTTGTAATTCATAAAAATTTCATGAGCTTACATTAAATCAAGGCAGATTTTTTCTCTGTAGTTTAGGATGAACTGGTAAAGCATTTAGCATATGGAGCCTCTGGGCAAATCATAAATAATAGAAACAAATACAGAAAGTGCTTCGCAGTAAGCACATGGTACGTACTGTGAGTCTCCTCTTACTTTGCACAATAATAAATACCGCAATGGTCGTCTTTCCATTTTTCCACGGCTGATAAACTTTTTGCAAACAATGGGAGTTTCAGCAGGTCACTTTATGATATCTACACACTACAATCCATGATTGTAACAGATGTTCTTAATCTTCACTTTTGAGGAAAAATTTAATAATTAAAATAGAATTTCACTTGTCAGTCACTTGTCAGTCACTTGCCAGTCACGTTCTGAGCTAAATAAGTGAAGAATCCCCAAATCTGACCCTATTTGTCAAATTTCTCACCAAAATAGAATAAGATCATTCTTTTACTATCCATCACACGGCTGCTGTCAAATAAAATCAGTGGTGAAATTCTGTGCACGAAATAACCACATTGAAAAGGCAAAAACACGACAGTCATTATCACTATTTTTGTTTTAATTTGAAGAAACTTTACAATTAGTCTCTATCTCAGTGGAGACATTAAGAAGCAAGATGTTTCCTTAGGCTACTTATTTTTAAAACATCTTTCACCATTCTACATCGAAAATTAAGACAAATCTACAACAAAATAAACAAACAAATATCAAAAAGCGTGTTAAACAAACAGTCAAGCAAAGCATCTTTCATACCTGATGAGTACGATTTTGATCATGGGTGAATTAATTTTCTTGATAATGGCTGAAGCGTTCAAATGGCTGTGACCATAGAGCTCGTTTCCATTTATCTGAAACAGTATCGGCGTGCTTCATTAACACCAACAGCGGGTATCATTGCATATCATCGCACTCGGCAAAGAACATTGAACAGATCGGCACACGTCCCAGGGGACTGCCAACAAAGTGTGAACACACAGTTCTGTAATCCAGGCGGCAGATAGGATTCCCGTTGCCGTGGATACAAATGATGTCGAGCGTTACAAAGAACACAGACACAAGTGAAACGAAACACCAGTCACATTTAGTCGGAACGAATCGATTAGGAAATATGTGAAAGAAAAAACAGAATAAACAGGTTAATCAATACTAGAACTCCATCTCTCCAATGGCAAATCTTTAACGGCTTTGTTCGCTAATTTTCTGGGGATTCAATGTATAATTAAACACAAGGCTCCTCAACTGTAAAATGACTTTGTTCTGAATGATCCTACAGTTTAGAAATGGTACTACGATAGTGACACACACGCTCGCACATGGTCAGTGGTAGTAATTTGTTTTCAAAAATTCAAAAATAAACAAAAGCTTTTAGAGAAGTTGAACGAAGCTAGAATTTAAAATTATCTGCAGGAAAATTTTCACATTTACTCAACAACACACACTTCTGGCAAAAGAAACATTAGGGAGTCTTAACTAAGTTTCGATACACATCTCTCAAGTTTCTAGCACACCAACAGCGTTTCCAGTCAAAATCTTAATAAGTCACGGTTAAAAATTCCACGACAATTTGTTCTCCATGGAACTTCCCACTGAAAAAATGTCTTGTAAACTATGCTGATATGCAACCGTACGTCTATTTAAAAACGTGGTGAAAGTGAAAGCCATATTAAATGTGTCATCCACACTGCGAGCCAAACACAGCCAAACTCTCTGCTCTTACTAGAATTTTGTTTCTGCAAATATCACTCAAACCACGGCATGTAAAGACTCGGTATGCTAAAACCAACTGATGGATAACAGCCATTGACAATCTATTTATCTTCTTACTCCAGCCTACAACCTAGACGGCAAATTCCCAATTTGCCCACGCCAACCCAACTTATTCACGAATAACGGGTGGGTCTAAATGTTTGCACTTCCCACCCACATCACACTCGAATAACAGGCTGAAGCCTCGGCTTTGACCCACCCAACTATACCAACACAGGAACAGCAGGTCAGCACACCTACCTCCAACAGTTCGTCGCCAACGTGTACGCGCCCATCGTGGTGCGCCGCCGAGCCCGGCTGTACACCGACCACGAACACGCTCATGGTGCGAAGGTCCCGGTTGCCCGCCAGGCTCAGACCCAGGCTACTTTGACCGCGCTCTATCTCCACAATGTGCAGCTCACCACCCAGTTCACTATACTTCCTACGCATCTTCTCTGCAAACAGATTCATGTCGTTTCATTTAAAGGGACAAAACGTGTCACAAACTAGTCGTGTGAACACCAACTTGCACAACACTGAATAACAAGTCACGGTGACTCTTCCTTTATGGCACACAATATGGTGGATGGAGAACTTACATTTTGGAGGGCTCGGAATGACCAATGACAAAAAGAGGAAAATTTTCCAGGTGAAGTACGGTTCCACAATTAAATAGGCTTGTGTGATAGAAATAGTTTTTGTGTTGTGAAATTTAACTGCAATAAATGTTTTTGCATGAACGAAGTCAAAATAATGATGAAAAAAGAGGAAACTGGAAATCAAATAAGAGGAAATTGAAACCAAGTAAGAGATAATCGAAACCAAAAAAAAGGAAATCCTGTTAAAAGAGGAAAATTCCACGCCTTGATTTTCTCAAACTTCTCAAAAATCTTGGTTTGTTCTGCATAGATGGCAAAAAACAAGTCGGTGAAAAGTCCATCATATACAGCAAGTCAGTCAGCCTTAGAAAAAGAAAGAAATGACGATTTTGGAATCTAAGTTTTTGCGAATAATTGAAGAATTACCGTATAACCAAGCATGGTAAGAACCGACATACTGTGATTGCTAAAAGAGTGGAATCAACAAGTTGGACTTTGGAGGCAGTCATATTTAGGGGCAAAGCAACATTGTCAAGTCCACTGGAAATAAGTTGGTTCCATGCACAAACACTAGACGGAGTTTGTGCATGGTGGGATAATTACAGAAGTCACGAAATCAGAAGTAAACATTGGAATTCAATCATGACATTGATAAATATGATTTAGAGCCTCTACAGGCACAACCAGAAACAGCGGGTATGACATCATCAGATACTGAGATACTGCTTCGTAGATACATAGCATAACCGTTGAATGTATAAAAATAATTTCAAATCGGTGAATGTGATTGGCCAGCATGCATTTCAACTAGCAGCGTTCCATGCAAGCATTGAAACATACAGTAAAATCTCCCCAGTTCTGGACAAAAATAATTGCCAAATTAACAGTTTTCATTTTGGAAGCTTCTTGCATAACTGTTCTTGAATGTCCACAATTTTTAACAATACTGTCCGGAGCAATAGCTATGACACAGAACTTGACCATGTAAAAGCATCAATTTGGTGATGAACATCATTTATGGAAAAACAAGAAAATAAAATTTCACTTGTCCACTGTATCGTGTCCTAAATTAGTGAGATTTTATAGCAAGTTTGTGCAGCTTATGTTTGCCCCACAGCACTACATCCTGTATTTCACAAATTATCAGAATTTCCAGTGGATCTAATCTGCGGGCTGTCTAATACTGTTAACCCATCTTCAGTTAGAAAAGCAATTTTTAGTTAGATAACAGACTGTAAACAACTGGACAGTTTCATAGATGCAAGAATCTCGTTAAGGAAACTTGTGTGATGTGCTTCGCTTTAATACACGGCGATATCGCACAGTCTTGCATGTTCTTGCGTTTTCACCAGATTCTCGCCTCTACGGAATGAACAGCTGGTCTTAATTTATCCCCATCTCAGAGGTAATGTCTGAGCGTGGAAAGAAGTGACACAGTTGACCATCAGGTCTCGCAATTTGTCCTGTCCTGGTGGCTCATTTTATGCGCCAGATACAGTCTCCAGATATTAAGAACCATGAATTCTTGCCAAGGCCAAAGTTTAATTCAAAATACTTCGTCCACGGCGATGCTGTCATTTTTCAAATGCATTGAAACATGGTCGTTGGTGACATCATACTGTGCTACATAAATAACTTGGCGTCGTGTAAACAACAGTACGGAAAAAGACACAAGTCATTTGCACGCAACAGAATTAAAAGCACGGGTCCATTGCAACATGCTTTTGGGTGCGAGTACAACAAAAGAACCATCATGGATAAATAAGATCGAAAGTGAGCAAAATGCATTGAATTATATAGATTACCAATAAAAGTATTTTGTGTTAAAGATTGTTGAAGCACATGCCACGTCGAAGTCAAACCACACAAACTAAAATCCAAATTACGTATCAGGCTACACGTCCACAACACATCTTTGACGTCACCGGATGTTTACGAGCAGAATATGCATTTGAAAAATGACAGCAGTGCTACAGCTAAAATCCCCAGAATTCCCACCTGAGTAAGGAAAAAAGTCAAGGCCAGAATGGCGCAGTAAGTGGTTTAATTCAAGTGTTTTAAAAATAAATGTGGGTTGGTAGTCACTTGAAAATTTTCCACCAATCTAGTGCTGTATTGTGACACTAACCATAAGCATTGTGACATAAATAGCCATGACACCGGTGTAAGTTCAACGACCACAAAACGTGCGTCACTACTCCACGACAAATTGATTTCACCGAAGTCATGACTTAATGTCAAAAGTAGAAAGATCATCAATTACGTGATGCTAATTTCTGATTGCCCTTCTCAGTGATAATTAAAGCACTGTGCCTGTCAATTAGCGAATGTGATGTGCAGAGAATAGACCACGCTTATAAACAGGAAAACAAACCTGCCTTCGGTCTAAAAAATAACTTTTGATTTAGACCGTCAGAAATCTGGTTCAGACTTCTTCCTTACTCAGATTAGCGACGGTTCTCAGCCTTGGAAAGAAAACTTCCAATTCTTCCATAGCCCGGAAATCATTGCCAATCTGAGTAAGGCACAAATTGAGACCAATTTTATAACGATATGTGGAATAAATTTAAAGTTATTTTTGACTGCCAAAGTTGGGTTCATTAGCATGACTGAAATAGAGTCAACAGTCAAACACAATCGATGAACTTCAGAAAAATATTATATCAATTACCCTGTGACCAACACTATCAACATAAAAGTAACAAACAATAAAGAAGCAATGGCTTACAAAGATACAGCTCCAGACACAAGAACAGTAACATTAGAATATCTACCACCTGTTAGCTAACAATAGCTAAAAATAACATTAAGCTGCAGCATTGTGTAAAAGAAATCTATTTTTAAATCAAACAGAAAGGTATATTAACCAAATGGTAATTAGCTCAAGATTCAGAAAATCAATGAGGCATGAGCCTGATTACTAAGTGTGTCCAGAAGAGCAACATCTTGTCAGCAGTTTCATGTCATTTAGACGCTGCTGACAACAGAAGTTATCAATATCATTTTCATTCAAAAATAAAGCCACTATTTATCCACTTCCGAGCAAAAAACAACTTTTGGTTCAGAAACGACCACTTGCCCGCGTGAAATTGGAAAGGCCCTGTCACACCAAGTTCGAGGTACAATTGTGATGACGAGAAATAAACCGAGTGGGAACAAACAAGGTGTTGCGCAGTCACAGTACAAAATCAGAGGAAGGTATAACATTCGAGACACATTGCAGGACAAAGCTGTTCGTTTCCGCCAGTCCATCGTTAACGTCACGCTTGGTTTTGACTTCAGACAACACTGGTTTCTAAATGGAGGCTTAATCCAGACATCAATCTAGAAATCGGTTGTTAAGCATTCCGTGCTCTTTTGTCTTGCTTCTTGACTTGCGCGCCTATTGTCTACCATACCATTGATCAAAGACTTACTAAAACCATTCATCAACAGGTACCAGAGAACCGAAACCTAACACATCCATTTTGGCTAATTTTTATTACCATGAATTCCTCCAGGTAAAAATGGTCATAACTTTTCAGAGGAATTCCTCAGAAGCTGAACAATTTGTTAAGTAAGTTTACTTTAACCGGTGTTTCATAGCCACTAATGCTGTTCAGTTATGGTTTTACTCCCCACATGAGGACCTTAGATTAGATTTCCAGATAAACAGGCCTCTTGATGACAACAGGACATGTTAAGATGATCTTGAACGTTCTGAGAACGAGTTTGGTGCAACAAAGCGATAAGTTCAAACCAGTGGTCTAAATCAAAAGTTATTTTCTAATAGAAGACGTCACTTACTAAGGAAACTTAAAACAATGTTCAGAAATACTTGTGACATGCGTTAAGCCTAATGTTAGTTTTGTTACGTAGTCTACGACCTCTACGACTCACCAAGCAGGCTGCGGTCAGCTTTTTCTGAAAATAGTTATCCAATCCACAAGCATTGTACAATGCACAAACATTCCAAGTCGGGCGCAGTACAGTGAAAATATCAGAACTACGTGACTAATGTGAATAACGGGCAAAAAGTCAAACAAAACATTAAAATAAAGTTAAAAAACAATCTCTACTACACGGGAGGTGGGCAACTATCACAATAGCCACTTTCTGGAGCACCACAGCGCCCTCTCTTATTCATCTGCAGTATTTACCCACAATGCTGTATGTCAGCAGGGCACTTGCCATGCAGTTGTACACCACCACTGTCAAACATTCATCATTATGGTGCCAATTAAGTCTCATTGTTTCTACTCAGTGAGTTGCAATATTAACAAAAAAGACTGAAAAGCTTCACTTGTCCAACTCAGCTGCGAAGTGTTTGCTGCCCTATATATTGAAAACTAGGTCAGCTGTACAATGTTTTTCCACTTTTCTTTGTAAAAGAGGATAGGTGAATTCGAGATGTGGTAACCATGGTTACAGCTAAAACCCCCTGTTGCAAAACCAAATGATAAAAAAACTGCATAAAACAATACCTGCAGGAATTATATATATATACTTTCTAAGAGTAAATACAACATTTTGAGTTGCATGAATAAAACATATGCCACGGCTGTTCCATTGGGCAGAAAATGTTAGCAAGACTTATCTTTCAAAAAAAAAATAGAAGCAAATTGAACAGAGCTGGGTACCGTATACTTACATCTACCATCATGAACACTCTGTTTTAATGGGGAACAAACATAAAACGCTTTCAGCAAGACCATAGAGGGGCGTCAAAAGAAGGAAGGGTTTAAAATGAAGGCACAGTATCAAACATTTTCACCCAAAAACCTCAAAACTTTTAATTATTTCAACAAGGGATGTTCTAAATCTAAAAAGATATAAATCTTGCTAACATGAAATATATTCAACAAATATTCAGTTGCACCAGCATTTTTCAATAGTAATTATTAACAGGGGTCATGTATCTTGAGAACCAGTTTCATGCCCGTTAGTCCATGAAGAAAACTGGTTCTCAAAATGCGGCAACTTTGTAAGTGTCTATCACGCAGCCATCTGCAAAACAGTTTGTCTATCTATAACTTTAAAACTTGGCAACGGCATATTCATGATTGGCTAATGGCAGAAACAGCAAATGATGGGGCAGAAAACGAGAGTCACCACGGTTTAAGATAATGGGAGCAATGCTCCACCCCCCACCAAAACAATTAGAAAAAGGCAACGAGAGCTAATTTTGATTGGGAATCTCAGGGGTAAGAACAGGGGAGGATTGTTCACATTTTCTTTGCACCCCTCAAGAAAACTTTCCTTCTTTTATGATTATTAGTTTCAAGTAAACTCTCACATGATTGACCTCCATTAGATAAAATTCCATGAGAAATGTCTAGTTCTGTTCATATCCAACCAATTACATGTAATCCGCTACCAGATTGGCATTCCATTACTGTTGCTTAGCAACACTTCATTATCCAAAGTCCATTTGTCAGATATTGGGTACACTCATATATTTGCCACTTGAAAATTTGACTTAAGTTAAAGTAAAAAATATTATGCAACGACAGCACAATTTCAACCATAACAGAACATACGATATACAAGAAAAAGTAAACAAAAATGTTAACTTTTCAAAAAAGTTTAAAATTAGTACTGCCATAAAAAGTGGCAAAACTGTTTTATGTTCAGTTGAAAATCAGTTTGATCCGCTTATAGAAGAATGTTTATAACATGAGTTTAACTTGGCCCATACTCTAATACATTTAGGAAACCACTGACAAATAATTTCTTAAATGGATACTAAACCCTGTTTTGAGGATTTCAACAAATTCTCATTCTGTCACCAGCTAATGCACAATTGGCGTAAATCTTAAAAGGGAAGAAATCAACTAACAACTCATCCTCCCTATGTCACGGATTGGATATTATGGTCCTTGGTGGGTGGTCTTGTCTCACATCTGCCGTGTAATACGCTAAATGCATAGGTCCCACTTGGCCATTTAGTAGACTTTGAAAGGAGTTTTCAAATTTTCCTCCAACCTTTTGTGGGTTGTCAAGGGTTACAGAGCATGATTTTGTTTCAGAGAACTGAATGCCTCGAAAGTGGTTTTTGATATCTTGTTAATAGGCCAAAACCGGGTTTGGTATCCTTTTAAAATGAAATGAATAGTGGTGGACTTGCTTTAAACCACAAGCTTGGAGAAGAGTGATGTACGATAATTACTGACAAGTTTCGAAATGGAATGAATACAGCAATTCATATCAACCATTCCAGATTGAAGCGGGACATGTTAAAAGTTTCAAAGGAATGTGTCAAAATGTAGCAAGTGTGACAGCAAATTAGAAAATGTGCAAACAGACTTCACCAAATCAATACACTAAAATTAGCAGTTAGTAAATCTGACTCTATTCCACACACAACTAGAAATCTGAGGCCTAATCCTGTGTTGGTTTTACACGTACATAAATAACGTTTAAAAGCATTTCTCCCGTTTGAAGTCATATTACAACCGCACAGCCTAAGGCAAGCATTACTGAATAGAATGACCATTTCCTGTGTACAGTTTCAGTGGCAAGAGTTGCACAGTTTTGCTTTGTATCCTTTAGAAGGACTACTTTCAAGTACTGAAACAAGGTGATGGAACACAGCCTTTCCTCGTTTTCCACTGTCATACTATGTGCAGTATGAAGCCCGTAGATTGCATTTTCTGCTATTAAAGGGTTGCAAACTTGTTTAGTGTTATGTAGAACCCTAGAAAAATGTGGAAATTTGGCTAACATTGGAAAATCATACATCAGAAATGTCTGATTGGATTCATATGGACTCTTCTGGTACTGTGCTATGTATACAGTTCTCCAAAACATTAGTCTGAATTGTATTTAAAATGTTTCCCTTTTGTACGAGGCGTTATCAAAAACGGGGCTTTTATTCGTCAATGATTTCCATGAAAAAAATCAGAAGTTGTACAAAGTGAAAGAGAACAGATATTTTAGAAAACTGTAACAGCGTTACTGAGATCTCATCATGAAGAATTATATCAAATAACATTCGATCACGTTACTGATATCATTGTTTTGCTGTCAATGTGCCTTTTATCTTTTTGCTAAATTTTAATAACAAGACACAGTCACGTAATTCAATCAACGGCAGATTTGTAAAGATTCAAATTCTAAGGCATTATAATTTCAGAAAATACTTTAACCGGGTTATAGTTTATCAGATATTCAGCAAAGTCCGCAGACTGGTCAATAATGTCCTACATAATGTTAATCTAAGCAAGTAATAAGTCTATCAATGACACAGTCGAACAGTATCAAACCAAGGAGTTAAATAATATTAAAGTCAACAAAAAACATAAGCTTTACAAAACTGAGCTTTTGATTGCACTAAATGTCAGATGGTCATTCAACAAAAAACAAGCCTACGTTCACACGACACTCTGTGGTTAATTGTTCCAAATAAAACACTTGTAGCAGGGCAAAAAAACCCCGCGACAATCACGTTTTGAACTCATATTCACAATCATGCACCTAGAATATCCTACGTTATGCCCATGTGAAAATGCATGCTCAGTCTATGAATTACTTGTAGGGAGTCAGGTGATACTACCAGCCAATAAATACACTCAACACGAAATGCAGCACAATTCGCAACTTACTCCACGTGTAGCCATATTCATCTTCCTCTTCACTGTCAGACGACAGGTCAAGGTCATCTGTAGTGCTTTCTGTCACGGTGTTCCCAAGGTCAAGGACCTATTAGAAGCAGGAAAGCAGACGTACAGCACGGGATGGATCCACCCAACAAACATTCGTCAAAACAACGCACTGTGCACAATTATCAGGTTCTGAATCGTCTACATAATGTCAATCGGATGGTAAGGGATGATAAACAAGGAAGGACAGTCATGTACTCTGTTTGAACAGATGAACCTCTGAGTGTCATAATTAGAGAGGGGCAAAATGTTTACATTAACGTCACATCTTCCACATTTTATCACTATTGCGAGCTCCTCTTTTATGTATGAAATTTTATAACATTGAGCCCCCGTTAAGTCTCTAAATTAACCGCGTTTCATAAATATTTTCAGTCATATTAAAAATTCAATACAAAAATTTACTCTAAGTAAACTATGTACCGAAGCTAAAACTAGACGTAACCATGAAGAAAAAATAGCATAAGACTAGGAGGACAATTAGTGTTTTCATAAAGTCCACAAATGCGCTAAAAATTTAGGAAACAGTCGTGTCCCTATTGGGAAAGTTTTAAAAAGCCCTCTAGTTCCTAAATTAGAACTTACTTTTGGCACCTGATCTTCTTTTTCCTCTTCTATGAACTTGATGCGACTCGGCGTCTCTTGGTCACTCTACATTTGCGAAAATTTGCACAACATCCAAAAATTATTCAGCATATGGTAAACTGGGAAAGCTAATTGTTTAGTAAGCTTTTCAAATGCAGTCTTCTAATTGGCAATCAAGAATTGTTTATGATAAAGTACAAACTCGCACAAATTTTGAACAGAAACATCAAGAAAATTGTTAATTAATTTAAATAATTCCTCACGTCAAAGTTTCCGCGATAATGCCTAATGAGCTTATTAAAGGATACAATTCAAGCTGAATAATGAAAATTATACCGCATCACATGAAATATATCCTTCACTTGACAAGTAAGTAAAACGATTTTCACGCACTCTGCATAAATTATAAGGTGGTATTACGATAAATCACTGACCAAACAGTTATTGCTTTTACATTGTACCAATGGACCCACCACCTGAGATTAGATTTAAAAGTCTAAATTCTGTAAGAGTAAAGAGAAATTACTCGTATTAAGTACCAATGTTCCATAGTCAACAAATGATAAATGTACAAAGCCCCAAAATCCTCATAAAATAAAACTTTTCAAAATCCAAAGCAAAAATGAAACAAAACCCAGGAAGGAGGTGTTGAAATTCAAGTTAAGAAGCAATAAATGACAATTCCAGAGGCATTTCATCCATAACCATTTAACAAAACAGAAATTCAACCGTTATATTTCCTATACCGAGTATCTGTTAGAAAAGGCTAAATGTAAATACCAATTCATTTGGTATTTAAATTAAAATGAAAACATCTGCTTTTGAAAACAGTAACCGCGCAAGAGGTGCAGGCTATTAATGAACACCCAAGTGTTACAGTTAAAAGTTCTAAACAGAAAACTAAATGGCGTATGAAAAATAGGAGAGATAAGAATGTACTACAATGCTACTGAGTGTTAGAAACTGTGCGAGAAGCAGGCTGATCCTTGTCAAGACGTGGTAAGACAACACAGGCGAGATTGTAGCGGAATTCACACACCAAGAATTTGGTGGCAAAAAAGCACATTCATGCAAACTCTGGAAAACAAAGTGCATAATATATTCACAAAGAAACACTAAATTTGTTTTTTCATTTTTTATCTGGTTGTCTTTTGACTAGGATGCGCCTGTACTGATGCTGTCAAAGACAAACCCTTCACAGCCATAGCCAAGCCAGATTATAAGTCATAGTTAGTCAGTGTTTGCCTTTCCTGACATGTACGTGTCTTCACCAGCTTAAAATGACTTATTTTCAGTCAAAAACAAACTTTTACTAAGCCAAAAGAATGAAAATTTGCAAAGATAAGGTTTTGTTACAAACCCTTTGAAGAAAATGTTTTAATGCCATGAGAACGAAGTGGAAATATGCCCCCAAATATTAATTTATGGTTTATCAAGTTGCAATTTCTTAAAAAGGCAATGAACAGACACAGTTTTGAAGAAAACACAAAATGCCTTGGTTTGATCCTAGGCTTGTCAAAATGGCTCATCAAGAGCTTGCCACAGACAGCGATCTCCCGCTCACAGTGGAAACGAGGTCGAACCTGATTGACAAGGCTCTGAACAAGAAAGCGAACGGGATTGGTTGCCCTTTTGATCACTTCGACGGCTCGGTCGTGCGTGGCATCACGGAGGTCTACGTCGTTGACCTACATGTGAGAGACAGACGGAGAGAAAGCATAGCAAGCGAGACACTTCAGAGTGAGGACGGGCCACATTCACAACGAACAACAACGACACGTCTAGCAAAGAAGAAGTTAAGACTGGTGTTCAGTGGACCGTGACTGCAACAACGACCACAACAACAGTAGAACTAATAAAACGATGAAATGTGCAACTGATAACTTCTGACAAGTAAAGTACCATTTATGTCAGTTTTTCGCATTAACTTTTTTATTTTTACTTTTGACTTGTCTTAAAATATCAAACTCAAATGCTATATAAGCTAGAACTTACACAACGTTGACAAATTTGAAACAAAACGCTTAATTTTAGAGCTACACAAGTCGCCTCCTGTCAAAAAAGTTAACTTTTGACACTGACTACTTACAGTACGACAATGGCCACAGCTTACTCCTCGCTATGATTAGAAGCGATTTCTAGGCTTCAAGAGAACTGAAGGTTGGTTATCACCAGCCACGACAAGCCACACCAGTCCTGCTCACAACCAATAGCAGACCCACAGTTCTTTCCAAGCCCCGAATCCCGTCCCACCAGAGAAAGGAGCAAGTAGGCAACAGTAACGGTAAGCGTTTAAATCAAAAGTTCATTTCTTAGTCAAAACGCAGCATGATAACAGCCTCAAAAAACAAACAAGAGTATCAGGGGTCAAATCATAGGTCAGGGGTCAAACCATATAACGGTTCACATCGATGCATTAATTAGTGTTGCTGGCTACCTCTGATAGCAGGATTTTTCTACAACTAAAGGAGGACTAGAATACAACAGATCATGCAAGTTGCCTTAATTTACCAGCAGCACCAAATGTAACCAAAATGATCGAGTATACTGTCGCACTGAAGTTTTCTTTAACGAAGGATCTGAGTAGATTGACACCACCCCCACTTGTACGTGACATTGGTTAAACGCAGCTGACAATTGCACTAGACATTCTCTTAAACTTGCAGTATATTTTTTCATTCTCTAAACAACAATAGGAGCAGAAAACTGAGAATTTGAGAGCCACTTCAAGACTTGACCATTGCATGAAGTTATCAGTCAGAACTAAGTTAAGTCTTCTTTGTAATACATTTGCTCGATGGAGTAAGCAAAAAATACATTGCAGTATTTTTGATCGAAAACATCAGACTGTGAAGATGCGCTGCACGGACACAACATCACACTAATACAACAAAGACACACTGATCACAGTGACCATGGCAACCACATGGGCACCAGGCGCGAGCAGCTCCAACAGTATGCACACATCTAACACAAACACAGCACGCCTACAGAGTGAGACAAGAGACAATATTACATATGTCATGCGTCACGTGATAGGCTACCTCCAAGATCTTGTCGCCTGCCTTTAACTGTTTACTTCGTCCCGCTGGGCTGTCTGCCGATACGTTACGGATGAGAATGTCTGCCTTGCACTTTTCCGGCGACATGTTGAACATTTCCACTCTACCTCCTTGTAAACAATGAAATGAATGTGTCAGGGTTTGCAAGCAAATTAAGAGACATTAAAACAGACTGAAGGAGAGTTTTATACAGCGGAGCTCGCTGATTATTATACCCTTTGTTTCAACATAAATTATAATGAGTGGGATATTCCATCAAGCAAGCAGGATATTCCATCAAGCAGGTTCCGACTTGGCAATCTAATAAGCCAATCACGCTAAGTGGAGAGTCAGAGAGTAAGACAGCTCAACATGGAACAACCGACTTTTACCACTGGCCCCGAATTCTGATAAGGCAATTGAATTGAACTTAGGTTGTTCGTTTTAGGTGGAAAAGTGAAGGTACGCATGCTAATAAGCAGGTGATAATCAACGTTGCTGATTCTTTAATGACAATATCCGAGAACATGACATTATAAGCCGGGTTGGTTTTAAAGACTACTGGTTTCTTGACATTTCATGACAGTAACCTGAACCTTCTATTATACAGTGTAATACTAAGAGGGTTCCACTGTAAAAATGATGAATCGAAGTTAAATACAATTCAGAATGATAACAAACTAGATAAAGTCAATCTTTCGACCATTCAATTCGTCAAATGCCTGATGCTCTTAAAGGAAGAAGGGATTATGTAATGTAATCAGGTAGGGTTGTTAGTAAAACACCTGTTCTAGGCAGAAGGACAGTTTTTACAGTAGACTGATAGACTCATCAGTTGGAGAAACGTCATTCTGCTCTTGAAAGGAGGATGGAAGGAGACATTCACCCAAGAATTGAAGACCCTCTCACTTGGGGTCTGATATTGGGGGAAAAAGGTGAGAATTACATAATGCAGTCTAGAAAACTTGTCAGTTGGCCAACCTTGTGTTTTTTGTGGAAGAAAGGCTGAAGAGATTGTCTGCAAGTTTGGATGTCTGCTGCCCTCTCTTGGATGAGTGAAGGAGGCACTTACAGCAGACTAGTAGATACAGACGTCTGCTTCAGGACAGAGAGAGCAAGGAAATAGCTACTGCAGAATGCCAGACGCATCAGTAGAAAATGTTTGACCATAGGATGAGCAAGGAGTACCAGATTTGCTGCAGACTGGTTGACTCATTAATTGCTAAAATGTCCACTGCCCATGGAGAAAAGGTATAAGATATTTACTGCAAACTAGCAGACACATCAGTAGGTCAAACACGTCTGCTATTGAACGGAGGATCTTCAGCAGAGAAGTTCCCACCAGTTCCAAAAACATCAGATGTTTCAGTGGAGGGAGGACAGTTTTTCTGCAGCGTTGCAGACATTTACAAGAGAGCTCAAAGACGTCTGCTACCTACCAATAATACTGATTCCCAGACCCTTGCCATCCTGTCTTTCCAGCTCCACAACTTTACCAGGACCCCAACTCGACCCACTGCCGACTGGTGTTGATGTGAGTGATTTAGGACTGAAACAAAAGGAATTTGACAGTTCAGTGATTTGATCCACTTCTGTTAGGAAGAAAGAACTCAATAGAATCCAATTTTTACCTTCCCATTGCAAAAGCAATTCAAACTTCAAGTCACATTTCCAATTTAACTGAAATTCAAAAGCTAGTACATAGTAAATGGCAAGAATAATCGAACACAGTTACATTTCATCATCATTATTTGGCAACAACTTAACAAGGTCAAACTTGACTTGGTATTTACTAGTAATTTGAGTTTTATTCGACTCCATCGGTTTGATACGAAATATTTCAAAGCTTGAGTATGGGTATGAAGACTAGCTTTCTCCTTCTGTTTAAGCCAATTCAGCACGTCTTACACTGCCGGGCAATTTTTGCAAACTTGACCAAACAAACACTGGCTCACAAGGCTAAGCATGCCAGCCAAACACGATCGGTTACAATTAACACATCCAACATGTCTGTCTCGCACTTTCTAGTGTGAGCTAAATCGTTCACGCCGTGACCTGAAACTCATCGAGCCTGCTCCGAAGCAACAAAGAACTCTCCCTCCCGAGCTCAGCCATAAGATGAGACCACAGTGGCCTAAATCAAAATCTAGTTCATGACAGAAAGATTGGGTACAGTGTCGCTGTGCGATTCGCAGTTGTGTGATTCATGAAAATAGCAGCTTAATTAGAACGGGGGCAACAAGTTAATTAATTAAAATGCAACCAGGCAACCACTGACATAAGCGCACGCCGAGGTGGGTATTACAAGCGGGGGTATAACCCTGAGTACATGAACAAACCTAAACTAGAAAAGGGAGGCTGAAGAGCACCAAAACGCCCCAGATTTCACCTATCTCTTGTTGAATTGAGCGAGCAACACAAAAAGACATTTTCAAGAACGACTTCGCGTAATAAAAGTTTTTGCTTCTAAGCAATGCATAGAAACATAATACCAAAAATAAAGTCTGAGAAATATGGCAGTAACTGCGACAACATGCAAAACATCCACAGCCAACGACCTGTATCAAGCTACTCAAAGGAACGCAATTTGCCCCCTATAAACGAGTAAAATTTTCAACGGGTAAAAGCTGGTGAACAAATAAAACAATTTTCCAAGAACATACAATTATAACGCAACAGGGACTAGACTATAACTGACACCTGGTGACACACGGGGAGAAAAACCTTACCGGTAGTAAGCAGGGAAGGTCCTGTGGGTACGTGAAACAGTTAATAACCAGACAATAACAAGTACGCTACAACATACACTGATACAAGATCAAGGATAAATCAGCCACCAGAGCTCGCCATTTTCCTTTTTTTTTTGAGGACATGCTTCTCAAACATGCAAGAGGGGACCTCAGTAGCTATTCATTTTAGTGGCTAAGATGTAGAGGTGGAAGGAAGATTATGTTAATAATCTTGAAATTGTGTGACCAGTTTGTCAATCAAAAGCCGTGATTGGCCACTACCTGAACCCAGGCTACGGTAATTCTCCACTACTTTAGCACGCTCATCTCATTTCGCACACCTAAAATTATTCAGAAAAAATTTTTCGTCCAACACTAATTTCGTATGAGGATACATGGCAAGAATTTCTTACCTTATCTAATTTGCACATGGACAGTTTTGTTGGAAAAGTCGTCTCGTTAATCCAAGTAATACACACTTTTTAATCTGTTTATAAGCCCTAAGTATTATATATGCATCACTTCATTCATCGGTTCTCGTACTGTGGCAAACATGCAGTGAAAGCAGTTATTGACGATGCTTGGTTACACACTTGTCAACCACCAAGTTTGTAAATTAGTTAATTTCACACAATCCAACTATTGGAGAAATGTATTTGATTCATTTTGTGCGAAAGAAGTGAAGAATTACTATACATTAGTGTTACCCGGTGGAATGAAAGGTCAAGGAATTCCCCTTCACCACTATGAGAGGCATGGCCAAATAAGTTGGAGATAACCTTTGGCGATTTTAGCAACAACACAGCCAGGAAAGATAATTAGGAGACAATGAACATGGTATGTACACAAACAAGGTTAGAAATGTTTAGCATAGCTTGAAACAACAGATGACAGTAATTTGGACTTCAGCCATAACTCACTGGTGAACCATAGACTTGATGGATGTAAGACAACACACCACAGAATAAGTAAAGCTTGACACACGCACATAGAACACAATAACTCACACATACGTGGACACAGTTTTACCACTTGACTTAGACAACAATTGCTAGCAGCTGCATAGCAGACACTAGTTACTAGTAACTGTTATAAATAATACCTGCAACTAGTTAATTACAACTTGTCATTAAGTGACTAGCAGTAGTTACAGGTTACTAATAATAGTTACTAGTTAATACGCAATAGTTACTAAGTAAACAAGCAGGACACACCACACACTACACAATGTGAATGACTCAGTCACTGACATCAACACACAGAATACAAACTGCAGATTACAGGGGGAAATGTTCTACCCCACACGCCACTTCCCTTACCTAGGGGCTTGCATAGATATGGCGGCGGGAGCGGGCGGAGACGGCTGGTCGTGTACCGCCTTCTGCAGCATCACCTGAGTCTCCTTGTGCACGGCAGCGTCAGCAGCAGGAATGTAGGTCAGGCTGAAAGGTAAATGTCAGAGTCATATATGCATGAAGGTCAGGCTGGGCTAAAGGTCGGTCATAAATATATGTAGGTCACAGTGATATATGTAGGACAGGCTGAAGGGTAAAGGTCACAGTTGTACTACTGCAACATCTCCCACGTCACTAGCTTTGCAAGCGAAGGAAACACATTGCCTGTTACTTAGTGACCAACGTAATTTCCGAGGTGGAAGCAAGTCAAAATGAATAATTACGTTAAAACTAATTAACATCCTCTGTCATTTTAGTACCTTGGCAGCAAAATTCTAAAAACAACATTTTTGGAAGGCATTCTTTTATTACTCACAAAAAAGTTTGGCTCACGTCATCATACCAAAATTACAATTCTACACAGCAGAACAGAAGGCAACCACAAGGCATTGGTCTCAAACCCATGTAATATGGGAATAAACTCCCAGGGACCTCTATCTCATTGATCTCCTACCTAATATCTATGTTGCCAAGCAAAGTGGCCCTTCTCAAGATGGCGCGAGCCTGAGAGTTGGTGATGTTCTTCATCGACTCGTTGTTCACTGAGATGATGTAGTCGCCCACTTGGACGCGGCCATCTTTGGCAACTGCGCCTGTTCTGGCGATTGTTTTCACAATACAGCCATTCAAGCCCTTATCAGCAGCATCAACAGTCAGGCCTGAAAAGTAGAGCAGTCAGTTAATGCAGTTCACGTTGTTTGTTTGACGCATATACGTGTTTGTCAAATTGGTTCGTACAAAGCAGCATTTATTTTGTTTTTAACACAGTGGATAGGCTGAAAGTTTTGCAATGAACTGTTCACAATTCTGTAGCCAGAAGAGCATTTTGAGCACAAGCCATTTTTTGAAGTATTGTTTTCAGATGCACTATACATTTTCACGTCATTTTCTCCCACAAACGGCTACAGTCCGTTAATGGAAACATAAGCTGCGAAATGATTTCCCTACATGGCGTCATGAAAATTCCCTCCACAAACCATTCTATATTGCAGAATTTCCTGTGCTTGAACAAGGCCATTCTTGCAAAACTTGCAACCTTTTACACACAGTTAAGTGACCATTGAACAACAGTAAAAGCTTTGACTACAGCTAAAAGCAGGAGTTGAAATGGCTTCTTAGATTTGTACAGTTTCGTTAGCTAACAACAACAATAGCAATTAATAACATAACAATACCAAACAATTTTGAGCGCAATTCATGATTCAGGCTACAACATCAGCAGTAAACAAATAATCAGCAAAAAGTGTCCCCGACTCGGGCTCAACTTCAGCCATGTGTCTCGTCATTGCTTTCAGCCTTGGATACGATGTATGGTAGTTTTTGCTGGTCAAGCAACATGTCACTAACGAAGACTTAAGCTAAAAATGAAACAGTTGACTTGGACGCTGTTTCATGAAAAATGACGAAGTCAGATATTTTGACATGCACTCCAGCTTCACAATTACAATAAAGTTTTTGCCATGTTTGCACATGGCAGTTTAGAAATAATTAATGAAACATCTCTGTCGAGCTACCACTTGTGGTTATATTTTCCAATATCCTGTGCTTTTGCTGAGGAGAGATAAAATTATTTTTCCGCCTGAAAGAGTGTGGAGCATGGAGTGTGGAGACTGTGGAGCCGAAGACAAAATTTTTTACTAAGCCTTAGGCACAGTTCATCAAATGAGCCCCGCTACATTACGCTCACGTTCAATCCGATGTAGCTGATTATTTGTTCAGTTTCAATGATTACACAATGATAGGCAATTACTTAAAGACCCATGCAGCACTAATAAGGTCAAGCTAAATCGCAAACTTCTCACACGACAAATCAATTTAGTGGTAGTGAATCTTCTCATTGACACAATCAATGCCTTTCATTCCGTCCATAGTTTCATCAAGTGTAATTAGGGACACTAAGTTGCTGTATGAAAACAAGAGCTACGTAGAGTGTTGTGATGAACCCGTGGATGCAACGCCAATGATATGCTTCTAGGGTTGTTTATTAGTGGCAAGAAAGTAGCCACTTGATGGCAGAGAACACGTCGAACCCGCCGGTAAAGGGAAGGCATCATCTCCCAAACGAAATGCATTTGCCAAATTTCATGAAAATCCGCCAAGGAACTCCAAAGATACAGACTCAGAGGCACACGTAAAAATTCAAACTGCCACTAGGAGGCACAACAGTGGTCAGAAACAACTATCTATTGTCAAGTTAAGAGAACATACTACCCAAATTTCAGATGCAAAAAATGCAACTGGTGGCACCATAGCAGTCGTGCTACTGTCAGCAAGAAAAAATATGTCAATTTTTATAACGATCCTCTGAGCACTACGGCAGGTAACAAGGCAGATGATAAAAAGGCTCAAAAACAATTAAAAAATTATCACTACATGGTGCAGAATATGTTGAATCCATCCCAAAATGGTCCTTTGCAGTTTGGCAGATAAATGAGACAGACGCCAAACAAAAGCAACCAGATAGTGGAAAATACATCAAAATGAAAACAAATTTTGTATTTGTACCCTAAATGGAAACTTATCAATGAAATTTCATGAAAATACATCGAGGAACCCTGAAGTACAGAGGCAAACATAAAAAAATGCCATTAGCAGTACCCCACAGCGGTAGTCGCATCCATCGTTAGTTTCCTAGAAATACACTTGGTAAATCTTATTAAGACCCTTCAAAGGGTTTAGAAAATAAAACAGTGGACGCCCGGACATCAACAGAGAGATGACTGCACTATACACCCACACAAGTCACGTACATGTGGGAACATAAAAAGGGTCCCACCCTAAAACACGAACAAAAACAATGGTTTTCAAAGATTGCGCTGCATGGGGCTTTAAACAACTACTGAACCAACAAGATGCACTGCAGTGACTAGACAAAGCACATTCGTTAACCGCAACATGTAAAAAGTATGAGTGCATAACATTCATTAACATGACCAGTTAGAAGCAGTTAGGATGACATAACATGGTTGAATCGCCATGCATTGTGCAAATTACAACACAGTGCCCACTAGCTCGCTACACTGTAAGTGAGACTGGCTATCTGAAAACAATATGGGAGATAATCCGGGCCACGGCACCATAAGCAAATTACAACACAGTGTCCACTAGCTCGCTACACTGTATGTGAGACTGGCTATCTGAAAACAATATGGGAGACAATCCAGGCCACGGCACCATAAGCAATTCATTCCCCTTGAAATATTTGTTAATATAGCATTCTCCTAATGATTATTTCAAATGCCTACTGTAGATAATAAGCTATTGTGAGATAAAGAGCTTTCCCAATAAAATATGGACAAATCAAGAAATAAAGCATTCTGGGATATGAACATGTAAGACAAGGAGACAGATTTAATTGGCTGTAATGTGAACTTTCTTTGATGAGCAAGCGTGTTCATTTCGTACCTTGATGTTTGGAAAGAAATACAACTCTAGCATTAGCCCACACATGGCAAAAATATGCAAATAAGCAGGCCATTAATGAAGGATATTGTATAAACCACTTCAAATAACACACATCATGGACTGCTCCGAGTTGGATCAAAACTCTGAACATTGGGTAGAACCAAAATCTACAAACGGGGGTAAAACACTGACAACGTTACCGCTGCAGTTCATCGAACCGGCCGTGACGTGGGTGTGGCGATAGACGCCAGACGAGAGTTTCTCGGCCAGCTCCAGGCAGATTCCTGTGTCGTACAACCAAGCATGCAACAAGATTAGGCGGTTACCGAACAAGTGGCAGACATGGTATTTAGAAGCAGCAGCAGCGAGGTATTAGGTAGACACTTAGGTTGTTTGCTTCCATTCCACCTGTACTGAGCATTGCAAAATTTTATTTCCACCCTCACTAGGTCAAAAACCACCACACTGGTAGCCGTGTTTTGTGACCTTACTATGACGGAAATAAAACCAGTGAGCATCGTACAGCTGTGCTGTGCATAAATGCTAAATAGAGTGTACACACGAGATACAATTAGTCAACAGAACATCCGTGACAAAACATCCACCTTGTGTTAGCATTTCCACAACAGAGGAGCATTAGAGTTAGACGAAATGAAAAGTTGGGCCGACCCCGAAAGAAATAACGGATCACAAAACTCGTCTAAATCCATTTTTAAAATTGCTGTAACAAAAATAGTGTAAAGTATAGGACCAAGCTGCCAGACAGCAATGCATAGATCTTCCTTCAAGCAACAAATCTTGAAACGTTATATCAACAAGCATTCAGTCTGAGTCGTGTATTCACGAAAATGACGTGCCCAACACTTCCCAAAGCCAGAAAACAAGGAGTAGTTCATGGGGGAAATGTACCAATCCTTGAGTTTGAAAAGCACGTAACATGCAAAGCTCTTAGCGGTAGACAATGGACGCACTGACAAATTGTTGAGGGTGCAACCAAGCCCTTATGATTGTCTTACCCAATGGCTTGTCTTAAATTGGAAAGCACAAGAATGCCATTAGAAAAGACACACATGAAATGTATCTAGCAAGTATTGAAGGTTCTTGACAAGTGAAACGGTTCTACATAGTTTAAGGTGTTCATTAGGTTTCCTATAAAGCTGACTGGTTTAGTCTCGTCTAAACACAAGCGTCCACGCCATTCTCCTTGCGATGTTTCCGAGACCAGTTCAGGAGATGACATCAACTGCATATTATTCCTTAGTTAGCGCTGCTGCCAGCACTTTCCAAATGCTTTGAAGGTTGGTCGTCTACTCCTAAATATCCGGTGACATCACAGATAACTAAGTACTAAGTAGCCTGGTTTATAATTTGCGTTTCATGTGATGAGTTTTAACACAATGATGGCGAACACTAAGGGAATCTTTCGCGCGCAAAAAAATTGCAAATCTGCCTCTAATTATTCCATGCATTTTGAGTCTCAGTCAGTTCTTTTATATCGCATGGTGGTTTCTTCGTTAAACACACATCAAAAAGCACGTTGCAGTGGACCCACGCTTTCACTTATCATGCGCTCAAATGACTAATGTTGTTATCCATTCCATTGGTTACAAGTCATCCAGTTATCTGTGACGTCACCGGGCAACCATCCCTTAATAGATTTGAAAAACAACAGCAGCGCCGCCAACAGAGAATGACTTGCACGAGGTGCAATCCCTTGAATTTTAACTGGCCCCCAATCTTTATAAATCACAAAACATTACGAATAACATACAACATTTTAGAGACAAGTATGCCAGCCTTCTCCAATTTGGCATAGAACACAGTGGAACAGTGTACTTCAAAATTACTAAATTTCCTCAAAAAATACTACTACAGTGAGTTATATGTCTGACTGGTAATAGCCTAATTTGTATTTCGCACAGTTCTTACTGAAAGGCATAACAAAAAATATTTGTAGCAATGAAGTCAGCCTTCAAAATAAAGAAAACTTGGCTACTATGTTTTTTCAATAAAATATCCTAAGAATGTATTAGCACTTGCTTCGATTCCAAATTCTTAGGAAAATGTACTAGAACAATCATAGGTTAATAAAAGTTGTAGCAAGTTCATTCCCAATTTTTCAATAAAAATGATGTCAAACCTTTAAATTCTAAGCAACGCCCATTAAAATGTGTATTTTTTCACATAAAAAGTATGCCGGTAGATAAAATCATAGCACGTTACAAATTCATAGGCCAGGTGAAGTATCGTGCTCAAGTGTAACACACTCCACAACATATTAAAGCGGCACAAACAATTTCGTGTGGCGACAAAATGTGAAAGTTAACAACCATGCAAGTGTGAACCCAAAATACTTCAGCTCTCACACAGCTTAAATACAAAATTAAAAATACAAATAGACTTTGTACTATACAGTCTAGTACTGAATACTTGAAGAAGGATTATGTACAACCAAAATGTGTTTACAAATGGTAGTGCATTTTCAACACGAATTAATACAACAATTTGAAAAACACTTTACTTGGAAAATTATCATCAGTCATGAGATTGTCAATTTTTTCAACAAAAACGGTCAGTAATGAATACATGTCATGAGAAAATTCAAAAATCTTCAGTCGAATCCATTTGAATGTGTGATGAAAAGTGCTCAATTACTCATAGCCTTTTACCGAATGCAAAAAATGATAACTTTTCACTACTGCATGATGTCATAGAATTTGGTTATGGTCCCTTACAGAGGGTCCTGAAATATGAGAACCAGTTTCCTCCACTGAGTAACGAGTATCAAACTGGTTCTCAAAATACGAGACTCCCTGTAAGTTGCTTAGAATTCTTTAATCCAATTGTTGCATATTTCTTTTACTAACTACGACCAATGTTGCTGTTGTTGGCAACAATCCAAACACATTTTGTAACGAACATTTCATTTTTCCTTACCGAGCTGGTCATTTCCCTTCTTAATTTTGATGTTCCGCTCCAACGCAGATGGCAACGGAGCAAGACCGCTGAACGATGTGCTTGCACCAAACGACCGGCCAAGACGGGGTGAGCCTTTGGGTGACATGGACGGCGAGCTAACCAATGAAGATCCAGGTGAACCCACCGATGAACTTGGGTACGGGACATCGGAGGTTCTCTAAAAAAAGTGGACGCATCAGGCTAATAGTTTAGAGTTTGCACTAAACAGGCAGGGGAACACACGATTGTGAACACGATCAAATTCTTAGCTCGCATGAAATCAAATGTTGATCTTTAACATCAACTCCATCACTGGACTTTGCTTATATTATGTACAGTACATGACACAAGTACATAAGTACACAAAACACTATTTACCTGTTGTGACAGCTTATTCTGTTAACAGCAAAAGTGACTAGCAATAGCTATCATGGCAGCAAAACTTTTATTACAAAAGGACTTCTCACGTTGCTTCACCTTCATACTCAATCATGAGGGAAGGATTCACAGACTATGAATTCAGTTTCCGCCAAGCCGTGCCAACAGACTATTCTGGGTCATCGTGACTAAATATTTTGGAAGGTGCTGGTACAAATTCAAAATTGTGCACACATCAAACAGACTGCAAATGATTATTTGAATGCAGTTCGTGAGTTAAAATGTCAAAGTTTCGTGCTGTGTTCTCACAACGAAAAGCCAGACAGTCCAACTTGACAAAAATACATTCAAGTATATGGCAAAATTGGCATGGAACAACTCAAGTGTTAATCAGTTCTTCCTCATAATTATTATCATGTTTATGTGCAAGAACCATTCAAACATTAAGTAACAACTAGCCAAATTGTAATGTACCCTTCAACAGAGTTAAACAAGAGTAACACAGTACTAATTGAAATCAAAGCAACAGGTTTAAATTTTTGTTCATATTTTTAATAGTTGCCATATCTAGTGCAAACAACTGTTTCAGGAATTCTTAATAAAATCGCACATTAACAATTGTGCATTTCCAACTGAGGATGAACTATCACAATACAAGGTGAACAGAAAGCAAAGCCTTAACAAATGCCACAGGGTATGCAGAAATCCCAAGGTTTCATGACTGCAAACACCCAATATCAAAGACTACTCCCTAACTACTGAAAGATACATACATCAACATAAGAAAACAAGAAACGTGTTTTGTCTCAGATAACCGCCGTCTCTCTAGAACACACTTGTTTGACTTTGCTGGTTCTGCCTGGTCGATCGGCTAAATCATTTGATTGGTCTGTAAGCCGAAAGTCATTATCGAGAAACAATCGGATGTCTAAGCCAGTTGACCTGGCGCAAACGGCGAAGTCAATCAAGCTAATAAATGGCAACTTAAGATACAGAACAAACAGCTGTTGTTTTAAACTTCCTCCATGTTTCATTTTAAAGTTGACGAAATTAGACTCGACTCTTCCCTGCCTATGCGAAAGCCTAATCTACACGTGGGCAATACCGCACAACAGCGATATATTGCCATGCAGAATACGTACCACACATTCAGTTAGTAAAATATTGCGCAATCAAACATACTTTCGGGCTGCAACCTATGCCTGTTGACCAAACTCAAACATGCAAGATTACGATTTCCAAACAGGCACTACAATCGGAATTAAATCTGTAGAAACAATTCACATTTTGATTTGTCATCAGGTAAGATAGTGTGCCATTAGAGACAGACATCTCTCCCACAATAGCCTAACAATTTAAAATCGGACTCTTGAAGTTTCACAATTAAATAATCAAAACTAACCTCGACTATTTTTAGCCCGTGACACTTCAAGTTAATGAACGTAAAATAATACTGAAAACACAACACTACACACTATCTACGACAAGTACAAAGCATTTAATTCAGCCTGCAAATAAAACCCGCCTCCAAGCTCGTGCAGCTAACCAAACGGAAACCCCAGAACATCAGAGACGATGGGGGAAATGTCTCATGCACTATGAAATCATGATGCAGACTTACTGGGGACGTCAGCTTGAAGGGGGATACGGGCTTAGGTGCAACGGGAGGGGGAATCTTTTTCACTGCAGGGGTCGCTGTGGTCGGACCAACGGCCTGGTTAGTGATAAACACACATAACGGGTAAACTGAAGTACAATACACAGGAAAATGAATAAAAGGGTGAATGTACATAACAAGAGGAGTGTAAAATGGTTACAGAAAGTGGTATTTCATATCCAAAATGGCCCCGCGCAATTGGGAACACGTAACTAGTACGACTTATTTTATGACATATGTACTTGTCTGTAGAAGGCATTGAATTCTGAGAAGAAGCAACTTCTACGTCGTTCCTGATCATACTGTGAGTTTTCCAGGATAATATTTCTCACGAGTTATTTTTCGCGCAAAAATAAACAGTCTCAAGTACCTGCTGCTCACAGTTACCGCCAAGCACACCACAACGATTCGCAAAACGGGGTCTTTTATCAATTTTCCATGAGCTTTTCAAATTTTATTACTGATTATTACAATTTTGGAGATTGTTTTTGCCGTTTTTCAGCCTTTCTGTGTGGAGTGGTACCTGTTCAAGGCTTCAAATGTCAATCCCATGACCATTACGTCAGCCGCGTTTCATCTCGCTCTTATGTTCAAGGAACAGACTTCCGAGCCTTTGCTCGGCATACTTTTTTAACAGGGACCATGCAACAAAATGGAAATGAGACGTTTATCTGTAAAACGTACCCTGAATGGAACAGATGATACAACAGTCGTCTCCACCTTTTTCACTTCAGTGACGGCCTCTGTCCTTTTGACCTGGTGTATGACCCCGTTTTCAGTTTTGACCTCTTGGGTCGTGACCTGTGTCCTCTTAACCTCACTGCCATCTGGTTGTATGACTGAGGACACTTTGGTTTCAGTGGTGGAAGATGGTTGAGGTTCTTCAACCTTCTCTTCTTCAGAAGATGATGAAGAACTGACGCTTCTTCTCTCCTGAAAGTGAGACACAGAATATTACAGGTAATTGTCACTAACAAGGGTCACTCAAGTTTCTCCACTGAATAACGGGCATCAAACTGGTTCTCAAAATATGGCACCACACATCCAGTTACGATTTCGATGAAAAATTGTGAAATGAAGCAATTTTTAAGAACAGCAAAGTGTGCCCTATTTGTCAAGCATAATTTTCATATCAGAAATCGGGACTGTCGTATAAACATACCTGGTTGAAAACACGACTTTAATTTTGTGGCCTGGTGGTCGACTTGGCGCCTCACAATGTAAAAATATCTCTGGTCCAAGGACACAAAACCACAAAGTTCAACCTTTAAGTATGGCCTTCTATACCACACCTCACTTTGTAAGGGCTTCAATTCTTAGGACTCATTGTACCTCTATTGTATGGACCAGGATATTAAACAGTTAATTACGTTTCATACTGCAGAAATGAATTTTCACACGAGTAGTATGACGATGCAGTCAAACAGGTACACGACATCAACCACACTCGAATACCCAACTAGTCAATTGACAGACAGGCTCTCTGTTCCTCTTACGAAATTTTTTTGTCACTGCATCCAGACCCCCCCCCCTTATTATGACCTTTGAACCCTACCTCTTTCTCCTCCTCGTCTTCCTCAAGTAGAATGGCTGGTGCCATCTGCTTGATCTCGTAACTAGTAGGCTCTGGTGATGAGGACGCGGACGAGTGGTCTGAGTCCAGAATTCCGACCTGTTCATCAAATGAAAATAAAATGAGTTAGAATTTACACATATGTGAGACAGAGTTCAGTCTGTAGTCTGATATCTTGAATGACTTTTACGACCGATTCTAAACACATTATATAGTCATCTTGTGAAAAAGATAGGACTTATAAAACAATACCCAAGTGACAACAAATCCTTTATCTAGTACTAAGGTAAGAAGCCTCAGAATTACAATTCACATTTCAATCATCATGACAATCTATGGACTTCAATACAGACAGACAACAAAGCTTGAAAATAAAAATAAATGAAAATAATGCACATCAAAATTAAACTAATCAGAGCATCAACAGACATACTCTAGGGAAGGGTTGCATAAAACTTCAAACTCAGGATAATTTTATATCTTGTGGTAAGTAAACATTTCGCCATAGTTCAAAATTTAGCAGGATTCATTGGGTCCTGCAAAGGATGGTAAAAAATTCTGAATTTAAGCAGGTCTTTAATACCATAGTTCAAAACTCCACATCACTGCCACAACTCTCTGCTTTTGCCAAGGTATAAAAACACATTAGAGTGACCTGGTTTTCAAAAGGTAGCACCGCTAACACACTTCTGAGCCAAGGCAGAAAACTTAAAAGTGGAGAACGATTTATCTCAACACAGTCAGCTTTTTCAACTGTTGTATGTTCGCAACGCAACTCAAATTACAGTAAAACTTTATTGGCATCAGAATGACAATGAAAAATAGTGATTAGCACACCAGCAGTGCAAGGCAAGTGCCCTGTTCATGCACTGTTTTGCGGGAAAATGACCCAGAGATAGCGCTGTTGTATTTTGACGCTGCACTTAACATCTAAGCAACCCAAGCCTAGAGGTACAACACAATCGCTTTTAATTAAGTAATTAGCTGGTAAACAAGAACAATAACAAGGCAACAAGTGAAAACAACACACTGATGGAAATATGGGGGCCGTTTAATCAAATGTCAAAGGTCTGATCGCAGCTCAGATGGTCATGACACGTCATTGCAAATACGACACAGCGTTCATTAGCAGAGTGAAAATGTTTTTTGTATTCAGAATCAAAGACCACCTTCATAACCCATGATTCAATGAACTGCGTGCATATTAAACTCGACATTATGATCACTTTAGCCAAGACCAGTCTGACAACCTTTGATAAAACAGGCTCATCATCAAGAATAATAAACTAAAATTAAATAAAACAGTGAAACAGTATAGAGTGCAATTAAATGTTAATTTCAAATGCTACCAAAACATGTCAGAACAACAAAACTAATTAACGTAGCAGAAATGAAAACATCGACACCGAAAATAGCAGCATTGACAAGACATGTGTTGAATTAAGTAAAGTGCTCTGGGTATACTCTGATTTGCGTCTCTTGGGTAAGCTCCAGTAGGGATAAGCTCTCAACATAAAAGCCATCATACGTGTTCAATCTTCCCCGAACAATTCTATGAGCTTTCTGACCCAAAACAACACAGTCGGCATGTGATGTAATGCTTAACATTCAGGGTATGGGAAAACACACAAGAAAGGTAATACACTGGGGACAAGGGTTAGAAAGCAAAGCGTGTTAAGACGAGGTTAACTCTGTGCAAAAACCACGCCGCAAGCAAATGAAACTTGAGAATTACGACGGTTGCAGGTGAGGTTCGGAAACGAGAAATGTCAAAACTCTCGAAGGAAACGTTGACAACGAAACTGAAAACTGTAGAAAGCCGCACTGGGTTACAGCTGTGACCCGTCACCGTGCCGGCAGACAAGAAAACACCCCCAACTTACGACTTGGATCTTCTTCATCGGTCGGTGCACAGGCTGCACCCATTCCTCTTCAACCTCGTTCGCACTCAATGACCCCTCATCAGCCTCTTTCTGAGCAGCGAGCTCAGCCAACACTGATGACTCCAGGTTCAGCTTCAAGTGTGTGGGTTCAGCAATGGATGAATCTAATTCCTCGATTCTCAAACTCTCCGCATGCACAGGCTCACCACGCTCGTGCAAAACGTCCTGGATGTGTTCTTCAGTATACGAGTTTTCCACCAATTCCTCAAAAGCACGTTCATGATCGGAATCAATCTCGTGAATTTCCACGTCACTATCGTGATCACTCTCCTCATCTCTCGATATCAAACCGTTTTGAGCAACATCGTGAGTGACAAGCACCTCCGAAGACGACACTGCGACTCCGCCATCATCTCCGTCTTCACGAATCACCAACTCTTCCAAGATCTCGAAATCCGGCTCCGACGGGGTCAAATCCTCTGACGGGGTCAACTTAACGAAGTCCGGCGTGAAATTCTCCGCCTCTTCTTTGGCAAGGTCGTCGCCGCTCTCGCTACTACTGCTACTACTGTCATGCTCGACAAACGTGGGTGGGGAAGATGCGAGTGAATCAGAGACATCTTGTGGCTTAACCTCATTCTCGTCTCGGGCCGCATTCTCGTTACTGACCTCATGTTTAGCCGAAAATTCTTCGGCCTCTTCCTCTCTCAGCTTCTCTTCCTGTTGTCGGAATTCGGCGGAGCTGGCAGAATCCGAAGCGCTGTGCGACCCGGTCGATGAACGCGCTGGTTCCATGTGTAAAGTGGCAACCTCTATTGATGACGGTGGTTCTGTGTCAAGCTGCATAGGACTGATTAGTTGGGGAGAAGTTACCTGTGGCCAAATAGAGATTGAGCATGCACGATAATCAGCCTGTACCCTATATACACTGGAGGTAACTGGAGCTAAAAAGAAGGCAGAACGGTGGCGCCTCCTGCCAGATCCTCTCGTAAATAAACAAGACTGGTTTAATGGCCAAATAAATTATCTAGAGAGCAGTAGCCGGGATTGCAAATCAAAGTGAACAATGTGTTTTACTGTTCAATATTTTCATGTCATAACTGACCTAAAATAAGCATAAAATTCCAGAAATATACAGCACAGTTTTTCAAGGCAAACTATAATCAAACAAAACTCGATACGTAAGAAACCAAAATTGTTTTAACACAACCGCCCTGTCCCCGTCATTTCCGTTTGACCGCGCAACTGGGATGGACAGAACCTGCAAACGGCTACAAACAGCGCTAAAAAGGGGGGGGACGTTGCAGAAGTGAGCCACAGCACCCGACTACTCACAAACATTGGGGCCACTCAAAACGCACAGTAACACCCACAGATAAGGCACTATAACACAGATTCAGCTCGAGACAGACCGTTTCACTTCTTGAATAAACCTTCCTGTAAAATCCCACATATTAAGGACACACTACGGCGGACAAGCGAAACAATATGCTGAACTTCATCTTTTTCATAAAATATAAATAGCACTGAATGAATTATTTACAAAGCCCCTTGCAGCACTCCCTTTGAAAATCATTCTTTTGGTTCACGTCTTGGGGTGGGACCCCTTGTTTTGGTTCACGTCTTGGGGTGGGACCCCTTCTTTTGGTTTTTCAATAAGATGAGATCCTCATTACACACAGATAATGGATCGAATGGAGTTTCTTGATTGCTTCAGGGAAAGATTAGCCATAAAAAACTTTATTTACTTCAATTTCGGTCTGACCTATACCGTATCTGCTATTAGACAATGCTTTGAGAAATCGTCGGCATGCAAAACAATTTCGGAAGCCTTCAAATGAAGGTGTTTAAATTTTGGTAAAATGTCTTTGGTAATACCACATTCGAGCAAATCTCATTAAAATATAACAGTAATGCTTCACTAACTCATTATGTTGGTTTGTAGTGTATACACAATGTAAGACAATACAAATGATAATATTGGTTTGTAGTGTATAGACATTGTAAGACAATACAAATTATAATATTGGTTTGTAATGTATAAACATAGTAAGACAATACATATGATTATGTTTCCCTGCCATGAAGTTGGTTTGTAGAGACAGTGAAGACATTAGAAGAAAATATGCGATTCTGTTTCCATTATGTGCAACAAATCAGTCTTTGGAAATTTTTAAATGACAATTTTAGCGATTAGTGAACAGCTACCATAACTATTAGTCAATCAATCATACGGTGGTATTGTAAAATATTACAAACTTTGCACAAACATAACCGCCAAAATTACCTTTTTTTGTTTTCCAAGGTCTTCTAACGTTGTAACAGTTGCGAATACGCACAATTTTTTAAAATATTTGCCTGACGGTAGCTATGATACACAACTTAAACATGGCAAAGCATCAATTTGATGAGCATATCTTATAAGAAAAAATAAAAATTTCACTTGTCCACCGCACTATGTGCCAAACTGGTGAGATGTTACTGTAGGTCTAACTACTTACTAGTTTCCAAAGAAAAAACGTGTCATATTTTCATTCAACTATAATAGTAAATACTTTTCCAAACAATGAACAGATACATCACAGAACTACTACATCAAGAAATCCCCACTTACTGTACAGTTAGCAGTTCCTTAAATGGAGCACAACTTTATTCCATTGTCAGCTCTTCATCTATTCTTAACAGACTAAGCAATAATCGTTTGGTCGATGTAGAAACACAGACGTTTGGTACTGTCAACACGAATGCACCTTGACCACTTTCAGGTGAAAAACATACCTGAGAGCCTAGAGGCAAAGGCTTGAGTACGCCTATTCTGACCACTCCCCGTGGCGCTCCCTTGAGCGCTTGCACGGCTTGCTCCAGCGACTCATTCTCGAGATCCATGTCGTTGACAAATATAAGGCGGTCGCCAGGTACTAGGCGACCATCGACTTGTGCGACGCCACCTGGTACCAGACTCCGGATAACGATGATAACGTCAGCGGGATTCATTGGGTCCTGCGGAGGGGAAAAATATTGAATTTAATGAGGTCTTCAATACCAGCAAAGCAATAATTCAAACATTAAACTTAAAAACCGGACATGCTTCAGTGCAAGTATGCCTTTTACCCCTTCAACAAATTACACAGTAATTTGCAAACAAACGCCTTTCCCAACAAATCATCATGAGACACTTCAACACGTTTGGTTCTAATGGCTACCAATGTCCAACACTTCAATAGCTGTTCTAAAATATGAATATTAAATTTTAAACCAGCGTGGAAATACACATCACAAATATTTTTAAGTGGGATCTGCACGCCACCTGTTGGTCACATCGAGTTCATTAGGTTATGTAATGTGGCCAACAGGTGGCGTGCAAACTGGATTTAAAATTGTTTGTGAGCTGTTCTAAAAAAGATGTCTCCACAGAAAGGTCTTCTTTGCATTATCCGCACAGAACCAGAACAAAAGCTGATTAGGGTCCTCTGTGACTATCCGAGCAGTACTGTTATTTAACTAGTGCCACCTAGTGAAGGGTCTTCATGGTAAAGTCTTAGTCACTGTAGCAAATAGCATAGAATACCTGGTAATCTAGGATGCTGAAGCCAAGCCCTTTGTCTCCCTTCACTAACTCAATAACAAATGGCTCATCGCTCCATTTTGCCAGGTCAGTCAGTGGTTCCAGAGAGCGGGACTTCATCTTGTCAAGCTCCACTCCAGGAGGGGGTGGGCCCATCGACAACGATTGCTCTGATTTGGCTTTGACGAGACGGTCGACAACGCTGTATGGGGGGGCTTCCGTGGTGGGTGTTGGCCGCTGGAAAAACTGTTCGCGCTCGTGTGCAAAGGCGAACTCGGGGTTGGCGTGTGTGCGGCGCCGTGCCACGATGAGCCGCACGTGCTGAGGCAGCTCCTTCAATATCTTCACTACCTCAGTGTGGTTCAAGCCGAGCAACTTCTGACCATTAACCTGAGATTGTGGCACACAATTACATCTCAAATGCAATCGAATAATATTGGGACTCTTCAGGTTTATTTAAGGGCCTTATTTTTGATTTCTTAAGCATCCAGAGCTCTCAAACAGAAAGACTAGTAACTCACAGTACAGTTAGCAAATACGAAGCCATTAAGCCAGGCGCAATATTTTGAGTACATATACTATGCAAAACGCAGGATAAACGCAAGATAGGCTAGAGAAACAATCGAGTTACGGGCTTATTAGCATTAAGACAAGCTAAATATTACATAGCCAGTGATACCGATTCTCATCAAGTTTACGCCTTATAAAGAAGTTATCACAGTCTGAGAGTTGCATCATTACGAATTTAGTGTTTCTAACACACTTTTTCCTACTCCGAAATTCGCGGGACAGAAATGCTACGATATTTACGATATTGTCCGAAATTCATGAACCCTTGAAAAACAGTTTTGGACCCTGTAAGCATTTCGCAGACCATGGAAGATTCATTTTGGAAATATTTATTCTTGTCCTAAAATAGCAGACCAAACGAAAATGGTGCAACTAACCGTAATTTTGTTTACAGAACAAAACTGACAATATCTCTGCAACATCAGGACAAAGTAGATTTTCAGAAGATTTCACGTGTACATTCAAGCACACCAGTCGAAGGTACAATGATGCCCTTCATCAAATCCCATCGATACTGACCATTTATGCATGAAATCAAGATCAATACGGCTATCGTTATAGCTCACCTCGAGCAGTTCATCACCAGACTGCAACTGTCCGTTCATACCGACGGGACCCTCGGGCAAGATGGATCGGATGAAATGATGTGGACGCACCTCTCGCCCATTCTCCACGTCTACTGTCCCCTCCAGACTGATACCCAGGCCCCCGCCCTCCCTGAACTTTGCAAGCTGGGCCACCACCACCTCAAAGTCATCACCCACCACCGGCTGCCACTCCAGCTTCTTGGCAGCCTCGATCTCGTTTGGAAGGTCACCACCTGTTGGCAAGGATAGGAATCATCATTTGAATGTAATACAGCAACTGTTCAAACAAATTAACTAGAGTGCTTCAAACGCGAGCCACAAGAAAACATGGATTACTGCACTCCTAGATTTAAACACAGGTCAGTAAAGGCAACATGATATAAATTCATGGATTAAGAGATCATTCAATCGACATGGATTTGCATCAAGTCAACAGACACTAGACACTGGTTATGGTCACATATACTGACTATAAGGACACTTTCCTTCATATAAAACCAATTGAAAGATAAATTTAATAAAGGAACTACAACACTTGACTAAACTCTACGTCATCTGAAAAATGTTGACATCGAAGATGGTGCAAGCACGCATCAATTGCTTCTGCTAGTGAATGTGCGAGATGATCAGATCTCACACTGTAATTGCACTGAGTTCAAATGACTATGCATCGATTCGTTATTGGTGATTAACTAAATTTGGCATCTTCCTTCCTCTACGTCTGTTGTGGGGCAAAATTAGTCTTGGGTAAAGTTTAATACCTAATTTGCTTACCTTCAGCGGCTTTTCAGTATCAAAAACAACTCTTGAACAAAAGACTGACAACTACAGCTACGAAATTCAACTGTATTGAAGTTTACTAAATTTAACGCACAATAGGGAAGAAGTACTTTTATTTCTTGAAAAATTTCAACAAAAGAAACAGCACAAAATGTTATACTTCAATATGACCATGGTTAGTTCAATACAGTTATCGTGAAATAAACCTTAGTAATTTGTTAGTGTTTTTAACAATTATTTAATACTTAAAATCACTTTGAAAATTACAAATTGTGGCAATTAATTTTGCGTGAAATAGGAAAAAATATCACAGTACTGCCAATAAAGAGTGCCATCTTACAAACAGCATGTTGAGACACTTTGAATGCGTTTAAAGTACTTCGACAACAACGAGAAAAGAAAATTCTTCAGTTTACCCAATTATAATCATTAATTGCTCTTAACAGCCATTACTATCACCTCGAAATCAATTTGGCAAAAATTTCATTACCTCGACTGACAATCACGAGACAACAGCTTGTACGAAGCAATCACAAAATGACAACAAATTCTATAGGCAAATAGGACTGACGACATCCAAATAGGCAATTTCCAATCGGCATTAAACGAGTATGGTGCATGATGGCATTTCAATAATTATGCGAATCTCTGCAAACTACGACGCAATCCCTGGGGACTGAGTACATTATAAGAAGTAGCGTGAGCAATGAGATAAAAGTATGCCAAAGTACTGGCATGAATTATACATGAAGAAGCAACCAAAGTTAGTGGTTGCTCTCTAACTCTATCTCTCTCTGTCTCTAATTAAATTGAGCAGATGGACTAAGAAAATCTCTACTGTCGTAATCAAATTCACCCAGACTAAGCCATGATAAAGCAACAGACCAATTCCTCTGCGGGACATGGCAAAACGAATGCTAGACATCGGTGCCACCTGGAGACAAAAACTAGGAACTGATCTGCCACCAGCATACTAGCTTGCCAACTGTTGGCGTATACTGTAAATCTAACCAAACCATATGGCCCGCCCGATTGCCAACATCAATTTTGTACATAATATGTTCATTGAATCTGAAATTCCGAGCACGGATTTAAGTAAATAGGGCATAACAGTGAAAATTTTTCAAGAAGCAAGACAACGTGGAATGTTCCATGCTGACCAATCCAGTTGCACGCGAAATAACTACACAAGTTCGACGAACTTTGCGACCCAACGCAGACAAGCGAACACAGGATGTTTGCGGGTGAGGCGAAGCTGAGCGTGGTCGGCTGAACATTGAACACAGTGCACACCGCAAAAACGAACACTCGCCACGCTACAGATACTACAAAACAATCATCATTCTGGTTAAAATTGCTAGTGACAACAAATTCGAGTTTATGAGTAGAACCAGGATACGACGGCAGAAAATTGCTGGAATGGTGTTTGGTACCAATGACATGGCAAAAGCGGTGCTCTCAAAATTGATTTTCGAGTTTCTAAATCGAAATGCTCACATGGACGAACATAATAACATATAATTACAAACAGAACATACTTTGATATAATACTTGCTAACTAGTAGGACAACCAAGCTTCTCATATGACCATCAGGCATAAACCATAATCAGCTACTTTGACACTGCTTTTCATACACAAAAGTTACCAAACGATCAAAGATCCAATCAACAACTGCCCAGCTGTCTCAAATCTACAGGGAAATTCCATACTGACTTAATCAAATGTTCAAGACCCAATATCTTGCAGCCAACAAAAGGAACCAAAATTCACCAGTAGTTTCTCACTTGGTAATCACATGGGAGCAAGTAGCCTCAAGGAAGCTGGTCACATTGGGTCCAGACACTAGTGACCTCTAGAGGATGAAAAGGTAATTTCATTTGTTTAAAATGTCTCATATCTAATCACATACACTGCAAAAAGGGCTTTTTACAAAACTGTATTCTCCTATAAGCCCTGCTGTGATGAAGTACCTCTTCATACAGCCAGGTGGCAACAGGAGTCACTGGCTCCATGTGATCAGCTATCCTTGCTTCCTATGAGTCTCTCATTAAAGGGAAACTTTAAAAAAATACTGTACCGTGATCTTATTTTACACATAATGAATCAATCTAAATCTACACATAATAACACTTTGAATCTAACCACAACAAAATCAGCAACATATGACAAAACCAATGCCGTCCCCCGTGGCAGCGACGAGCCATGAACATCGAGAAATCAAAATCTCAAAAGACGTCACGAAATCCCGCGAGCAAAAGGCGAGCACTGCGTGAGTACGCCAACCCAGCAAAACGGAGGCTACTGAATACTAAATTATGGGACTGAATTCATAAATTATGGGATAAAATTCGTTGTTTCTGTACCATGCGCAGAAACTTTTCACATGTAAGCTAATATACAAGGTCTACAGAATGCAGCTATGGTCATGGCAATTGGCCAGAGCGTTTAGGTCAATACAGCACATCAATTTACGTCACCAGGCCCTGCCAAAGCCTGCCAACTCCATTTCTGATCAGAAACTAGGGGGCAGCATTGGTTCCGTTATAGCAACTACAAAGAGAGCACCGCTTGAACAAACAAAATTTAGCTAAGCAAGGACAGTCTCCAGCACAATCCACTTGCCTGTTGCATGCAGAAAAACGGTGAGGAAAAAACAAACATTAGTGGGAGGTCGACGCCGTGAGGCCGACAGCGGGGGTGGGGTGGCAAGCAAACAGACGAGCACGGCACAAGAAGCGGGGGTGGGGGTGACAACATGGAACCTTCCACAGTTACTTAAATTTCGCGTCACTTTAAAAATTCACAATATTAAGATAATCTTTGCCATATTTTGTAATGATTGGGACCTGGTGAAAAATATGGTCTTTTTACGACAACACAGAATCAAAAGAGAAAAAGTTACCATTAACAAAACAAGAAATCCAAGGCATTCATTTTTTACCTTTGGTTAGATTTTGATAAGGACAGTCTTGTACATTTACACTCAAAAACTTTGATGCTTAAATCCCCGTACATCCAAGAAACTTTCTGCAAATACTTGAACCAGTGGTTTTGTTTTTCAGTATCACGAGAATGACAAGAATTTGAAAGCTGTTCGCCATTTCTGGCTTTGCAGACCGTCTACACACACAAGATGAGATTAGGGCTCTGTTTCCTCAAGATTGTAGGTGGCTTGCATAGAGAATTGATGGGTGTGGATACGGTCTACCACTATATGTCAGTTGCAACTTTTTAATTCTGATAAAAAAACNAATCAAATGTTCAAGTCCTGATATCTTGCGGCCAACAAAAGGAACCAAAATTCACCAGTAGTTTCTCACTTGATAATCACATGGAAGCAAGTAGCCTCACGGAGGCTGGTCACACTGGGACCAGACACTAGTGACCTCTAGAGGATGAAAAGGTAATTTCATTCGTTTAAAATGTCTCATATCTAATCACATACACTGCAAAAAGGGCTTTTAACAAAGTTGTATTCTCCTATGAGCCCTGCTGTGATGAAGTACCTCTTCATACCGCCAGGTGGCAACAGAAGTCACTGGCTCCATGTGATCAGCAATCCCTGCTTCCTAAGAGTCTCTCATTAAAGGGAAACTTTAAAAAAAATACTGTACCGTGACTTAATTTTACACATTATGAATCAATCTAAATCTACACATAATTACACTTTGAATCTAACCACAACAAAATCAGCAACATATGACAAAACCAATGCCGTCCCCTGTGGCAGCGACGAGCCATGAACATCGTGAGATCAAAATCTCAAAAGACGTCACGAAATCCCGCGAGCAAAAGGCGAGCACTGCGTGAGTACGCCAACCCAGCAAAACGGAGGCCACTGAATACTAATACTTATGGGACTGAATTCATAAATTATGGGATAAAATTCGCTGTTTCTGTGCCATGTGCAGAAACTTTTCACATGTAAGCTAATATACAAGGTCTACAGAATGCAGCTATGGTCATGGCAATTGGCCAGAGCGTTTAGGACAATACAGCACATCAATTTACGTCACCAGGCCCTGCCAAAGCCTGCCAACTCCATTTCTGATCAGGAACTAGGGGGCAGCATTGGTTCCGTTATAGCAACTACAAAGAGAGCACCGCTTGAACAAATAAAATTTAGCTAAGCAAGGACAGTCTCCAGCACAATCCACTTGCCTGTTGCATGCAGAAAAACGGTGAGGAAAAAACAAACATTAGTGGGAGGTCGACGCCGTGAGGCCGACAGCGGGGGTGGGGTGGCAAGCAAACAGACGAGCACGGCACAAGAAGCGGGGGTGGGGGTGACAACATGGAACCTTCCACAGTTACTTAAATTTCGCGTCACTTTAAAAATTCACAATATTAAGATAATCTTTGCCATATTTTGTAATGATTGGGACCTGGTGAAAAATATGGTCTTTTTACGACAACACAGAATCAAAAGAGAAAAAGTTACCATTAACAAAACAAGAAATCCAAGGCATTCATTTTTTACCTTTGGTTAGATTTTGATAAGGACAGTCTTGTACATTTACACTCAAAAACTTTGATGCTTAAATCCCCGTACATCCAAGAAACTTTCTGCAAATACTTGAACCAGTGGTTTTGTTTTTCAGTATCACGAGAATGACAAGAATTTGAAAGCTGTTCGCCATTTCTGGCTTTGCAGACCGTCTACACACACAAGATGAGATTAGGGCTCTGTTTCCTCAAGATTGTAGGTGGCTTGCATAGAGAATTGATGGGTGTGGATACGGTCTACCACTATATGTCAGTTGCAACTTTTTAATTCTGATAAAAAAACACATCATCACGTCTGCAGTAACGCGGCCGCAGCCATCTGATCTATGTTAAATACACAACCATGGAGAGCAGCCCACTGGGTCTGCTGACGTGGCAAAGCGTTTTCACTGGATATAGTCACTTACACAAGGCCTGCATTTTGAGAACCAGTTTGATGCTTGCTATTAAGTGGAGAAAACTGGTTCTCAAAATGCGGACCCAAGTAAGTGACTATGACTGCATTTTCATTGGTACAAACAAAACAAGAGTGAACCCCATACGTACTGTAATCCTCCTCCTTTTGGTACATATGGATGTCGTTGGCGTTGGCATGGCGACTGATGGCATTATACACCTGAGTTTGGAAGGCCTCGTTGGTTGGTTCCTCTGTGGGGCTGGGCTCTTCCTCTGGGGAGCCAGGCGCGGGCTGGGCGGACTGAGCTGAAGAGACGAAACAAAGTATTACCGAATACGGGTGCACAGGCAATATGGGTTGACCATGACTTATCATATCAGATTTCTATACAAACCCGTATCCACCATTTACATGAATTCATATGAAAGGAATATCACATATATGGATGATATTAACTGTCAATATAACTTTTTTTCATGCAAGGTTTACATGGACTTTACCACTGAGCAATGATAAATGATCAAAAGAGGTTTCCACCAATGCTGATCTGAGTTATACCAGTCTGATGATAATTTATCATCAGTCCAACTTCAATTCATATCAACCGAACTGGGAGTGTAGAGAACAATACCGCTACAATTTGACATGCTAGATCTCCATAAAAAATACTTTCAACCACTCATTTGTGAGACAATATCAGTTCTTGGCAATAGCGTATGCAAACACAAATGAAATCGCTAAAAGTTCCGATGCTTTTCACAATTCCGCGGACAATTTCGCGGTTTCTTCACCATATTTCATACAACATCTTACCAACCTTACCCAACTCATTTCCCACTAAACCTCTCGACAAAAAAAAATCAACACCAGGATTCCCAATTGCTCAGAAGTAAAGACAAAAAGCTACAAATGGGTGTAATTGATTAGAATACGTCTTGGCAATGGACGCAACATGCATATGGAAAAATCAATGCGTGATGTCCTCAGAGTATAACATGCAGAGTTGTAAATAGATAACATTTCACCATGGCAACCGACGATTACATCACAACAATAAAGTGTTTCCGTTTTCAACCTAAATCGCTGCCTCAACCAAGGACGCCCTGCTTAATGTACACTCGGTCAAGTCCACAAGCCAGCTGGTCGATCTCAATTCATGCCATCTCAGGGGAGTTGACTTAAACCGATGCAATCATAAAGTGGCACGACCAAACTGATAACATTTTATCAATACGCCAATTGCCCAATGTGTTTTTATGAGAGATCACCAGCTAACCACACAGACAATTTAATCCCTCAACTGAGCTATCAAGATCACTAACGGAACATAAAACTGGACTTTACAGACATATCTCGCCCACCCGATCTGATGGTGTACAGATCTGCCACAGACTAGAAAAATCACGCGCGTAAGTCATGAGTCGAATATAAGGCCTTGGGCTTAGATTCTAATATAACGACGTAGTCGAATTTAAGCTCCTGGGCTTAAATGCAAGATTTACGGCAATTCGTCCATTCAAGTGTGATGAAATTTTCCGAGTTCAATCGGCAGCCTCGATGGCTCATGCCGGCAACCAGGCTACCCTCGCCTCATACCTGCATAGTTCTGCAGCTGCTCATACTTGGGTCCATGCATGTAGCGCGCTAGCTGTAAACGAACAATCTGACCTGTCTGTCTGAGAACGTCCACCGCTTGGTGGTTGGTAAAGCCTTGCAGAGATTGGCCGTCCACCTGGTGGCAGAGAGACAAACTTGTCATGAGCAGGAGATGTAAACAGGTGATAACCCGAGGTGACAAGTTATGCGGGGATGGGGGTAACGCAATGTGAAGAAAAGATCATAAGAACTGATAGGCTTGCGAAAGCATGATTTGACCAGTGCTTCAACGAGGTTAAAAGACATTCATGTTTAAACGGTTCCACATAACTTGAACTTATTTCGTTAAAGTGAAATTGTTGTCAGACGAGGGGATTCACATCTACTGCCATCTCTCACCATCGCTACTTACCTCCACTATCTGGTCGTGTACGTTGATCCTGCCATCATGAGCTGCAGCGCTACCTTCAGTCACACTCTTCACGAAGATGCCCGATGGCTCGTCTGAACAAAGAAACAAAACAGTTGCATTGACAGTAAGAAGATGAAACCACCATTACATTTGGTCTTCAAAATGAACAGAATAGAATTTTGAATTGGTTCCTTTTACAAACTAAAATTTTCATTTTTAAAACGAAATTTGCCAACGTCAAACCTAACTTAAGATGTCCTAAAAAAAAAATTTAAGGGTGAGTTTCAATGCAGAAGTTATGGCTTCGTTAAACACACAGATATTTAATGACACAAACAAATGGAAAGATTGGAAATGTGTTTTTGAAACATGAAAGAAGCCAGAGAGTTGAAATTTAAGTAGTACTTTTTAACTTGGAAGTAACAATGGAATGCTTTCTCGCTTTTTTGCACACTTCTGTACGTTGTTGTGTTGTGTTGTGTATATTTGTTATATGTACTGTCTTTTGTAATAAATATGTAAAAACATGTTTAACAGCGGCACACAGCAACTTGCCTGCTAAAAAAATTCATCTCTCCAGAACACACATGAGCAAATTTCAACAATTATTAATCATGCCTTACAAAACAATCATCTTATTGATTGGGAGAATGTTTTTATCATACACAATGCCTACAACAGGTTCACTAGGTGGATAAGAGAATCCATTTACATCAACAAAATGGGTAGTGTGAGTATGAGCAGAGATCTGAGACAATTTCAGCTGGACACAGCATATAAACCCAATCTTCGGCGGAACGAAATTTCTAGTTCTGCCAACTCCGATTGTGATGTCACACATCAGGGTACTTGACGGCCGCACCATGGTGGGCGAAAAACATTAACAGAATTACGACTTTATCGTCTATGTTGAAAGAACTTTGCTCATCATAATTTGCCTGCAGTCCTGAAATGTGATCACAGTTGTCTAGACTGCCACTTGATTTAATAATTTTCGCTTCACGCATGTCTGCATATTTGTCTAAATTATCAGGGTGTTCTGAATGTTTTTTGTCCGTCTTCGCGTCATTTTGTTCTGTATTTTAATTAAAAAGGACTACCACGGAAATAAGCGTCTCACTTTCTAGTGCTATTTTGGATGTGCACATTTTATTTTTCTTAACAATTACCACTTTGTTTATCTTATTCGTTGTTTTCCTTTTTCATAGTCCGCGGTTATTCCTCACTAATTTAGCACACAATATGGCCGACAACGTTTGAAACTATGTCGAATTCCTTTGCAAAACAAGGATTTTTAGCACATAATAGGGCCGATAACGTGCGAAATTGTGTCGAATTCCTTTGCAAAACAAGGATTTTAGTCTATGACTAGCATTTTTTGCACTGCGTAGACAACTTTTTTGGTAAATTTTACATTACATTTGCAGTAAAGTAATCAGCTATAGAAAAACAAAAAAATGACAATTTTGGCAATTATTTTTTGTGCGAAATAAGTGAAGCATTACCACGCTGTCATCATTCAGACGATTTTTGCCTACAGTCAAAGTTCCCAAATCTATCAACCAATCACCACCAGAAATTTACCAAATGAAGCCCGTTCACCAAAGAACACTCAAGACAAACAGAATTACATTGTAACAAAAGACACGTGACACAGCCAGAGTATTAACGGTGTGCAGCCACTGAACTCTTTCAATCCCCCACTGAGTCCTACCTGACGACTGGTCTCCTACATAGCCGGCAATGGTGATGCCGAGGCCACCAGAGTCTTTCACTAGTTCCACCTGGAAGTATTCCACCTCAGGGGGACCTTCGTCGACAACCTGAGGCAGTTTCTCGTCTACAGGACTGGTCTGTTCATCAGCCTGCAGCCAGGAGTTCAGCAGATATTAACAATTTTGACTGCACAATGAACTGCATTCTTGTAGAACCTACAACTTAATATTCTTTGTATTAAGTGGATCTCAGTTGTTATGGTCTCATAACACAACTATGGGTGAACCGAACTACAGAAAATTTTACTCTCATTAGCTTGGTTTATACAGCACACATGCCATAAACATCATTTGAAAAAGTCTGCATGGCAATAGCCACTTGCAGGATCCTATATTTTGAAAACAATGTTTCTCCACTATTTAACAAGTATCAAAATTGGTTCCCAAAATTCAGGCCCCCGGTGACTATTGCCATTTTCATTACTTGCAGTAAGGTTTCTAGCCTTTGAAAATCAAAAATGGCAATTAATTATGTCCAAAAGAAGTGAGGAATTAGAAAATTAAAAATGAAATTTTATAATACAATCACTATCAGGTCTCGCAAAAGCATTTGATTGCACGTATCACACTATAACCACCTGCTGAATGAGGGCTTCCTCTTCGATGTACACCTCTGGGTAGACCTCAGTGGGGTTAGCTGCCAGAACCGCGTAAAGCTGTTCAAGGTGTTCATCCAGTTGCACTGTGGGGATGACGGGTGCATGCAGCTGGTAGTTCGCTGCCGGATCAGTGATGCCGCGCGCCACCACTAAGCGGACATGACTGCCCGACTGGCGTAGCACAGTGGCCACCTGCTCAGAGCCCATTCCACGCACATTGACTTCGCCAATGTGTAGGATGTGGTCCCCACTACGGAGACGTCCATCCTGAAAAATTGTGATCTATTACGGTATGCATTTTTTAATTTACATGCATCTTAATATGGGAGAATGTTATTAGCCGATTTTTCCCTCCGAGGCCAAATATTTACTTGGCACAACAACCTTGAAAAACAATATTAACCCATATAAAAACAGGTAATTTACCACATACTTCAGTTTTAATCCACATTTTTTCGACAACTCCCGTGCAATAACCATGTCACGTGACCTTACAATAATGTTCTAGGTTATTACAAAGGCACGTGACACGTTTATTACACAGGTGTATGAAGACACGTGTGGTACAAAGTCAATTAACAGGTTTCTAAGAGGGGTAAACAACCATTTTTGAAGTTATATTTAGTAGAAATAAAGATCCCTGCTTACCTGGAAGGACATTTTATTTTTTGCATTAACTACTGTTACCCCAGTGTGTATTTACTGGCAATGCAACCATTGAAAGTATTCAAATTTATTCTTACCAAGCAAATTAAGATACTAACAAGTTATCATGCCCCATCTCTTGTTAAACAAAAAATAATAGAGGGCACTCCAACGCACATACAAGGGGTGGAAACACTTCGCGTCCATAAGTTCCAGCTACAATCTCCCAACCTCCAGCCTCAGACCAGCTTCAAAACTGTGGTACAAACTCCTAGACTCGCATCCCGCAGAAATTGCACTCTCAAGTCGCGCAATACCCGGTGACTGAACATCTGCCGTGGGACCAGATTCCATGGCCGCAACACTGGTCCACAGTTACAATTTAGAGGTGTGACAAAGGAATCTGTGCCCAGCCGTATGAAACAGTCCCAAATAGGGACTCAACTAAGTACCCCAACTTTAGTGCGTATTTATGTCTTTCTTTACACATATTTCATCTTGATCATGAGCTCCTCTGATTAATGACTTGTTCAAATAATGTAACTAAATAGCACTTAGTCCTGAGCTCAGTGAAAATAAATAGGAACTTAGTCCTTAAATTTTAAGGGGCATTGCAAGGAAAAAACCCTATTTACGTTTGATAATATTGAGAATTAAGCATAGAGTTCACTCTCGATTTGTATCCAAAAATTGACTTAGTAATGAAACTAAAACAGTGTAAGAAAGGATAGTCAGTGTTTTCACACGTCCACAAATACGCAACAGAGCACTAGTCCCCAGCCAAGACAGGGGTTTCGTTTAGGGGTACAGGTCTGGGGATTAGCACCGCCAGTTCACTTCTGCTGGTGTGGTGCCGGAGTTGACAGTTGTAGCTGGAATTCAGTTTCCATCCCTCAAATTAACGGAGAATCACCGCCATGAGGTAGTTAAAGTCTGGTACAAACAACATGACATTCATTTGTACCATAGCTAATGACCGCCTCAGTTAACATATGCCGAGTTTGCTCATTGCCAATAAATACTGACAAACATGTCTAACTCATGAAAGAAAACGAAAAACGATTTCTGAAATGTTCATGTCCAATACTCCCCAAGGAAAAATAGCTAACAGACCTCAACACTTGTTTTTAATCAGTTCCAGCATGAACTTTCTTCACTACCATGTATCAAGTGCACTCAGTATCGAGTGCACTCAGTATCGAGTGCACTCAGTATCGAGTGCACTCAATATCGAGTGCACTCAGTATCGAGAGCACTCCATATCGAGAGCACTCCGTATCAATGCACTCCGTATCGAGTGCACTCCGTATCGAGTGCACTCCGTATCGAGTGCAATCCGTATCGAGTGCACTCCGTATCGAGTGCACTCAGTATCGAGTGCACTCAGTATCGAGTGCACTCAGTATCGAGTGCACTCAGTATCAAGTGCACTCAGTAGCAAGTTTTACAATATTTATTTCTTGTTTTTAAAAATTAAGATTAATTACAAGAAGTTAAGAATTACAGCACAACAACAGAATTTTACAAGATTATTTTCATGACACTTGTTCACTACACGAATTCACTGACCATCCCCAGTTCCTACAGATGACACAAAAGTTTAGATAAACTTTTCTAAACAACACTTTCTATTTCAGTAAATGTGGACAGAAGACAGAGGTTGGCATCAATTAATTTAAAACAGATGCTTGTCTGCCTTCAGCCTTCAGTCAACCTAAAGATATTACCAGAGGTAATCCCGCCCTTGTCATTACTCTGTAGAATCAATTATGTTACATTGCTACTCTTCTCACTTAAACACACAACAGCCTAGGATTTTATAGCTGTTTAATGTCCCTCATCAGAATAGAAGGCAAATCACAATGATGGGTTGTTTTGATAGACTTCCCACAGTTTATGGGACCTTCTAGATGAACACAAGCTGAGATAGCCCTAAGAGCCCAACTAACGGCCTCCCCACACCAGCAGCAGAAAGAGAGCCAGGAAAAGCATAGGAGTGAGCATCATCTCATCCACTCAGCACATGCCGATTACATCAAAGCCATGCTTCACCGCTTTCTAAACATGTTGCAAAGCCATTAGTTGTAACAGCAGACAGCCAGACTGACAAGTTGCCCATCCTTACAGCAGAGGTTCTAGACACTGTAACACACTGTGGCTTGCTTTGCCATTATCTGAACTGGGTACCTTCTAAGATGATGTTTACATTATCCAAGAGAAAATACCATCCACTTGAAGGCTGTTTTTTGAATAAACATGGAGACCCATGCAGAGGGTGTGAGAGGTTCTGTCAAACTTGCCCGCCTCATTCAAATAACAGACAATCTATGTTTAGTCAGTTTTCTGAGCAGAGCAGAATGACAAATGCCATTATCACAGGCTTTCACATTTGAAATGCATCCGTGGCAGAAATTGATACATATTTTACTTGAAAAGAAAGTATGACTAAATTGTAATAAAGCGGAGCTTTACCGGGAATTGTCCAGACACCCAAATTTTACAAAGCCAGCAAAACCTGCCAAATGATGAGTTGTGGCTGTTGGAAGTAAACCACAGAAAGTATGGTAACCCTACTTCAATTTCCCGGAAAATAAATAACCAAAGCTGCAATATTCAGTTTCAAAGGCTAATTACATTACTTAAATAATCAGACCGGTTTACCCCAATTTGCTTGCATCAGTAGTCCAGTGGGATTTTTGTAGGTATAGAACTTCACCAGATGCCACACTGAAAACTGCTCGGCTCTTCAGAACCATGCATTCACATTTTTGAAGCGAGGTAGATAATTGTTTGAGAGGAATATCTCTAGTCTAACACTCCATAATAGTGATTTAGAATTTTCCCTTTCACGCAATTTAAAAACCTTAAGGATAAATATGTATGTTTATTTTATAACAATAAAATTAAAAAGATTACATAATGAACGAAAACATGGAGAGTCTTACAGTCTGTTTATATCCTCCGGCATTTCACCCCGCCCCCCCCCCCATTCACTGATTTAAGTACTGGACACCTATTAAGAGTTTATCTGTAGCCTGTCAACAAGTTGGCATAGCACCGTAGTTTTTGCATGACATCCATTAGAGACAACGGTCGTCCCTTCAGCAGAAGTAATCGGACCTGCTAAACTGAACGGCGTATACAACAACTAAGTGCATTATGGGCACTTCCTTACCCCCGACACCGCTCATCCCTCCCCAAAAAACCTCCAACTCACTCTACGAACAAGCATAACAACCTAATAGGAGGTGTACTCACCGTGTCGGCAACGCCCCCTGGCAGGATCGTCTTGACGACAACACCGGTGCTCTTGCCCCCAATGATACCAAAGCCGAGACCTGAGCCATCATTGATCAACTCGATAACTTCAAGTTGTGTCCATTCTGTGTTCAGCTGTAAACAGAAACACCACGAAATCGTGTAAGTGATCGATGTCGTGGAACAAAGTCGCATTTCTGAAGAGTCCCATCGCACAAAGGAATCAAATTCAACCAAAAACTCAATTTCATTCGGGAGCCTTTGCGCATTCCTCGGGTAACTTAGGTTGGCTTAGCATAACGTTGTTAAGATTCTACAAATTAATTTCTACTTTTCTCAGGTTCAATGCACTTTCCATCTATATCCATGGAACCAGACAGATTTTTAATCACAATCTGCTAATACGTCAAATATTAATTTCCTGTATCATGTCAAGCTATAAATGCAATTGCACAGGCCACAAAATCAATCTATATTACTTATGCCCTTTCTACATTTACAAGTCATGCACGTGTTGAGAAAAATGGCAATAGCGTTTACACCAAACGCTGAAGTGCGTTACATGGATGCCAGGAACTTGCGTAAAAATAAGAGCACGCAAAATCATGCGAGTGAAAGGCGAGTTTCTCTCCCGTATGATCGCCACCTTACTAGCAAAATAGCGACCACTGCAGTGATAGGTTGGAAAGTTTGTTCCGTTAGTGAAGATTTCTCGCTACAAGTAACTTGCAAGTGACATGAGTCTGCTGAATGCACCCCTGGTTCAAAATTTCCTTTTCAGCCAGAATTATCAGTATACTAGGTTATCCAGAGCATTACCGACCCTTCAATGATTAGGGGAGTGTCGGCTGGTGTGAAAGATTAACTTTAAGCGTTGATGATTTGATCTGGTGTGAAAGGTGAACTTCGGTGCCATCTGAATAATCACCAGGTGTCGCTGTGAAAAGCGACACGTGTCATGTTATTATTCGATAATATTTCATTCAAATATTCAACACCATTTTGAATTTTTATAATCAGAACATACATGTACAATTCTTCAGCCATAGAAAATTATTGACGCAAAATATTTTCGCAGCGATTGAAAGCTTCAACAGTTTCTCAGTTTCCATACTGTCCTTTTGTATTGATCAGTTTATAGCATGGAAGGGGAGGAGCAAGCCTATCCATGGCAACAGACGAGGTGCCACTTAATACATTTAAAAATGAACTAAAAGCAGATTCTGCTCCTGTTCACAGCACAGCAGAGCAGCTAAAGTGCAACCTTCGGAATTGTGTCCCCTGGGGGTACCTGACCTTTAGGTCACCCCGATGCTACCACAGCATAACCTTTGTGTATATCTCCTCCTTTTCATTGACGCTCGCACAATTTAGACTTCGCAATGAAAAACAATTGAAATTTTTATCCCTCGAGATGATCTCGAAGCCTCAACTCACATGCGACCTTGACACAGCTTCATGATGTATCGTCACCAATAACAAGTTCATAAATCAATCAATCAGACCGACCAATAATTAGCGAAAGTACTGCAGCTATTCACTGTGCAAACTACGATAAAAAACTACCTAGTCTTACCGCAAACTAGTGTCAAAAACTAGCCTCACAGCAAACTGTAATCATGGCAGCCACTCTGACAGGTGCAATTTATCCGCACTTCACACATAACGACTTGTTCACCTCAAATTGTGAACACACAGCCACGAGAGTGACCAGTCACACAACCAGCGTGAACTCAACAAGCTCCATTACCCAATCAACAATTAAAAGCACGAGACAAAAAGCAGACGAGAATCTGCAATACAGTGCAACCCGCATCTCTAGGCACCAATCCAGTGTGCTCGTTCCAAGAGGCTTCCGCACACGTACTCACGTTAATGCGTCTACGTCGACGGCGAGATCTTGGTGAAGGTGACGCAGTATTCAGTACCAGAAGCCATGACAATAGGTTGGCTGCATGGACATTGCCAGCGCCCATTAAAGGGGCGCCACTTACTTCGCTACTTACTACTGAGTCGTCAATAACAGATGGCTCAGCCCGTACTTCGCCTAATTTGACTTCTAGTTCTCCTTCAATGACTGTGGGTTTGCCAGACTGTAACGGTCAATATTCCTTTGACGTGCTCAACTGAATAAACTGGTTAAGTTCACAAGATCTACGGTCAGTACAACTTGTATACTGGGATAACCCGCATGTATGTAGAGACCATACAAAAATAAAAAATCAACACTTCTAACATTAAGTGAACAAAACAAACCCGAGAAAAAATCTGATGTAAACATTTCAGGCTGGACCGTCCTTTTTCCTCTACGCCAATTACTGGGCTCATTTTTTCAAAATCCGTAAGCTCGGCACAAGCTAAGATGGCCGTAACTTCAACTTCAATTATCACACAGTTAACTAACATGTCTTCTGAAGGTAGTCATTAACTTGGACAGCCGATTCAGATTTTGACGCATAGAACAGCATCAACTCACCAAATGTCACCAGGCAAAATTCCCAGTTCACCTAACAGAAACTGAGGTTGCCAAAAAAAAAACAAAAAAAAACTACCACTATCAGTAGCATGCGTCTGCATCCTTTTAGCTCGCCCGTCCACTCCCAACCCACACATTTTTGGCTGCAGAGCGGTAGTATTTGTCGCCGCGCTTAACAATAACACGAGACGCCATTGAACATCCCACCACGCTGTCCCAGATGCCCCGGCAATGTTGACAATTTACGTTCCTCCGAAACATAAAGAGCAACTTCCACTTTTCGAGGTGAACGTCGTTTGCAACGCCGCGGTAAGAAAGGAATTTGCCGCGGAAATTTTATATCAAATCCGATTTTTTTACGCGGAAATCTTATAAAAAAAGCGGGAAGCACGTTTCAAAAAAGCGGAAATCCGCGTTTCCGCGGAAAATTCCAAGCCCTGAGTGCTGACCAATCCCACCCCCCGCTTCCCCTCTCGGGCCCCATATCTTGCACACAGGCTCAACTCTTCAGGAAGACGATCAAGATTGGGCCCTTCATATTCTTACCAAGCAGTTGCGACTTCTGACTATTTACTTCCAGTAATATTCTGAATGCATACTCAGATACTGCGTGGACATTTCGTGGCCACCTGGCAATTTTACCAGGTCGCCAAATCGAGCCATGAATATATTACATGTGTTTTATATGGGTGATATTATTAGCTGAGCTTGCGATCTGGGCTCTCAAAAGTTCGTGATACAAGTTTACTGCCGTGTAGTGTTGACTATTAGTGGAACGATGCCATTGTAGGCACCCCGGCCGGCGGCCAGGAAAGCAAAGGGCCCCGACAGCGTAGCTTCGCCTTGGTGCAAGCTGTATACTTCATACACAGCAGCCGTTGCACCGACGTGGGTAAAAACTCATGAAGTAAAATCCAACACAAAATTAGTGCCATTAAAAATTACACTCTTCCTTGAGTAAACTAACTGAAAAATTGGCGTTCTGGCGTTCACTCTGCTGCTAAAATTGTGCGCTCTTTAAGGTCGGCGCCGTCACCTGTTGCCTCATTGGCCAGTTTCATTCCCCGAGTTGTTCTTCCTCCAGGTATAACAAGCAATCAAACTGTTCTTCCAAGTTGTGAACACGTCACAACATATTATTAGAGTTGATTTCATTTCCTTACAAGTTTTTAGTATTTTAATACCTGGAAACCGAATTTCATAAAAAATTCGCTCCTGCGAAGCTGTCATCATCTCCCGACAGATGTCGCAAAACTTTAGGAAATAGCGTGTGTAGAGCGTACTGTTTTCTTTGTTACAAAAGGCTGAGAATTACGAGATAAAATAACGTTTACTAGATTGTTTTTCACTTAACCGGCTCCAGCGGGCAAGGTGAGTGTCCAATGACACCCAGATATTTGCACGCTCCACTGCCAGTTTACAGCCCTACATGTTGATATAAATTTCGCGACAAGGTGATGAGCAGAACTACCCGGGCTATGTGAAATTTCGGAGTCTAATGGAGCTCAACACACGCTTCTGGTACCTAGCTGTATTTCGAAGATAGTCTTCCTACAGCTAGCTGGCTGACTAGGCCCCGGAAAAAATCAACGTCACAGGAAAGAAAAACGAAAAAATTTGTGAGTATGCACATGTTGATCTGTTGACCAGACTACGTACTCACACGGCTAATGACATATATCTCTTTGTGCTCTACAGCCTCGGTGACGTCACAAAAAACAGCGCTTGCAGTGGAGCTTTACGGACCTAATAAATTTTTACTTTTCAAAGTAAAAAAGAAAAATACTGTGCACTATTTAGGAATATGTGGATGCCAGTAACCAACCTTTATACTTTCAAAATTCACATTAAAATGCTGAAACACGTAGTTCAGGCCTCTTTTAAGGTTGCAATGATCATGTCGTAACATCAATCGCCATATACCTATTACCTTGTTCAGTGGCATGTCATTTTGACGTTTTGGACCCGTCAATTAAAACTAAGATGCCAAAATTACAATAATAATAATAATTTGGCCAGATTTTGGAAACGCTGTAAATTACTAAACACTTTGAAAGTTATTACCCGGTCAATGGGTGTAAAAGTTTTTAGAGCATACGGTAAAGTATGAAAAAATAATGACCAAATTTTATTATTTTTTCATTTTCAGTCGTTGACTGTATTGTCAAATTTCAAAATTTCACCGTGTTTACTGAAGACTGGCGTACTATATCAAGTTTTAAAATAATCATGTAAAATTGTCTCCTTGCTTACTCTTGTTGAAATTTTTGGTATATTGTGTATTAGTAGAAGAAGCCTCACTGTATCAATTAATCCAAATGCTTAATTTAGCACAAAATTTCAAGTGTCAAACTGACCCTGTGGTTACCTGAATCGGAAAAAGTCCAAGATCTGCAAAATTTTTGAGCCTGTGAATTACTATTCCTATTTATAAGCCCAAATCACAACATAATTAGTGGCAGATAAGACATCACTAAACATCAAAATTGCTGACCAATGCACTTGTTGTCGTGCTGTGGATCAATTTCTAACTTTTACGCAACCCAACTCTGGTTTTACAGTACGTAAGAAGTGGTGACCAGATATTATGGATCACTTACCGTAATCATAGAAAGTCAAATGACTATTCCAGAAATTTTAGGCTTTTAAACAGAGTTAAAGATATTGAGTAATTATAAAAGTATTAACTGAAAACGCCATGGAAATGACTACATTGCACAGGTGTTTAAAACAGGGTCAACGACACTTAGGGCTGCAGCATGGAAAAATAATTATCGCAGGGGCACTTACACACTACAACACAACTGAAAAGCAATTGTTCGCAAGGAAAACCAACTCAAAGTACTCTATTTCAAAACTACAGTGCATCTTGACTGCCTATGGGCAATCTTGTCACAACAGAATGGAACAGGAAAAATAATGGCTTCAACCGATGAACATGGAGTCATTTTCAGCTTCGCACGTGACTTACTGATTTCTGACGTAGTGCACGTAGTTTCTTTCGCAAGTGAAACGCTGCGACCAACACGGTACCCAGCAGGGCGACATCGTCTGCGTATGTGTTCATTGGCACACATCGAGAGTAAACTTCATAATCTACGAAACGCACTTCCTCGCACTAATCGACGGTGAACAAAACGAATCCAATGCCTCTCGTGAAAATCTCAGTGTCATCATTTTCCAAACATTGACCTTGTTTTAATTCTTCTCATGGCACTGGAGAGTACAGGTGACAAAATCAGGTGATCCCCTATAACATCAGCTCATTAGACCAACGGGCATTGCAAAGTGCCTCTGTCACTTTCAACAATAAATCCAAGACAGCAACGGCAGCGGCCACAACACACTCCCACAGAATATTGAAAAAATTGCGAAACTAACAACAATTGATGGAGGTGCCTTATGACCTGCCTTAATGTTTATACCAAGGATGTAAGAATATGCCTGTTTCCACACTTAAATAAACAGTGAGGCATTGACCACACAATCGCATAGGTATTCTGATGTCAGCATTTTGTATAATTGCACCATTCAGTTCTTCACTAGTACCTGCCCAGAGGCCATTGAAGGGGGCACAAAGGATTGAATGGGGTCTGCAGCCATTGTTGAATAATAATTAAACAGTGCAATATTTATGGTTGGGATTCCCAACACTTGTCAGGAATTAGTGACGCAGAGAAACACTACATAAGCTTTGATCAATGCCTCGGCTTAAGTGACTCAAATTTCCAGGAGTGAAAATGCGGTATCAGACTTTCTTCTAGTCGTAACAGTTATCTTTCAATCTTAAAAAAGAACAACTGATTCGAGATTTAGTCGTTCCGCAACCCTCTGCAATATCCATTTCAGAAAACGACAGTTCAAGCTTGTTCTGTGCCTTGAGTTCCTCTCATTTCATCTGCAGTCTTTGTTCACCGCATTATTCATTTTAAAATCCAAGTCGACTCCTGTGCTCCTTAATTGTAAGAAACTTTCAGCCCTGACAATCAATACAGATATTAATGTTTGTAGACGCCACCGTAGCTGCAGAGGGTAAAACTTGAATCCAATGAGTTTTACATGAACACTATAATTGCAAGAAATACAGCCAACATCCAAGAAAATTCACGTAGAAAGGATTTTGTAGAACAAAACCAATGCCTAGCAGCTCTGTATCAACTGAACAAAAGCAAGGCGAAACAAGCCGTTGGCTACAAGAACCTCGATGGCTTGTGAAATTTGGACTGCGTGTAAAAGGCGATCAAACATATACAACACGATGCAGTCTATTTGCGGCCACTGTTGACACTGTTCCATTGGGATGATGATGGAATATAAATATAAATATCAAGGAAAATATTTCATACAGCGGGTTGTGTAATTAGTTGAGAGGAGGCCTGTCTTGAATGAATGAATGTTTGGCTGGGAATCACTTCCAGAAAGGTATTGCAGTAACAAGGTGGATGGTGGCGAAACCACACACCAATAACGTCAGAAATGTACTGTGAATAAATAACTCATGAGTTATCTAACAGAATGTGTAACATCATAACCCTGCGCAGCTGACAAAAATTACTGACACAAGTTATTGAAGGGTGTCACGTGATCAATTCTAACCCAACCTTCCTTTTCCATAATCAAACCACCAGGGGAGCAAATTCAATGTTACAATTCTCCTTTAAATAGCTATAAATAGGTAAATAAAACAACAAGAATGGATCAACTGAAATTTTCGGATGTAATAACGTTCTTTGTCAACAGAAACAGAAATAAAGTAAAAACAAACACTATATGACAATTGACATTTAAGATATGGTGTAATGAATATGATACATTTTTGCGTAAAAATTTCAATGATATATTTTAAGAAGTTTTTATGTTCAATCCATGAGGTTCTATTGTATTGAGCTTGTCTATCCAATATTGTTCTCTTTTGAGTCTGTGAGGGGTAATGGGTTATATGAGTTTTTCTATTATTTGTACAGAAAGATCTTGAATATTATTACGTTAAATAGCTAAAAATGAAAATCTAGGCACTTTACTCTCATCAAACCGGTCACACAATATTCCATACCATAACAGGATTACATTACCACTACCGACAAGAACACCAAAGCCACCAGCCACTCAATAAAACACTTCAAAGTATATTGAGGTTGCCAAACCCTATATGTGACCCAGCTTCACAAAATGAGTCTTAAGTAGGGATTTCTCATTTTTGTAATAGTTATTTTCTTCTGAAAATACAACATTTTCTGATCATTTTGATATATGAAACATGTCCTTATCTTAACAAATGGCCGAGTTATTGCCTTTTCTAGTCAGGGAAAGCAAAAATTTATAGCTTACACAAGTCAAGGAAAATGACAGAGAAAAAGTGCTGATGGTGTCTTTAAAATTTCCATAGCAACCTGCAATTGAGTGCTACATTTTAGACTTATTAGTATGCACAACAACATCAACAAATAAAAGTAATCAAAAATTAGAAAAAATATTGACCTTATTGCGTAATTTTGGCCAAAAACCAGTGATATTCATGTTGGGAAAGACGAACATCACTGAAAGGCAATGGGAGCGTTTCTTTCAAGAAAAACAAGATCACACAAAAAATCTCAAAACTGAATTATAAACGCTTAGGAGTTTACTCGCGTATCCAAACAAAATGGCAGCCACAGAAGTAACTTGTTGATGAGGAGGGATTGATTCACCATTTCCATTCCAAAAGCGAAGGTTGTTTGCCACCACAAGTGCAAGCTAATGTCTAGCGGTCTACAAAACGCAGCCCCGTTATATCCCTGTCAGGGGCTGGGCGAAAAAAAGGTAGAAATATGGAAGACACGAGATTGTAAATTCAATTCGAAGACCACCCTTCGATGCCGAGTCATCTAGAGGTTAGAGTGCTGAATTGACAATTGAAAGGTCTAAGCTTCAAACCCCAACATGCACCAGGAAAAATAGAATTCAAGTGTCCAACATGAGCCATCATCCAACTGTGTACCACGAAAAAGTACAGAAAACTGCTAACCACTGACCACCTTGAGTGTACCAGACACCCATGCTCGGTCTTCTGAGAATGCTGCAACACCTGAAGGTGGCCGGAGAAGTGACTGACCAAAATGTCACACCAATCTAAATAGGCTAGAGGTCGATGTAAATAGAATAGATTTTAGAAAACCTGTTACTACATCACCACTTCAATGCGATTTTAAGAACACAGCAGTTAACAGTAGCTTTAGTTTCAGTTTCATCAAGAAAATGTGTAAGTAGGTCAGATTGCGGACAATCATATAGTGTCTCAACGAAAATGTCACGGAATCGTCAATGACTTAGCAATTGAATTTGCATGGAAAAATAGGATATCATACTCACCATGTCTGTTGCACTCTCGCTGGTGGCCGGCGTCCGTTCCTCTGACTCCGGCTGCGACTGGTCGGTCTGGGGGAAGGAGCCACGGGCGACGACCAACTCGACCAATCCACGCGCCTGTTGCAAGATGCGTATGGCCTGCTGGTGCGAGATGTTAGCGTCCAGCACTTGTCCATCTATGGCCAGGATCTGATCACTCTCCTGCAGCCGGCCATCTCTGAAACAAAACATGATCATAAAAATTGAAACACAAAACCAACAGGACAGAGAAACACATTTGTTGTACACCAATGTGCACTCGATTACCTAGACAGATTCAACTGTCTGTTTTATACAGGAGAACACAGATCACAGTAACTGTCAGAGTCTGTTGTCTGGAAGTAACATGACAGAGTATGTCACAAATCCTCTGCTACACTAAGTCATGTTCACACTGTTACTTGTCCTGGATCAAGTTGCCCCCGTTCAGCTGAGCGACCTCACCACACAACCTACACCTAGGCACAAGTAAGGCATCAACACGATTAGATACCGGAAAGTATGGAACTGAAAAAGTGCGCAGCTAGATATTTATTTCCTCGTATGAAAGTTTGTATTCCTACTACAGCTTGCAATGGGGCGAGTTACCCCAGAACAAAATACCCAATCTCGGTAAGGTAAGGTAAGTCATCACAGGCGAGTCAAGTTGCCCCAACCCCAACAGCATCTGCACAACCACTAAACGTAGCGACAACCAGTTGTGAGTAATTCACAGTATGGACACGGTGCTCTGGTATAAAGAGATTCACCTGCATGCATAGAAAATCCCAAATTATACGATATTTGAGTGTTTAACCGTGATGGCATTGTGGCAACAAGGGTGGATAATACAAACAAAACGGTGAGAAGCCATGGGTACCCACACATCCTGTCTAACATTTGTTCCTCCTTAGAAGAGAGAACAAAACAAGTCATGATGCCACTGAGTAGTGAGAAAGTTTGTTTTTTGTAATTGTTTATAAATGATAACAAATACCTGAAACAAACTGCTGATTCCTTACAGTAAAGCATGTCCCAAAACGGGATTCAATTTCACGACCATGTATAAGCGGGACCAACAACTGGAATAGGGGACTTTTCATAATGACGCTGCCTGAAGAAACGAGAGCACGAAAGTGACTTGCGATTGATTGATCCCGACTCAGAACTGATGGACAGAAATTCTATTACTACGCAGTGGTTCATTAAATTAAAAGCAGAGAAATAAATCCCACTGTCAGCCTCTCCCAATGTTTGATTAGTTCAACTTCACTAATTTATTTTAGTTCCTTGACAAAGGCTAGGATCAAAATTCCCCCGCTTTATCAGCTGCACACTGGCTTCGTCGTAGATATTTCTTCATAGTGAGAAACGTATGGAACATTATGTCCTTGTTCATCCACTGATATTTCAAAAAGTTTTTTTTTCGTAAGACATTAGTTCATCCCACCACATAGCAGTGGAAATTTGCAAGCAGTATGATAGCAAGAAATGCGTTAAAATACTATCAATACCAGTAGGTTGAAACCTAACATCCGCATTACATGGCATCTATAGGTGGCGCTGAACGCCTGTCCACCAAAGACCTGATCGCCGTCTGGCGGATTAGTGAATTTCAATATGGCAGGACTCATCACGCCACAAGTGATAGCCAAGATGGCTCACATCAGAGAAAGCAGGCAAAAATTTTCAGGCAGTGCTACCCCGTAGACAAACTTGCTCAAACACAAGCGTTTCTGCACACACTTTAGCTAGTAGCAAAAATGCCAGTAATGCAAACCTTACAAGCATCAATTTTACTGGCGCTTTGAGCTGTCCCAAAACTGCTGACATTTTTGCTAACAATTTTTGTAGCTAGCCTGCTTACTTTAAACGACACACATTCACAAGGGTAAGGGGGCCCTTTGTTTATTGTCGCAATAATCAATCTATGGTAAAGAGTGAACGTGGTTTGTAAACATCAATTTCCGCATAAAAGCAATGCAGGTGGTGAGAAAACAAAATAACTGCTGGCAAAAATAACCCCTTCGCCTGTCCGGCTGCATGCTTGCGTTTTCACTAGCGTTTTAAAAAGCGAAACTCCTAGGGTTTTCTTCAGTCATGTGAACCTAATACAACAGCACGAGAATCTGCAATAGGGGCTGTGAGAATATGATGCCCGACACTTTACCCCTTGAGAGAATTGCTTCTTTGTAGCTCATTAGGTGTTCTAAACAACTTGATAAATGACCTCCAGAAGCCTAGTCCTGCCTCATTAGAACAAATAAGCAACATTTACATTTTTCTCATTTGTGCAAACCAGATGACATTGATTAAAACCGGTGTAACAGTTACTATTTTCACACGAGTGGAGAAAATCACAGCTGTCGCTCACAGGTAAAAAATTTGCATTTTAACCAGGAGCAGTTGCCAAACCTTAGAAAACATTTTCACCAGCGGATTTACCATATTTTTCTCGCCACCTGAGTCAACTTTAAGCCAGAAGTTCTATTTTCAGTTGGGTAGTAAACCTTATTAAGGGTATGTAAGACATTTTTGGCAAGTCTATGCATTATGTTCAATAAAACTATAGAATTTAACAAAGTGAAAATATTCTCTAAAAACGCAAGGCCTGTAAAATTCGATTTCGACTTTATCTGCCAGTAATTTGGTCGTGTGACCACGCATTTTTAGTAAAATTTGGTAAACAGAAAGGTAGAGCCACAGCAAAACAATGGTAGCAAAAGTTTCGGTTTGGTATAAATATTCGTGATGAAATATCAAAAACGCCGATGCAGTTTTCTGAATTATCATTTCGTATTCGTTTTAATTAGCTTTTGATTGTTTTTGATAAAAAATCGACTTATTTCTTGATAGCCACTCGTGCTCAAGTAAAACACTTTAAAAACAATTCCAGCATTTTGGAGAACATAGCACAAAGCACAGTATTTGAAAGTTTCACATACATTCAATTTGGCATTTCCGAGATATGATGTTCCGAATTTAGCAAAATTTAGACATTTTTCTAGGGAGCCATGTACAATCTTTATACAATGATGAACAAAGATCTCTTCCCTTGCGCAGCACGTGTGTCATTCGAAGTAAGCAGACTTGCCAAAAATGGGCTAACGAAAACACCAGCAGTTTTAGGGCAAGTCAAACTGTCAGCAAAAATGACTCATGCAACCGTGAACATCGCCGGCGTTTTCGCTACTGAGTAAAAGTGAGATCAAAAACGATAGCGTGGTAGCCAGACAGGGAGATCAAGGTAAGCGTTCCTATTACAAAACTACTGGGAAAACAACAAGGTCTTTAAATGTGAGAAAAACTTAGAATTTACCCATTTACGACTTTGAATTCTCCATTCCAGTCTGATGTAGGGATAGAATACTCGGTCTAAATTCTTTAAATGTACAACACACATCTATCATCATCCACTGCCTTTCACAAAATGAGGGCTTGAGAAATTAGCAATAGTGATCAAAGACACAGCTATTCAAGCCCTGCCTCTCTAGTGGATTATGGTGCCCATATTGGTGTAAGCACATTTCCAAACAATTCACAAACCTGTTAATGTGGGTCATTTAACCTATACTGGACATTCCCTTTCATTCACAGGCTGTATTCAAAAATAGTAACCTCAGTGTTCAATAAAGCCAGCCAACAGCATGAAGTGGATATGTTGGTCACAAACAGACATCGTGAAAGCGACTCGAAACTTAGACAGAAATTTGGTCTTGTGCTCCCACTGCACAATTGTTGAAAAACAGTTTAGCAAAATAATTACGAGTGCATCACAGTCTGGAGGTAATTTATAGAAATTATCATAAGATTATCATAGTAATTAGCAGTTATGTGTATATTCACAAAGATTTTGCACTCTCACTCACGTGTGACCTAATTATTTTCTGTAATAGTTGCATGGACTGCAAGATCAAATTTCTTACTAAAATCTCGAGTCACTTTTTGTAAAACAGGCGCTATTATAGCAAAATGTGTTCGATTTTGACTAAAAGCATTTGGAACGAATATCATTTTCCTCTTTTTCAAACACCTGTTTTTTGTAAACTCAAAATTTTGCCATACACCATAAATATCGCTGATAATGAAATAAGCTTTCAATAGACACGTTGTCTTAACATTGCTGATAATGAAATAAGCTTTAAATAGATACTTCCTCCGCAATCAGTTTTAGGCCAAAAGCCAAGAAAAAAGCATTTTTGGGATTAGCATTAGATAGACTTCTGTAAGTCAACAGAGTGGCAAAACAGCAAAACCAATTTTGTTTTTACGATGCCAATTTTGATGTTGGCTTTCTTCCAGCTTTTTGGTAGACTTAAATGAAACCGAGAAGAATGAACTTATCAATTTTATTATTTCCACCACTATATTCCTGGTTAAGGTTATTATGGACCTAATTGACAGGTCTCGGTATTTTGCCAAATATCTACAAAACTATAAAATTTAACTTGTCAACAGCATACATTTTCGGAAAATACAAATTCCCCAGAATTTTTCACCATACACAAATTTGCCTCCAATTTGGTCACAAAGGTACATTCATAGCAAAACAACAGGACCAAATCCCAAAAACGTTGTAACAGTTTTCTAAATTATCGTCTCGTTTTCGTTCAACGCATCTCAAAACGTGTTTCATAAAAGTCATATAAGCCCTTTTTTTGATAGCCCTCAAGCAAAATTCGAACGTTTTAAAACAATTCCTAATAGCGTATTTGAGAACAGCGTATAAAGCGTATTATATTGTGCGAATCCAACAGGTCATTTCTGAGATATGATGACTGGATATTTTTCTACTAGAGTCCTACAAAACCTTAAAGTGAAAAAGACTGCATTACGGCAAATATATTCAGCTCTGTTGATGAGATCTGAAAAATGAAATGTAGGAACTATGGTATGGCAATGAAACGAACAATTGGGAGGGGTCGTCTAACAGCAAAGAAGCAAAAACACTGTGCTACAAATTTCACATGAGATTCTTCTTCACGCTTCGCAAGCTTGTCAGCAACAATAGTCTCACCTACAGCCAGAGATAATCCCTCAGCAGATCAAATTATTGGCAAATCGCAAAAGGCAGCCAGACAAGTGCAGAGTTCTTATCAAGTCTAATGCCTAGCATAATTACAACCTTACTGATTACCAACTCTCAGCCTTCACAGAGTCATTATTGATTGCTTGTATTTTTACCAAACATGCAATAAAGTGCAAAGATAGCAACAAATGACAGGCATTTTCTAATCCGCATTTCAAAAAAAATCAACCTGTGAATTTCAAACACCTCAGACTAAACGATAGCAGATACAAATCCACTTCTAGAATCTTCTTTGGAACCGAGGTAGAAAAACGCGCGCTATGATTGACCTAATTTTCTTAGCTAAGTCAGACAAGTGAACGAATTGTCCCGCCTCGCTCCACATTTTAGATATTTGATGGCCGCACTGCACTTCATCGTGCAACAGTAACACTTTTCCTATTAGCGGCATGACTGTACCTTATGAGGCCTTAGGTTAGACTAGGTTTAGGGTTAGGGTTAGGGTTGAGATTAGGGTTGGAGTTACCGTAGGCAACTGAGACTTCACATGCATTTCGTATTTGGTACAACACTGCACCTTACTTCACTTTTCTGGCATTAAAATGGCAAATGGTAAACCAATTATGGGGTAAAATGGTCATGACCACGTGTACTGCACAGAGAGGGCACTAAAGTTTGGAAGTGACTACCTCGCCTCTGAGTCTCAGCCTTTTATTCATTTATTGTATCAAACGTCCACACTAGAAGAGATCTGATTGTCCAACAAAGCTGTTTTCTTACACACCGGGAATTTTCAAAAATAGGCCCATGGACAGATATTTGGAAACTTCCTTTCAAAAGCATCAAATGAAACAGAGTATACGCCCAGGCGTATTTTCGGAAAAGAGAGCATATTTTCTGAAACTGTGTCATTGTACCTGTCCTTTGTATTGCGCTAATACAATTAGTTACCAAAATTTCACCCAATATCTTGTTAAGTGATAGTCATATGATTGAAATCATGATCAGAAAATACATTTTAACAAAATATACATTTTACATCAATACCTCCTGCATATGCATTTTAGAGCAATCCGTCAGAATTTCAAAACATGCAAACAGTATGCTCGTAAGGGCACTTTTTCAGACATTCTCGGTATTAACTTCAGTTCAAATTTAATGCAAGGCAAACAAGTAGCAATTTAGCTGGAAGATTTCCATGGATGGAGCACAGAAATGCTCATTTTGAGTTTGTTAATGGCCTTATAAATTGTATTTAACTTCTTAGTTTTGCCATGATCAAGATTCAAAACTTAATTCATGCAAAAATACACTTTATGAGACAGAAATTTTAGGTTTACGCAAACAACGAATGGCGCCTACACCAACATAAGTAAATGGCAGGGCGTTGTCGAAGAGGATTATAACTGGGTCTAGCAACTGTGTTAATTCCACAATCGTAAACAAGACCAGCTCAGATGATAAATCGTCAATGATCACCGTGGAAACGGAATTTCCATTTATCACCTACAATCTTTGCGTGCGTGCGACAGCAACATTCTACACTATCAGGCATTAAAACATAATGACCCTGATAATTATATCTGGGTCATCAGCCATTCAACAACGTCTTACAAGTGTTTTGAATTAAGCGCCAATGACAGGAAGCTGTTGTGCGTGTCCGTTTCGGATCAACAGACGAAGACGAACCACTCAGTTAAACTTGACTGACAACTTAGCCAGCAACGAGCTGTTAACTCTGACAGCCATCTGATGAATTGACAGGCTGAAATTGAAATTCTACTTATTTTTGGAATCGTCACTTGACAATCGCATCTATCATAAAATGACAATTACATGCGTTGGCATTTCCTCAAAATATAAAAGGTCCACAACACAAGTTTAATGTAGTCGCACACAACTGTTTATCAATAGTAGACAAAAAATGATATTCAAAACAAGCTACAGTGCACGTCATAAATTCATGCAACTACCCTAGAACCACCTCACGAAAAGTGACACGTATGTAGCGAACATAAATTTAATCAAAACGAGCTTCAGAATAACGAAGGTAGGCTTTGAAAATCACTCCGAGTGAAAACACGAAATCACAGTGTTTTCTCAAGTACAAACAAGAAATACTCACCAACTTTTGGATAAAATGCACGCCAACCCAACAAGATGCTGACTCTCTTATGGACAACACTCAACATGAAGTAATGAGACTTCTAACCTGAATATCATGAACGACTATACGAGCTTGGAAGAGAGCCAATGCAAAATTCTAAAAATTGCCTGATCACCACTATCATAACACATCTTTTACTAGGAATACAAAATTGCCGATTATGATACAGAAAAACACGTGTAAAATTATTCATTAAAAATTAACTATACCTGCTCTACCACCTGCAACTTTGGCCTATTTCTTATTGTTGATGTCCTCAAACTATGAATGGCTGGAGGGTAGCTAGGCTATAAATTTGGCCATAACTTCCTGTGCATGCAAAGCAGCACACTGGTTTGAAGACGCCACCAGTCATTTGCCCACCTGATGTGGTGCAGAACTCCCAGCACGAACGCGCATCAGAAATGGAGTCTTAAAAACAACATTACTTTGCACCATTGCTTCACTCAGTGAACCGTCAAGAACATTTATAAATAAATTCCACCTTTGTCAACCCAGATTCCACACCTGAGCCAGTAGTATCATCTTACATGGCCACCTACTGTTGCTACGGCAACCAAGTGAGCTTAATAATGAAGACACAGCCATAATCCAATTGGCGAAATATTCTTAATTGTAGAAAAAAATCCTAAACATTTCTGATCATGTTTGAAGTATTTGATGAATAAAAGCAATTCTTACAAAATTATTGAAATGCTCAGATTTTATATTTTAACAGCTAAAACCCAAAAGGTGTTACTATAAATCGTTGGCCTTATTTTTCAGCCACACAAAAATCATCAAATAAAAAACACTGAGACAACATAAAACCAAAATGTAGTAAATGACGTACTTCACAATTCCTACTGTCGCTGTGAATTAGTGTAATCAGTCGGGAAAGGCAAAAACGGGGAGATTGTAAAAGTCAAGTATACCGGCACTTCAGGGGTATTGAATTTGCTTTAATCAGGACAGATGCAGTCGACTTTCTGCTAGTTGAGGGTTCGATAATTACGACCGAGTGAACGTCATCTTGGACGATAACGAGTACCTGTTAAAGCGAGGTAACATATGTATAGAACAGGTTTTGTTTTAAGGTATGATTAGATCAACAGTGTGGTTGGTCTCACGCTTCCAATATGTCAGAAAAAAACAACAGAGGAGCGTTTAGGTTTCCTGGGCCGCAAGTCGAAACCAATTTGAATAAAGGATGACAGATGTGATTGTCACGAGACGCCAAGCAAATTCGTTACAAAAATTGGATACGTTCGGACACGTTTTCAAAAAAAAGAACTGCTAAAAATGATGCGTACAGATGTTTTTTCTTTAAACAGTGACGTAGAGACTGAGAATAAGTCCAGCAAGGAACAGAACAAACCTTGCTACTGTTTTGGCCTAATAATGGTTAACAAAAAATGGCAGAATTCGATGAGCCCCAGACAAAACAAACTTCAACCCATCAATACAATATACACTGAAAGTAATCAACAAAATCCACATTTTCCCGTCATGACAGCTCATTCCATTTACAGAATTAAAGTTCGGCAGTGACTCATCTCGTTGCCAAAATCCCGACTATTGAAAGCACCTTCCCCTTGTGAATTTTCCGGTGAAATTCACATCATTTCCAGCCAGGAGGGACAGCTACTCAGGGTTTTGAAATGAGAGGACAGTAAGACACCAAATGTGCTAGAACTTTGTATTTTAGCTCCTAAATAAGACCTATTTTTGCACCTTCAAAATAAGTTACTCACAAGAACCTCGGAGTTTAATAACGCATGTCCCAACCAGACTGAATGCATTCGCAAAAGAAACGTTCACTCTAACACTTGCGAACGATTATGATAAGATTAAACATACTCTTATTTGAAAGTCACTTTCTCATTGGCTAACTGTGCATTAAAAGGACCCTCGCCAAGAGAAGAATGAAAAGAGTGCGCAACTTGTTAAAGTTCAGTTCAGAAACTTTTTCAATAGTACTTAAGAGCATAAATATTTGTGGATTTAACTTTTCCTTTGTAAATCAACATTCATGTTATTCATTATCATAATGACACTGTTGACATTACTTCACAATAATGGTGCCGCCCACACACAGACTTACCCTAGAACAAGTTACTCCTGGAACGAGTGGTCGCTAGGTTTGGAAGCTGTGTGGACGCTATTTAAAATAGTGAAACTAGTGCTCCATTGTGACAACTTACTCCATCTTATCGAGGTGAGGTAACTTGTCTTAGGGTAATTTGCGCCACTTCTAATCGCTGTGTGGCCGCAAACCTGGGTCAAGGTGGAAGTAATTATCAGCTGCATTAACACAGAGTGGTATTCTTTTGCACACCATACTCACGATAAGTGTTCATTGTCACACACAGAGTAACACCTTCTGGCTTGCCCTAGGTATCAGGTACGGTTATGTATGCCTGTGTGGGCGCTCCACTTTTAAAAGTGGCATAAGTTGTATTAGTGCTAGGGTAGGTTGTGTGTGGACGGGACTTATGATCTCCAATATAACTCGATTTTCAAGAAAAATGACCCGTGTAGTTCAGCCATTTGATCAGTCACCCAAACAAATATTGCCGCAAGGTTACGGTTAATTTGCATGAAATCTGAACAACAACTGCCAAAACTTGTTTTTCAAAAGCTTACTGCACAGTTAAAAATGCTAAAAATTTATCTTGTTTATTGGTGACACCTGTGCAATATCAACTGAGGAAGTAATGAGGCAGTTTTGTTTTCGTTTATTTCCTTGAAAAGTTTGAGAAAATAAAATTTCACTGTTCAGTCATACTGCGTTCTAAATTGAAATTCTGTACATTTTTTTCGGGAAGGATGTTAAAATCGAACATAAATGAAATGAATAATCACCAATGAAATCGAAGTTCTGACAAATATTGAAGTACAGATCAATTTGTTAATTTTACTGCTTCTTGACGTTTCGACTTTTAAAGCTATAACATGGTAAAATTTGCTTCAGTTTTCCAAAAGTAATTTTGAACTTTGTAACTGTAACAGTGAATTTCACTTGCTTTCAGCCATCATGACAGAGAATTTCAGGGGGCATGTTTCATGAAAAGACTTGAAGTGGACCTTGCAGGCCAATTTCTTAGCTCCGATTGCTAGACCGAAATAGTTACAAAAACAACATACAGCATGAAGTAGGTTCAAAATTGCTAAATGTTTTTAAGAACTAATTTTGTGGCGAAACTGATACCCGCAAATCACTGAACCGTGTGCAGTAACTATCATGACGTGGTGCTGGGGATTAACACTGCACTATGAGGGCTATGTGAGCAGAGAGGTACGTCATTAATGCACAGGTCACATTTACAAGTTGTCAATTAATACAACTGCACTTTGTTTAGCGTAGATTATGTTAAAATAGCATTGCTGTTTAGCTCCTATTATACATTGGTGAAGTTAGGAACAGGGAAATACATCTCCAAGAGAGAAGGAAACAGTGTAGCCTAGTGTCAGAAGTACCCGAAGCGTCCGAAGGTCGTTGGTTCGAATACCACTTGGGTCACACTGCTAGACCCTTGCGTCAGGTCTATAACTCCTGCTCAGTTTAAACTCCATATTAATAAAAATGGTTCCAAGTGATCAGTCCAATGGGCCCACATTAGAGGCCTGCATACCAGACTACCAGCAATTATTTTTTTTATGGCATAAACTTGGTCTTCAGTTCTCTCTTCACAATAACCATACGAAATAAAGGTTCAATCATGTAATTATTACCACTGCCAGGAAATCATATGTACAGATTTGCTCAGTAAGTACCAGTTGCGTGTATTTCTCAGATCCATTATTCTTTCGTTGAAGTGAATTGTAATTATTTTTCAAAAGAAATAGTTGTGAGGAGTGTAAGAACAAATTTCCGACCTGAAACAGACCCCAGGTCATTTGTCAATTTACTTTTGACCTCTGTTGCAACTTTAACAGGCAAAAGAAAACTGTCCACACGTTGTTGGCCCACATCCACCAGCTGATAAACACATGTAGGAAGAACTGCCCCCACCACTAAAGCAAATTATTCATGGCTTGTTAAATTAAGCAAGGCAAACACCTCCACTTTGACATGCATTGTGTAACAACACAAGTATTAGGCCAATTTCAGGCTGATGGTGGATAGATATGCAGGATAGATGAGTTCTGGTGGAAAGACCAGGTAGTAATATTCACACTGTGCTACTATATACAAGCTATCCCTTTCATATATTATGGTAGAACTAACTTTTACAAGTCATCAATTGTTTATAATATATATTATATGTCACTGTGGTGACATGCCCTATCAACAGTACCAATGTCGCCAATCTTGAACAGATTGAATACACTATTTGGTTACTCCCGGTAAAATGTCATCAATTTCAGGCAAAAATAACTCCCAAAATTGATTTTAACATGTCTTTAAAGGTTTCTAACACTGCTGTGATTACGCAAGAACTCCCAAAACATTGTCTGATGCTAGCTACGGTGCAGAACTAAGAAAGGCGTTTCCAATGAATTTTGGACTTTTGACGGTTTTTGAATTTTTATACTCACAGCAGGAATCTGGGAGCTTAGACCACTAATTGGCCAATTAAAACACCACCATACAAAGCCCTTTGTCAAAATGCACAACTAAAAAGCTGGTTATTTTCGCGACAGAAAGCGCCCCCTGGTGTCTGTTTACGACATTCAGTAAAACTGAAGCATTCTATGATTTTCAGAGAAAGTTGATCAAAAGTAGCACATGATAACTGAAAAACTGTAAACACATGAAGCATCTACTTGGTGCAAGTTATACTTAAAGAAAAAACAATTTCACTCGAACATCACAGCCTATCCAAAACTGGTGAGATCTTCTAAAACTGCAATTATTCCATTTCGAAATGGATACTAGCAAAAAAGGGAAGATAAAATATCACAAATTTCCAACTAAAAGTAAATATATAATAAAATCAGCTTTCGGACACAATATGGCTGCATATGACTTACATTTTATTTTTCTGTTGTTTAACTAAAAAGTAACACCAGTAATTTAGTTGTTTTACTTTATCAAGACCCGGAACTACCACCGGAAAATATTTTGGAAAATCCTGGGTACTGGCAACAATGTTTGAGGCACTAGAAAAATGAAGAGGGCCATTTTGGAATTATTTTTGGGTGAAATTAAGATTTTACAGCAGTTTGCAGCCGACTAGTTGAGATGTAGTTTGTTTGTGCACAGACAGGGCAAAATAAAAATAGCATCTTAACACATTTATCTATATGTTTATTTCATGCAAAAAGACAATAAAAAGTGTGAATTTGGTCTTTTGCATCATGATTTTACATCAAAAGCATTCGCAAGAAGCAAAGCCGAGTATCCCTTCCGCTAAGCATATGTTTTGTGAATTCATTAAACTGCCATTACATTGTGAACAGTCCCTAACCTCCAAATAACGGTACAGTCATTTTCAAACATTTTGCATCAAACACTTTTAATTAAAAAAATTGAGTAGTCACAAAATTGAGCTTCTTGTATTGAGGAGGGTATCGCATCAACAAACCTGCATCCACCAGAAGCTCTTTAAAAATCACCCGCTAATCCACCGACTGTTCTGAGCTTATAGACTATCAACTGCCACCACTTTCTAATAGATTAATAATCCCTTCTTGTAAAGCCGTTGCAAATCAACTGTTAGACGAGGCAGGAGAACAAACCAATGAGAGACTGGAATCCCAAGTCAAGGAAATTTATAGACTGCTTCAAGGTTGAACTGAAACCCCCGATAACTGTCCATGAGTGATCATTAGGCCGTAAAATATTCATAGCGGTCTAGATGGAAATCAAATTTAGCTCACATGAATACGGAATAAATTATAATTGCGATACGCTTAGACGAAAATACAGCCAAACAGATGAACTAAGTCAGTTTACATGAACTAATCAAAGCAATCACGTTTTTTTCAATTACGTGGTTGAACCAGCAGAAGACAATTTGAAACATATGGCCAAAGAAAATAGTGTAATTGGTTCTTGTCTGCGCCCGACTAATTTTGAAACCTGCATCTCACTGTTTAAAGAAAAAAACACGCCCACCTGCATCATTTTCAGCGAAGTCTTTTTCAAAAGCCAAACAAACATATCGAAGCTGCTTTTTTGACCCAAATGACTTGGCTGTGCAACTCAGTGACAATCGCCTCTTCTATGGCCTTAATTTGACTTGACGTTGACTCTCTAAAGCCGTCTCCTCACTATAACATTTTGCTTACGTATCACGACAGGTAACTCTACCTCATTATGTCCACATTTTGGCCACATAGGAACAACCAGGTGTCACAAACAACAGCTACAGTACAAGACAAAAGTAATGAGACAAAATATCACTTCCCTATCCTGACGGCTTATTCTGTTCTGAGAAAAAATGACAGACAATAACTTTTATAGGAGCAAAATTCTAATTGCAAAATAGCTTAGCCAGTTTGCTTACTTTCCCGTTAATTCCCTTTCAAATTCGTCTGAATACTTCTGGTTTGTACTTGAACATAAAACAAAACCAATGAGGACAAAAGACACAACCCACTACACAGGACAGCTTCAATGTCACCTAATAGGCACTATGTAAAGAGGATTCTTTATTTGGGTGCAAACAAACATTTTAAGTCCTATTATCACGCCATCTGTTGGCCACATGCATGAACTAATGAATAGATTGACATATTCACATAATTTACAGCATGACCTCTGAATTTTTGTTTAAAACACGACACCAAGATAGACACACTAAATTTTAATACAAAACTGAAGATAACGAACTTGCTCAGGTATCCACCAATGTGGACTATAGTGGAATTTGAATCCACTGTTTTTTCAGTTGATGAAACATTGAAGACACTAGCTCCAGCACTAGGCTACACCATCACATCTGAATCTCACAAGAATGTTCAAGACAATAATTGGCTTACTGCAATACTGTTCCCTAAACAGATGTCATGTATGGACAACACCTTCCGAACACCTGCGTGGATAACGAGGACCTCTAGTTCGCCTGCAGTTCCTCCTCGAATTAATTGAAAGATCCAACGAAATGGGCAAGAGGGGCGGAGGGAATTAAGAGACTGGAAGGATGAAGAGTGGTCTTTTCTATATACAACATCAAAGATGCCCACAGAGAGAGATTGAAAATGCAGATGTTGATAAGAGGGTACACATCATCTAATTAGTAATTACTGAAGAACGTTAACCATACATCAAAACCTACGGTATATCCTACATCATGCTACAATAATCTCTCTTCAGTTCCGTACAAAAATAATTATCGGAAAAATTTTGTCACAGATTGATTGCGTCATTTTAACAGAACGCGTTTTTAAAAAAGTGCGAGACGTTACCAAAGTCGTACTTCAAGTTGAAATCATGCTCACTTTTAACATAATGGGGTGTATACGCTGCATTCATTCAGTTTTATGCCCAGATGTCATTCCGACTCAGAATTTCAAAGAGGGGGCCAAAAAATAACTCAATTAATTCTGGTTTATGCCGGACTCGTTTGAAGCCTGCAAATGATCCTGGCCCATTCAGCTGGCATTGAGTGACTTCTTCCAGAAATATGGGCAACTAAAAATGTCCCCTTCATTACATTAAGTATCAAAAATATAGACCAGAACTAATTAATATGACTTGTTAAAATAAATTCACTGTTACAAACTGATGTTCAACTTAAATGTCATACATAATTTATTCAATTTCGATATCGACAAAAATAATTGCTATAATGGTGATTACCAGATTTTCAGAACATCGCTACAAATCCTCAAAATGGTACCAAATGTCGCGTTAACGACCACATTACTACACACTGCCAGCAATGAAGTAAAAAGTTATTAAAAGTTACTTGGTTACGAACTTTCTTAAAAATGAAATTCCACTCGTGCGCCATACTGCGTTTTCAACTGAAGAATTTTTACCGAAGACATCCTACATACTAGAATTGATGATGGGAGAAAGAGTCACGAAAACCCAACAGTCCTTCAACGGACAAATCTTCCGCAACTGATCCAGCCATTGCGTTCATACATTATTTTCCCCCAAAGCGCTGTGAAATTCCCACGCATCCTTCTAGGATAAACATTATGAAATTTCTCCAAAGTAATTATCTTCCAGGATACTAACGAATAAAATCAAAGATGGCCAATTTTAGCTCACTACTTAGGAGATTTAAATAATTGATGAGCTCAATGATAGAGCAGGAAATACAAGACAGAGCACATGGATAGAAATCTGAAATTGGGAACAAATATAATAGCTAAAAAGGCTGTTCATTTTCCAGAGGCTTACTACATTGATGCAAACGATCAAAATTTTACTAAAAACTTGGTGACAGCGGTGAAGTATAAATCAAATAAAGTTTTTCCAACAAGTTATTAACTTGAGAAATTCCAAATACGGTGATTTTCCGCTCATTTCGCACAAAAATAATTGCCAAAAGTATCATTTCCCATTTTCCAAAAGTCGATTACTTCACTGCAAATAACAGAAAATTTACCAAAAGTTGTTTTATGAAATCTTCATAGGAGAGAAAAAATGCTTAGTAATAGACTAAAATTTTCACTGTTTTTTGCAGAGAAATTTGACAAAGTAGAATTTCACTTGTCGACCATAGTGTGAAAAATTCCTGTACCTGAGTAGTGTTCCAACTACACTCTAGGTGAACCTTTGAACAGATTGGTGTCTAGGATGAAGCGGACAAGTTGCCACATGACATCACAATGTGGAGAGTGCTATCTCACTATAATTCCAATGTATTCGCAGTGGATATACACCAAGAATACAGAATCTCAGTGTGAGGCCTAAGGGCAAAAAAAAGCACAGATGGTTCTGGTTTGTATTTTTTTGTTTTGAAAACTGATGCAATGGTACGATATTTTGTAAAGGTGCTGGTGAGACAATTTTTGTTTTAAAAAATTCCAGGACATTGGCTGAAAACGAAGCAAATGGGAGCTTTTGAGTGGTGCGGCACAGGTTTCAAAATGAGTTAAGTGCAAAGTAAATAGAACCAACTAAGCTTTTTCAGGGCTAATTTACCATGAGCTTACAAGAAGAACAGCTTGACTAGAAAATTGATTTCTTGGCACCATACAGATTATGGAGGAGCTTAGAAAAATGTCCGACGTCGGCCAACTTCAGAACACTGCATCTCAGAAATAGCAATCGGATTTATAGGCAACTTTCAAATACTATGTTTAATACACAGTTCTCCAAAACGCTGTTAGAAATTGTTTTTAAAATGTTCCACTACTGCATGAGGGGCCGTCAAAAATAAGACTTTTATTATTTTTATGAAAATGTTGCACAAAACGCAACTGTATCAGTATTTTCGAGATTTTATCTTGAACATTTGTATCATAGGAAACTTGGCCGTGTCATTGATCCTGTTGTTTTTCTAAAAATGTTCCTTTCTATTTATTGCTAATTTAAAAAAACAAGGTCATGTGACCTAATTAGGGGCAGATTGGTAATAAGCAAAAAATTAAAATTCTACACAATTTCTACTTCCAACAAAAAATGTATACTTCAGTTCAGTTAAATTCTATAGTTTTGTAGATATTTGGCCATTTTGATAGGGTCTTATAATAACGTGTTGTTTTATTACGGATTTATTGGTATTTGGACACACCGTAGCCTGATCGGCAGGCCAATTTACCAAGGTCCGTAGCAGGAGTTTGGGGTCTGTTCGGATATAAATTCGAAGTATTCTTCCGTGAAATACAGACAGGAGAACCTAGATCTGTGTTGTTAAGACTTGTGATTTTTTAGTTCTAAACGCACAAAACGCTTGCTATCCCGGCCAGTGGCTCAGAACCCGATCCAGGCCTGTCGCGGCCGGACTGACTATCCCTGCCAGTGGCTGGGAACCCGATCAGGACCGTTGTGGCCACCGGGTCTGGCACGAACATAAACCTGATTGAATTGTAAACTAAACCTCCAGTCACCAAAAGATTATAATAATGAGCACGTAATTATTTATGTGAATTAGCTATAAAACTGAAAATCTACTTACTTGTATTTCTAAATTAAGATTCCCTTAACATGTGACCATAGCATATAAAATCGAGTAATTGTTTCACAACTGCTTTCTCTCAGCACTGAATTAGCATGCGCTCACAGGGCCTCGGTGCCTGGTCAATTACCTTTATTGCCGGCATCAAAAGCCGGGTAGCGCAGTGGTTTATTCATTGCTGGCTTCTCAACATTTGCACTTACAATACTGCAAAGGCATTACAAATTGTGTCTAATGAGACAGACTTTGTTTTGGTTTTAAATAAGCCTTGGTTAGTAAGAGAATAATTCATTTTGAAACAGAATGCAGAATAGCGTCTACATGGCAACTAGCCCGGCGCCAATCCCGACTTAGTCAAGAGCTCATCTCACGAAGACTTCACAGGTCGAATCGTTAGGTTTCACAGGCTGTCAGTTCGAACCGGAATACACTGATCTAAAAATACTAGAGAGGCGCCGTGAACATGCACAGGCAACGGAACGTATGGATAGTTCTTTGGTAAGCCGGAATTCATCAGAGAAATCACAGTTGACGAAATGCCGGCCACAGACTTGGAGATGTTTCGCAGCCTCATATTTCAAGTTAACAGCGTACCTTTCATTCTTCACTACCGCGAGCCACTTCCTAAGCATAGGGCTCTCGAGGAAGTTGAAAAAACGATATACCCGCTTTCTTCGCAGCTTCGTAGTTCGGACAAGCAGGTACGATGCTGGCAAATATAGCGGTATTCATTCTGCAGATGAATCACTGACGTCGTTGCATCATTTCTCACCTTCCTCACAGGTTAACGCGACACCTATCGGCAAGGTGAGGTCGACCGTATAAGTGGCGATGTGGATATAGACCGATTAAGACGGTAAAAAGGACTAATTAAATCGGGTGGCATTCTCCTTTAAGGTTTAAGGTCACAACAACATGGGAGACAAAAGAAACCAAACACCAATGACCATTCTGTGTATTCTCCAAATGCAACCACGGCACATGTAGGCTACAGATAAATCAGGGGACCTAACTACCAAACAACACAGGAATTGTTGAAGCTTAGCACTGTAACTAGTAAAGTTTTAACCAATTTTGAGCAATTGCAGCATTTCTCACTTTCATGGTCAGATAACATTATTCTGAATGTCCACACTTTTTCAAAATATTGTCTGGTGGTAGCTTTAACACAAAACTTAAACACGATAAAGAATCCAGTTGGTGCTGCGCATCTTTAGCCAAAAAACAAGAGAATAACGTCTCACTCTTCAGCTATATTGTGTCCTAAATAGAACCAGTTGCCCTAGAAATATGCATATGTTGACATTCTGCAGGTGTGAGTCACGACACCTTCAGCACAGAACGAAGTAGGGCAACTGACACGACATTTTCTTCTTTCGTTACTTGCGAAAAAACGATGCTCAATCTTTTGCCATCATCAATCACAACAACTACTCAATAATGTAATACCAGTAGATGCACATAAACTGTCATATCACCATAACCTCCAGGCATGTACTAACTGAGTTCTGCATTTATGACACGTGTCCACTAGGACTACTAGTATCATCTTTTTGCAGAAAATAACCAGCTCTACTACTACCATACGAAAAAGTGCCTCTAGAAACTAGGTTTCAAAGCCTTTCATATCATCCGCGGGCACATTTCGCGAGTTAGCAAGACTAAGCATGTGAAAGGCTCACAACCGTACACGAGTACACCTTTGCGCAGCGTAGCCAAAGTACACTGCCGTCTGATCATTAGAATTATGAGTAAATCACGTTCATATCCGTTCCTGTTTTTGGGATACTTGTTGCAGGGTTTTGATCATTTCTTTGCACCTAATCCACCCATTTCCAACATTTCTGTGTTGCTCAGGCACAAAGGTTTTTCATTTACATTCCTGATGAGGCCAAAACAGTATCCTCCGGTGACAAAAAATCTCCTGGTTAGAATCAGTTTCCACTTGTGCAAACACTCAGCATGCAACAGGTTTATAACCACATAAGTAAATAGCAGAGTAGCAGACCGCCTCGATGTGGATCAGGACATGGATGGGGCTTCCTCTAACTGGAATAATTCACCTATCAAAAAGCACAGGTACCTTCCCCTAAGGTCAAAGAGGGCCTTCACTGGGTTTTCATTTTCCAGCATATAATTTTTAGTTTCCCCATACAAAACAATAACACATATGGTACTCTTTGGTAATGATTTTACCAAGCAAGTTACAGTAAGAGACAAAAGTATTCGGACAAAATACCATTTCCCCTGTCATGACGGCTAATTCCGTTAAAATAAAAAATGTCTGGTACATGATGACTATTAGGGCAGCAAAATTCTAATTATAAAATGTCATAGCCACCTCACTAACTTTCCTCTTAAATTACCCTTCATTCTCAGTCATCAGGGGAGACTACTCTGGCGATGAATTCACCTTCATGACGAGTCATTCTCTCTTAATAGTTATGGCTTGTACAAGTTGTGCTGCATATTGAGGTTACATTGGAGGGTCACACAAGGCCAACTTCAAGTCAAGATGAAACAAGAATGAAGTGACTCATTAAGCCAAAGACATCACACACAAATTGTACTACAACGACACAAAACGAAAAGTGTGAATTTCAACAACACTAGTTTTGAGAGAATTACAGAGTGAAACCAACACATCCGACACTCGCCACTGTGCGAGATGGTGATAGTCACGTTTATACGTATAGAGGGCTGAGTATAACTGCATGAACTTGCGACATGATCTCGCCTGCAAAATTTCATAAGCGTTTCATTGTATCTCATGATTTTTCCATCAACATGCCCGGAGAACATTTTTGTCATTTGTTGAGTTCTTGAATTTCCCATAAGAAAATAAAACCTTGCTTTTGTTAGTGAGGTTCAAACAATCCTTTGATTTTTGATGAAGCACAATGGGGGCATCTATATTTTCACTTCCTGTTGCATTTGATTGACAGAAGGTCAATTCCTAATCGAGTTATTCCAGTGTTAAACGTACTTTAGCCATGAAAAAGAATGTGGTCGTTCTACTGCTCGTCTAATCCTGCTTCATAAAAGAACAGGATGCTCAACTATTGCTGACGAGATGTTCCGCTGAAAAATTCGGATTCTTACCCTTTTACCGAATCAGCCTAATAAATGTGAGAGAGTTAGCCCCATTAAAAGACACATATTTGAACAGTTTTTCATAGATTCGAATCAATTCCATAACCCTTACACAAAGCTTATTTATTGACCTTGTAGTCTCTCACACACAACAATCCCAAATAAAAAGTCCTGCTAGAAAAACCGTCTATTACAATTTGGACCCATAAAATGAACTCTTTCACATACATTTCTATTGGAAAAGGCCTCCTTAAAAAGAGAAACTGGACGCAAATATGAGCAGCAGAACTCGTAAATGGCACAGGTACGTGCACCCTTGGCATAGATTACAATTCTTGAATGTCAACCGACCAAGCGCTGTACTCAACATCATGCTGTTCAAAGTGCCCAAATTTCGCACGTAACCATAGAAATCCATGGGTAAAACGGTCAACTGTGGTTACAAAAACACGGCATGAAAAATAACGACAACATGGTGAGGTATTAAGCACAGAACTGGCAATACATCTTAACCTTACTTGAACAAACCGTACTTAACTTTACAACAAAAGTTTCTAACTTGCGACATGATTATTCCTCAAAAATGGTTATCAAGGTCAGTGACCTAAAGATACAGATGGTGGCAGGTGTGGAGGTAAACTACAGGTACACACCGACACTTGACTGAAGTGTGTAATTAAAGACGTTCATCACCCACGGCAATGTTATACAAATCTGTGATGTGACAGCCAACAGACCACCAGCATTTAGGATGAACAGCCAAAATCCGCATGTCGCACATACTTGGCATAATCATACTCTCTGGAACGTTAATTTTCCTGTGCACAGTCAAATAGCAAAAATAGTGTCAATGCACACGGCTTCAGTAAAATCTCACAAATTTTTGGTAAAAATAATAACCAGAAATGCCCATTCATCATTTTTCGAAAGCTTCAAACACGCGAATGCAAACAATTTTCAAAATAGTCTGGAAATGATAGGGATGGTACAGAGCTCTTGAAAATGATGTAGCAACACTGTGGTGCTTAAGTCAAGAGACTAAATATCACCTGTCCACACTATTTCATTCCAAGTTGGTGGTATTATACCCTATTTTCCCAGTAAGACAAGCTTGTGCAACTACTAAGCAGTCCACTGACACAACATTATGATGAATCACCTGGAATCACGGACTTCATCTGTGACTCGAATCTGTCACTAATAAACTTAATACTGGCCTCAAAACAGCACGAGATAAATCTCAAAAGTATCTCCATTAAAAACAACAAGGAATAATTTGATTTCAGGAGAATTTGGGTCAAGCCACGACATCTGGTTAGCACTCCGCGATGTAATTGGGCGTATCCGAACAATACCACATACCAACTGAACATCAACAACGATGCAAATCCTGTTCAGGTTACGTGGAGCTTTTTAGCAATTAAAATGTTCGCCGGTAAACGGCTTCAGTGCCCACTTACCTGGCAACCTGGAGACATTACATGGCGACTCATGACATCAGAAAGTGTTCAACAGCACACAATGCTCACAGCAAACACAGCATCACGCGCCAGGGGCGCATTAGACATACTCCACAAAGCTTTGAATAACAGGTAGAGTTGAAAAAACCCGCCCTTTAAACGTTAACACGTTAGCCGGTGGTTGATAGAATTCCAGGAAGACAAGGGATGCAGAAGGAGTGTGTACAAAGCTTTGTGTGCGAGTCAACCGCTTGAAGGTATTGGTAGTATCTGGCAAATGACAACAGTTCTCTGTGCGGTGACTAAAGAGCAGCCTAGCACCGTGTATTGATCTTAGCATATACTGGAATACATATATGCACACAAACGTACACACGCACACAGAGAGAGACAGTAAGCCCCTGACTAGGCAGTGTTTATGACAGAGTGTGAGTGACAGTCACTGACTGTGTGTGATAAGCAATGAACTAGTGAGGGCGGAAACCGATAAAAATCGTTATTGTCTCCAGCGATATTGATCGGCCTGTCAGTTGATGAACTTCTGCTGGTATGTGCGGACGGCACAGTGGGGAGCGGATGTGAGCAAACGTGGGCTAATTAGCTGCTATGTAAATTATACAGGCACACAAAGCAAGCTGATGCATGAGTATGACTTCACTGGATAACAAGCTGATGATTGCGTTGGTTTGGGCAAAGACAAGGGAATACCATCTCCTGACTGGTAGCTGGAAGGACAACTACCACCAATTCACAGAATCTATGGCAGATTGTTTTTGATTAATTTATAACATTTGGTCTTATACCATAAAGTTTCGAAAAAATGATGTAAAATGTGTACAAACGGATTACAATTAATGAAGGGACGGGTACGACTACCTATTCAGTGTTCTCCACAACCTGCTTTGACTTGCCACAGTTACGAGTTTGGATTTTGCAGCGTTAAGTTGAGCTCACCTGCGTCTGATTTGAAAAAACTAAGTTTAAATTCATGGGAAATTAGTCATTTGCTAAGCTAATTAATAGATTTTGAAAGTCTGGCACCGGCTCAGAATATTGATTCCTGGGCTTCGCATACAAATCCCCCCAGAATGAACCCAGACTTTTCATCATTTCATCGCCATCAAGTTTGTATCTTCCATAACGGAGAACACTTAATCTACCATCATTCTTAATACTTAAACAATGCCGATAGTGACCACCAGGCTGAACTACCTGACTACCCTTTATTCCAAAAGTGAACAAATCCAGCACACCTTGCATGTCCCAGTGCAAGGTACCTAAACTACACGGTCAACGGACTCATAAACACGACTCACGGACCTGCAAACACCGTCCACTGACTCACAAACACGGGAACGGACTCACTAAACACGATCCACGCACCCAAATACACGGGACACGGACTCATATTCACGAGGAAACACGGTTAAAGGACCGCCAAACACGGGTCACGGACAAAATGAAGATGTCAGCTGACCCAGGAAGCCGATGAGTCCGTGACCCGTGTTTGGCGGTCCGTTAACCGTGTTTCCTCGTGAAAATGAGTCCGTGTCCAGTGTACTTGGGTGCGTGGATCGTGTTTTGGGAGTCCGTTCCCGTGTTTGTGAGTCAGTGGACGGTGTTTGCAGGTCCATGAGTCGTGTTCATGCGTCCGTGCCCGTGTTTATGAGTCCGTTGACCGTGTAGTTTAGGTACCTTGCAGTGGGTTGTAACTCTCCACCATCTTCACACTTCTAAAGGGCAAAAACCTGACCAAACATGGGACACACTATTCACGCACTTTTTCACATCCTAAAGCTTCCCTACAGTTCAAGAGACCCAACCATAGCTACTTGTTATATATACTTGCTGAGAACGCCACTGTCATTTTGACAGCAAAACAATAAAAAGAACCACTACGTAACATTACTTCAATCACGTTTCTTGGTTTTCCGCATAAAAAGATCAGACTCTTCAAACTTGGCTCAAGATTTTAAACATGGCCGACGACTTTACCAACGTGGGTGAATCCAAACTGTTACACAGCCATGATATAAGCCAGAGTGTGTACATTATGCTCAAGGAATTGTGTCAAGGATGAATATCACTTTTCGTTTGCTTTTTCTGAAATCAGAGCTAAGTGTCTAAGTGAATGCCTTCCCTGTTTAAATTTCATAGACTGTTAAATAATCTTGATACCTCAGTAGTGAAATATGTTTACTACGCCATCTACGAAAGTAACAGCTCAGGTATTGCTGACTAGTGTACATAGCACTCCAGTGTACTTGTTTCTATGTTGTACTTTGGGCCAATGGCCATGTGTACAATAAAGAATTGCCTTGTATAAGCCAGCATTTAACCACTACACCACTAGCTCAACCTCAAGTCAGGGCAAGCATTAGCGACTGAGCACAGTTCTATGGTTTACATGCAACATATGCCTAAGTTAGGTTTAAAAGCCTTCCCAAGAGATTTACGTTACCTCTCAACAAAGACATCCAAGGAACGTCATGAATTTGTAATTTGCAAACCCCCTCAGCCACCAGGTATTCCACAACTACATGGTGTATTTGTTGAAACAACATTAAAACACCCAAACTAGGTCAGGCTCAGACACAAGGTGTACTTCCAAATCAATAGTGATCAGATTTCTGTCTATTGATTTTAGCTCAGCAAACAAGCTGGCTCCAAAACAACATAAATGAACTTCATAAATAAAGCTTCACAATTTTTCATTGTTGAATGATTAAGTAGACATGGGACATGTTTCTCGAAGAGTCTAGGACGACAATTTTTTGGCTTTTGATTTTTACCTTTAATGTGTTCCCGAGCACGAAACAGATTTCTGTCTCTTGGCTTTGAGATGTAGACAGGATTTTCTATCAGCCTTAGCTTGATTTCATGAGCAGGTGGTGGTGGTGGGGGTGGTGGTGGTGGTGGTGGT
>NMRA01000088.1:990879-1003881 GCA_002633005.1 Phoronis australis
ATTGAATACGTAACCAACATTACACACCACATTTTTTCTCTTAAAGTTTGCACTGCATTCTCGCGCATCAATATAAGTCGTTCGGCCGTGCGGATTTTTTTGATATTTTTTCATTCATTCGTTCGAGTTGCAACGGAGCTATGCGAACAAATTAAGGAAGTTTGCGCTAAGTTTTATCTGGTTTGCATGTTCAACGACATTGATGGCATTTGTACGGCAGGTCAGTGCTAGAATTTTGTCGGGCTATCATTTTTTTTTCGAAGTGTACGTTCTCCGTCGGCTATTTCAAATTGGCTGCTCCGTCGAACATATCGAGTGCCGCTTCAACTTCCGCGTCGGCAACTAGCATTAGGGGTACGGCAAATCCTTTGAACTTCGGGTGTGGGTTCTTCAATTTCAAAGATTAAGTGTCCATGTACGGGTAGCTGGATGCAATATTTCTCGACACTAGTCGTGCGGGGGATTCCGTATGAAGCCACCTTGACGTCACAGAATAGGAAGGTATTCCCCAAAGATGGCTGCCAGTATTTGCCGATCGTCATTGTGACATTTATAGTAAAAATAGACGGCAAAAGTTTAGTAATGTCGAGTTATTTCTTAATATTTAGCGAACTTAAACAATGAATTGTAGGTTTCAATGAAATTTGTTAATAATAAATGTTGCAATTCTTCGTTTAGCCTTCATTTTCGCCGAGGTTGTTTTGGAACAGGGCGTCTTTTTTCCGTCTTGGCCGTGCCGTCCAAAGCCGTCATTTTTTTAAAAGCGCCGTCCCAAGGACGGCCAGGACGGCCGCTAGATGAGTCCCTGGAATTAAGATAACTTTGGCGAAGAATTCCAACTCCACTTTTTTGGCTGCCGTTAACTTTTTAACCACGCGCGCGATAACCACAAAGTATGTCAACTGAGTCACCTGAGTTAGGAAAAGGCTAGTGCGAGACTGAGCGAAGCGCGTAACGCTAGCGTGTGACACTTGCAAAATAGCACTGATGAGAAGGTAAAATTTGTAACATTTGTGTCCCTTGGACTTTTCATTCATCAACATGCGTGATTTCACATAACTTTCTCAAAATGGCACCCGGAAAGAGAAACGCGAGTAAATCGCGACAGATTTTCGACTTGTTCAAATTATCTCGACTGAATTGTCTCCAGACTTATGGTAGAGTTGTTTATAACTCCATGTGCATATATGCATGTTTCATTTGATTTTATTTCCTGTATTTTGAAATTGGTAACATTTTGTGGGGATGTGCTATCGCCCCTATATGCCTGCGGCATCCAGGGCGATGTAATTGCCTGGGCCAGCGTTAGTTAATGTGATGACCACTTCCCAAACTTCCGAATGTGCCTGGGCAAATACAATTGACTGCTATTTCGTACCCAGATGACTTGGTGCATTGATTCCAATAGTATTCAAAGCAAAACATTACACAAATAATCGCGTTAATCCACAACAGGCCTACACACAGTAAGCGTCCTTCCACGTCCGTGCTCGGCGTGAGCGATGTTGGCAGTGCTCTTTTAATTTGCCCGGTATATGACTCACTAGAGGGCATACATGCACATTTATCCCAATCGTGTGCGCCTCGCCCCAGTAACTTACCTTGAGGTTCTAGAAAGCTTGATATATAACGGAACAGTGTATTTAAATTACGAAAAGATATTTCACTGATAACACACCGCCCAACGAAAACTTGAAATATGGCGACACATCCGGTCAAAACAAATGTATTCGTGCACCAAACCTGGAACTATTTTTGAAAAACTAAAGTCAACTATTTGAGTTACGAAAGTTTTTTTAATACATATTTGAGTTCAAATAGTAACTCTTAGGTGACAAGTTTGTAAAATATACAGTTTTAACATTATATTTTAATGTTTACCACTCTTTGCCCATTGTTTGAGCGCAAGGTGATAAATTGGATGCTCTTCGGTCATCTAAAAACGTTGACTTCGCACTTGACTAGAGTTTACCTGTACTCGGGGGGTTGTGATTTTCTTTTCATTTTGAATTAGTGATTCGTGCTATGAATGAACAATGTTCTCGACGTATATCCACATAAGTGTTGCACATGAAATCTGTGATTTAAAATGAAACTTCTGACAGGTAATTGGTTTCTGTAGTGCTGAATTTTTATGTTGTAATAGTCATGAACAGCGGCTGTTTAAACGTACCTGTGCTTGAATCTGGGATCTTCAACTGCGAGTCAAGCGTCCAAACCATCCGACAAAGAGGCAAGAGTCCATTGGCAAGTGCTTGGAGGGCCTTTGTTCAACCGTATGTTACTCCCGGATTCCAAAATTTACAACAATCTAGATCATACAGAGCAGGGCAAGTGCTGCCTGGCATCAGACTGTTGTGAAATGTGCTTCCGGTGATTCATGTATGAGCCTCTATTAGCCACTCGCTAACGGGCAATTTCCTATTGGCTGAATGGTTAGCACGCTCGCTGGTTAAATCGGGGTTGCTGGTTCGATTCCCGAGCCTAGTGGTGGTGCCGTAGAATTTCCATTCAGTGTGGCCGTCGTGACTTCCTTGTGTAATCTAGAGTCGTATGTAAAGCTTAGAGCTCTAAATCGCTTGCCAAGTAGCAATTTCCTCTTGGATGAACGGTTTGGATGCTCGGCTGATGTGGGAAACCCCGGTATAAGTCTCGGTATCAGCAGAATTTTCTACACTGGCGCCCAACTGAGGTAAACCCCACAAAAAACCCTGAGGTGTAAATATTTTGTTCTGAGTGGCAGATCAAGAGGGTACCGACCTGTTGGTGGTGGATCCAGAACACAAAGAGTGTGTTGCTGAGGGTAAATTCTAGGAGACGAGTTATTGACAGGGGAGAAGTGTTCTGATACGTGACTTCCGGGTATGATGTATGTAGAGTCGCATAAAGCCTCTCGCTGAACTGTTTGGACATTCTGCTCTCATGTGGGGGAATCCCGGTTCAAAACTTGGTGTTGGCAGAATTTTCTACAGTGAAATCGGTATGTGTGCTGGACTTTGCCCTCAGCTACACTCGCTGTGCATGGTGAACCAGATAGCCCTTGCTTTTATGGACGCAACCTTCACTAAGGAAATCGTCAACATACTGTTTTGCAATATGCAAATCACTGTGCATGTCTGTAGCATGAAAACATTTGAAGGCAATTGTGAGGCCAAGTGTTAAGTACTAGCGATCCTAGTTGCTGAATGTAGTCTTCTCTTAACTATGACACTCCACCAACAACCAAGCAGAAGACCTACCTTTTTCGTTGATGCGAAGACTGTTTACTTATCAGAAACTTGCCCTCTTTGTAACTATAGGCATAAAAGAAAAGACTGTAACCGTGTCAATTACATTTAACTTAAGAACAGCTTTATCCAAATAGAATGCTCTGTTTCATGGTGCTGACAGTTGGTGTAAAACTATAGTAGTATGGAGCAATAGTTTAGAACTTATTTATTTTCGCTGCCCAAGGAAACTATACAAACTTCCTAACGACCTGAATTTGCATCTGTTTTTTATGCTTGTGTTTACATGGCTTTTTTACTAAAGTTGCTATTTTGTAGGTTTGAATCCTAATTAACTTTGTAAAATGCCTTACATGTGCTCAGGTTGTCATTGCATCCACTGCATCTCACTGGTATTTATGCGTTGTTTTCTACAGGCAAGACAGCTGTTATATTTACAATTTTGAATTTCATCTCGGTATGGCTCGAAATCCTGGGAACACAGACTACGCCGAGTGTTGGCAACAACTGCACAAACTTGCTAATGGGACAGTATCCTTACCTGTAGAGTATGAGCTGAGCGCTATTGTGGCAGTTACCTTATGTAGTCTACAACCTAATTTCTATACCCTACCTTCCATCCAAAATTGGTGAGGCCTAACTCTAACCATTTCAGTTCTAATCTGTGCTCACGTCTTACCTCACCTACCAGATCACAGGGGCAGATCCAGAATTTTTTAAAAGGGTAACCCAAGTTAACAATTTGAAATTCTAGATTTGATATCACTAAAATCAAAAAGGAAAAAGGGGGGTCCTGACCCCCCCCCCTGGATCTGCCTATGGATCAGCATTATTTTGCAGGTTTGTTGATTTGAAAATCAATTAGCTGAATGAGAGTGTGTGATAAAGGGGTGTACCGTACAATTCTACGCAATACCTGTAAGCTCCTGGTTATCGAACTTGCCTTGACTAATAAAGATACAAATGTTTACCTCCCAAAATTGATGAAGAAACCCAGCAGCCAAGAGGATGTAGTATGGAAAAACCATTTGTAAAAGGTACGTCTCAGTCATTCATTTTCATTACGAAGTACAATGCTTGAACATATTCCATATGTTGATAACAATTTTATATCTAGAATGATCTGATCCAGACTTCTAATCAAAATAATAATTATGTTTCCTTCATATTAAATTTTGTTTCCCTTTGGTAATTCATTGAGATTTTCGTGTAGCCATATTATGTGAATGGATCACTTTAAGAACACAACTCCAGGCTATAGTATGTGTCAAAAGTCTTTGTTTTGCTCACAATTTTCTCCTTTACCATTCATGTGTTGCTACTGAAGTGATTGGTTGGTGTGGCCACACTATTGAAGTGATTGGTTGGTGTGACCACACTACTGAAGTGATTGGTTGGTGTGGCCACACTATTGAAGTGATTGGTTGGTGTGGCCACACTATTGAAGTGATTGGTTGGTGTGGCCACACTATTGAAGTGATTGGTTGGTGTGGCCACACTACGAAGTGATTGGTTGGTGTGGCCACACTATTGAAGTGACTGGTTGGTGTGGCCACACTACGAAGTGATTGGTTGGTGTGGCCACACTATTGAAGTGATTGGTTGGTGTAGCCACACTATTGAAGTGATTGGTTGGTGTGGCCACACTACGAAGTGATTGGTTGGTGTGGCCACACTATTGAAGTGATTGGTTGGTGTGGCCACAATACTGAATTATGAGATAGAAGACTGTTTACGTTCCAGAGGCAAACATTTCTTTCCGCACTTGTCTCAAGAGTGTCTTACATTTATGGAACTCTGCCCTAGCAACTGGAAAATTTATGGTAAAATCTCATAAATTCGGGCCAAAAATGATTGCCAAAATTGACTTTTTTCATTTGTCATTGTTGCGTGGACTTACGTACAATGGAAGTCCATGATTGTTGCTAATACCCAAAGTTTCTCAAAACATGGCCTAACGGTAGCTATGGCATAGGACTTAAAAATGACCCTCTACTTCACTGAGTTATTGTGACCACTGGTTGATTACTGAAAGCAAGTCAGACTTACCCAAACTTGGCAGTGAATATACGTTTGTATATATTTATGGTGTTATGAATCAGCACATTGGTATGGTATTAATAAGAATTAGACTTGTTATTTGCCACATGTTGGTCACATCTGAAAAGATCTCTGTCTGGGACTTTCTGCTAACCATTTGGTGCTCCAGTCGACTGAGCTATTGGGACCATCGATTACAATATATGGCAAGCAAGAAGGCAAATGATAGCTGATTTTGGAAATTGCAGCGCCATATTGAAATTCACAATTCTGCCAGACAGCGATCAGGTCTTTGATGGCCAGGCGTTCAGTGCTACCTTCAGATTTCGTGTAATGCGGATGGAAGGTTTCAATCTATTGGACTTGAATAACATTTTAACGCCTTTCCTGTTATCGTAATGCCGGTAAATTTCCATTGCTGTGCGGTGTGACGTGTTAATACCTTACGGAAAAAGGCAAACTTTTTGAAATATCAATGGATAATCAAAGACGCCGTATTCAATATATTTCTCATTGTGATGAAGAATCCGTGCAAAAGTCAATGGCTGCTGCTGATAAAGTGTGAGAATTTTGATACTAGCTGGTGTCAAAAAACTAAAGTATATTAGTGAACTTACACTAATCGAACACTGGTAGGGACTGGCAGTGGAGTTTATTTCTCTGCTTTTAAATTAATGAACCACTATGTAGCAATTAAATTTCTGCCCACGAAATCGGAGTCGGGATCAAGAGGAAGTCACTTTTATGTTCTCATTACTCTAGAGAGCGCCAATATGAAAACTTCCCTAGTCTTACTTACAGTGTGTCGATTTATAACAGCATTACTGTATAGTGTTGTGTTTGGGTTATAGCACCTGCTTACTTCCTGATATTTACAGTGTCTTTGTTTATTTCTTTGCAATAGTTGACTGTCTGCCAGTGTCAGGGATTGTATGCAATGGAACAGTGCATGATGGGAAAACAGTGGGCTTCACCCATGATGTCCCTTGTAAACCAACGTGAGTATGTTTGTATTCAAAGGATACTGAACTGTGTTTCAATGATTTCACCCCAAATTGTTTTCATCTCGTGCTACTGCACAACTAGTTCGTCCCCCACATAGTTTGTGTGTTGCGTCAGAGTTAAAGGCTTCTCATTGTGTGGCAAAGGGGATCTTCTGCTGTTCAAACTTTGCCCACGGCTGATAAAATCAAAGGAAGCTATAGTCATGCCTGTCGATTTCACAGTCTTTCAAACTTTCTCCAAACTTTGAGGGTTGACAAGGGTTGACAAAAAAATATTTTCTTAGAAAAGGCAATATTTATTAATTGACCAAAACATGGTTTGATTACTCATTGTCCTTAATTTTCATCGTTTCTAAAGCATACGAAACCCACTCTTCTCAACTGTGGTGGGCGTGGCCAAGCAGCATTTTGTCGGAACTGTCCATTTTTACTTTTATGTACTTATCAATAATCCCCTTTACTCTGTGTATTTATTGCAGAAATGGACATTCATTTGAGACAGCACTTTTGTTATCCATATTCTTGGGCATGTTTGGCATTGACCGATTTTACTTGGGATACCCCGCCATAGGTAAGATTTTTGAATTGTCAAACTTGTGTACTGAAAAGTTGTCTGGTAGATGACAATCAAACATAATTGCCTGCCCTTGAACATATAGAACAGCTTCTTATTTAATTTGAACTTTTTATCTAGTAAAATTTTGCTTTTCATGGACAAAAATGGGGACACCCATATAAATATGTGTTTCTATGTAAGATATGGTTATAGGTGGGCACACCTGTCAGTAAAGGTTGATCAGCCAAGTCTCTGTAACTGAGTACACCAAAGACAATAGAGGCCAACGTGCCAGGAAAGATCCACCTATATACAAAACTACCCATCATGATGGGGTCCAATTATATTTATATACTTCGTAGACCCATCCCAGTGGGTTTACCTATAAAAATATGGCTGAACCCCTCTTAGAACAAAAGCACAGACACATTTTCATTCAGGTATGGGAGTGCCCTGAGTAATGAGTGCATTAGAATGTTCATGAGCCAAAAGAACCACATGACTTCACATTTCCTTCAGTGGAGAGTAAATGTCTTCGTGCCCAAATAAGGCAAGGTACTGTTGATACTGACTGGTCGCTATCCAAACGGAGGCGGCTGCGTATGTTTTGCAAGCTGAAACTCTCATGAGATGGGCATTCTTGAAGACACTGTAACTTTATCGGAGAAGTCTCGTTCATATGAATTTGAGGTGGTTGCTACACGGAGCATTAGCATATTGACGTAAAGATTTTGAAATTTTCTGCGCAGGCATTAACCTGGATGAGTCTGGTTATTCTAATTGTTGTTTAATTCAACCTGACAAAATTTTTTTCTTCAGGTTTGCTCAAATTCTGCACCCTTGGTTTCATGTTTCTTGGACAACTAGTCGACATTATACTGATTGCAATGCAGGTAAGGTTCAACCAGTCTCAACAAACGGTGAGGCACAAACAGCTATACCTGGTGAAGATTCAAAGATTCAAAATTTCCAAAACCCTCAGATTTCGAACTTGGTTCTGCCTAAGGTTATCTCAGGACTGAAAGGTGTGGGACCATCAAAGAAAATGTGTGGTCTTCCATCAGCAAAAAAGGAATAAATGGTGTCTTGCTTCTTTTTGTTCCGTTAAAAATTGGTTGACATTAGGAAGAACAATTTTTGAAAGTTCAAGGTCATTTGATATGATATTTGCTAATTTCCGTTTTGCCGTTATTGCATTGATACTACCGACATGTAATACCAGATTGGCAATTCATATTTTGAAATAAATTGAACTGGTTTGATGGACCCACCAAGCTTTAGCACCTCGTGCTGTGCTGACGTCACTAAATGTTTTGATTCATTGTTTGTGATGAAACACTTTGTCTGGGTTATAGAGAGTTTGCATTCCTAAGTTCACTGGCATGACATCATGGACCTGTTGTAGCCAATACTCGGCTTTTAAAGAGAATACTTTTCACCACGTGGTGAAATGGATATAAACCAAAAGAATAGTAGGCAAATTCCTGTTCATTGTGTTAGTACTAACTAAATCAAATTCCCTTGACACGTTTAGAAAATGGCAAACAGTCTTATTAGCAGTTATGCTTCACCTCTTTTTACCTTCCACTAACAACAATGGATCAAAGCGTCTGCCATCTTCTACTCTCAGTTTTTTTACCTAAGGACGTCATCAAGTGACCTAAATGAGCCCACTGCTTGGTAAAAATGAAAATGACGGAGTGACAAGCAAAAAGTTAAAAGTTTGAATTTTTGCATGAATAAGCTCTTTTGAAGAGATTGATTTGCGAGCACTTATATTGGACGTATTACTTCAAGTTGCAGATAAAAGTGTTCGTGCAATCGTAATTTCGATGTGTGCAGGTTAATATTTGACCTGCAGTGCGGACTTCCAACCTTAGTAAGGGTTGGTTTACAAACAACATGGACCAACTTTATCGGAATTTATTGATTGCTGTGATAGTAAAATTCACCACTGCCCATCTAAGTTGATTTAATCGAGTTTGAAATTCGTGTCTTCAGCTAGACAAAAGTTACCAGACAAAATATCGTTTTCCCATCATGACGTTCATCGAAAATGAATGGTTAACAGCTGTTATGGCAGCAGAACTTTAATTACAGAGGGGCTTAGCCACGTCTCCTGTTAATTTTCTATTAATAGTCATGAGGGAAGACTACTCTGATGATGAATCAGGATTCCGCCATGACGGGAATTCTGGGTAATTTTGACTGAATGTTTTTGGCATTTACTGCTATTAGCAATGTGTGGGCATTTGAGGCACCACAATGCTAGTACTCGCCAACATAAGGTGAGAGTTGATGGGGTTTTCCTTTCTCATACTGTCAGTCTGCTGTTATGTAGATGCGAAATAATGCATGAGAAAACAAACAGAAATTGACAAATATGATATTGGATCTGCTACAACATAATACTCCTTTTTTTCAAAAACAAATTCTTGTTCGAATTATGAACCATTTTGAATTATTGACTGCAGGTGGAATAAGGAATCAGTATAACAGTAGATTTATTTCTCACAGAGTGTTCAAATTTGACTGTGTTTCTGCAACAATGGTGCAATTTTGTCCGTAAGGACAGCAAGTTCACAATGTAGGTGCGTCCATCTTGTGGCAAAGTCTTTGGTATTCTTCCCCATGCCCATCTGGTTGGATGAATCATTTTGATTGTAAACAGTTACTGTTATGAAATCAGTCTGCTGAAGTCATACATTTCCTAGTAGTGTGGTTTGAGGCGACAGTGTGGCCTTGTGGGAAAAGTGTCTACTTCCTGTACGCAAGGTCGTGGGTTCGAGTCTCAATGGAGCACACTGCTAGACCCTTGAGTGAGGTCTCTAGCTCCTCGGCTCAGTTTTAACTATATATTAATGGAGCATAAAAATGTGTGCTGATCACCTGGAACCACCTGAGCTGCCTGCACAAGACTTGTACAACATGTGCCAGACCTTCTGCAATTATTTTTTATAGCCATGTGGTTGCCTCAGCCTCATGATTTTGTTCACCAAATTTGGACTCGGTTTGTAAAATGGCCACCGTAAAAATGATTTGTACTCACATGCAAACATGCACACACACACACACACACACACACACACACACACACACACACACACAAAGTGCTCGAATTTGAAAAAACGTAATTAAAGAGAACGCAGAAGTACAATTATTCATTTTTTAATACTAAACTAAACTAGTGGTCAATGTGTGGTAGGAAAAGGTGAAATGAGACTCCTCAACTCATCAATTTTGGCTTCAAGTGGTGTTGTGTGATCTCAGTTAGATAATTCTCTCACGAGGAGCGCAACTGAATGTTGAGTCAAACTGCACTTTGGTTAAATAGCAGAGTGTTTTCAATTGCTTAAATCTCTAGCCTTGTTGTCAACAAACATGCGAGAATTGGCAATTTGTAACATCACAAAAATGCTACGGATTTTGTTGTTTTTATAGTTCAGGTCAAAGATGATAACATCCAGAAGTTGACAAACATTTTAAATTTGGTCTGCACCCCACTTGTTGGTCACATCTTGTGATCTATATTTTCATGCTGGTTCAAGATTTACATATAAACTTCACGATGTAGATGCCAGTCAAGAGTAATCCTGAAATTGCATTTTTGGCCGCGAAATTGATACTGTCCATAAAGGGCCATGTCACTCCAAGGGAGTTCTCACTTCCTGTCTGAAAATCTCAATGAAATAGACTGGGGACGGGTGGTATGGGCAACGTTTGCCAAAAATACGCCTAAAATACAAAGCCATCTGTTGGGCTTTTACTCAGATAGTAACGAAAGTCCTTGGTGTTTATTCAGTAACCTGCAGTTTGTTTCTGCTATTTGCATTTATACGGTAAATTCTAATATTGCTCACTTTGATAAAAAGTCTTGGCATGTTTGTGGTATTTTCTAAATGAATATAGACATGTTTTAGTTTGTTATTTTCAAACTGGTGCAGTCCAAAACTTGATTACTGTCGTCTTAAACACAGTTGTTGAAGGTGAAACTTCTGCTTCACTCACTCCCTTCAGTACTTTTTTTTGGTTTTCTGTGAATTGGTTATTTGTCATTAATTAATATAATTAATAATTAATTTTTTATATTTGTTCATTCTTCAGCATGTCATCTACTATACAATTTTTTTCCTTTTCTTCAACAGGTGGTGGGCCCTGCAGATGGCTCTGCGTACGTCATCGATTACTACGGAGCTGCCGTCACAAAGTTACAACAAAACGAGGACACATACTTTGTACCCCAACAATACTGAGTCATTATCTTGGAGAATTCAGTGGGGAACTATGGGATGCGTGTCTGTTCTATGTGGTTGTTGAGGAATACATTTATTGGAATTCAAGTGCTAACTTATTAATATTTCTCTGATAATGTAGCTAGGTGCATTGCAAAGTAACTCAATATGGCAGTGTGAATGTTAGGTCTTATGCAAGTTTAGGAGTGAATATGGACCTCCACGAATGATCATAAAATTGGTCTCGACCTGTACTTAACTCAGATTAGACGCAGTTTCTTGCCTTTTGAAGAACTGGCATATTGGAGCTGAAGACTGGACTCATGAGGTTGGATTTCATTTGTCACCACTGTGTACACCAATGAGAATATGGTTGAGTGGAATGGACTAGTTCCATGAACAAACACCAGATGTAGTGGCTAGTGGGTGCTTAACTGCTAAAGAAAAATGCATTGGGTTGGAAAGAAAGTTAAACACTTTGAATGTAGAACTCAATTACAAACTTAACGGCTTGTTACACAGGTTCAGTTTGTTTGGGGATTAGATGTATTCACTGGGTGAAGAAAAATCTATTTTTGTAACATCTGAGGTAATTAGTGTGAGGGCGTCTGTGCGATAAGGGTCCCACATGAATGCTGGTATTGGTAGCTCCCAGCTGTGCACACTAGTGTCACCTAGTGAATTTCAAGCTCCCGTCGTTGCTGTACCGTGAAGCAGCGTTATAAGAATCTAATTCAGGATACTTGCTCGCTGATACCATTACAGAGTTACAAGTGCCAACTGTAAGCAAGTTAATTTGTTAACAGTAAACCTCATTTGCTACAAACACGTCATAAAAGTCCCAGAAGGGTTTGTGTAGAGGTATAAGTTGGGAATACCGTACTTAGACATGTGACAATTGTCAAGGACCATAAGGACTATGCTTGGTCACAGAAATATGATCCTGCTGTTCAAGATGGGTGTATTTCTGTATGTTGGAGATAAATTTAATCATCATTCACCAAATAACTAACGATTTTGAAGAACAGACCACAAGGATACTTGGTTGAATCAAATTCAATGCCCTGGGTTAATACATAGGTTTTTTGCCTTAAATGGTTTTGAATAAAAGTTGCTGGCAGTAAGACTTACCGGTAATTTACCATTGTGTCTGTGGTAAAAGTCCTACTAAGACCAAAAAGTGTCATTAAATTTTTCTAAAATAACCAATCTCCAGTTATCTTAGGCACAGTTTTTCACCTTTTACAAATTTTGAAACAAATTAAAGGATTTCAGTAAAAACGTTAATGTAAAGCATTCATTGAAACCCGGCCATCTTTGTGAACTGGAATTTTAAACTGTTAGTGACGATTTTTTTTTTTAATTGAGGATGGTTTTCATGGCATTGCAAGAAATTTGAGGCGGATGTACCCACCAATGCAAATGAATTTCACTTTAAATTTCCTTTTATTTAAAACCTGTTCAAAGCTGAAATGCTGAAAGTCAAAGATCGCATACAAGCAAATTTTGATAAATACAATTTCAAAATCAAAAACGTGTCAAATTACAACTTTTTAGACTAAAGTAATTGAATCAACTCCGAAACAGCATTCTATCCGGCCTGCATTTCGTAGACCCTAGAAACAAGCGAAAATGCAAGACTTGATCGTGATATCGCCATGCATTACAGGAGAAGCACCTGATCAAACTTTACTCGTGAAATTTTAGCATGTACGGAACACAGCTCCGGGCTTACTTTCAAAGTGAGTCGTGCCCAGAGGCGGCTTTAGTGCCCCTGCCCACCCCCTCACAGTGGCGGATTTAGAGGAGGGCCATGCCGGGCCGACCCTGAGATTCTCCCAACTTTAATTTGGCAGTTCGGGGGTGTGAATGTCTGACGGCAAAATCCTGGCTAATACTCTACCCTACCCCTCCAACTCAAAATCCTGGATCCGCCCCTGCTT
>NMRA01000088.1:1003890-1052366 GCA_002633005.1 Phoronis australis
CCCCCCCCCCCCCCCCCCCCCCGACGAACTAAAATGTCAAAAATTATACTACATTTCGTACTTGATTTCTATTTATGCATTTATTGATTACACGATTTGTTAATATCATTAGCGGTTATTACATTTGTGTAAAAATTCAAACATGGCTGAGTTTTGGCGAAAGTCTTATGACCCCGCACACTCGTCACAGCGATAGCTTCACTGTACACTCACACCACTGGTTAGCCAATCGCACGGTGTGTGACAAAACTGTTTCCGGCCGGCTTCGTTGATAGAATATTACTTTTATCTCTCGTGTTAATTTGTGCAAGCAAAACCGGATATCAGATAACTTGCTATCTTTCAGTTGTGTAGGGTTGACACACCTTTCAAAATTAGTCCGGTAAATGGCATGTGATTCTCCCATTTCTTTTTCAGGACAGAAACCTAATGCTAGCGTGACGAGAGATGGACTTTTGATACTTATGTAGGGTCTATTCGTGTTTTTCATGTCTAGGCCTGAAACGCCTGTCAGGAAATGTCTCTCAAGTTTTTCTGAGACGTGACTAAGTGGTTGGATTACATGATGACAATTGATAGTTTGGTTCTGAATCTGTGTTTTGATTCATTAATTTGACGAGAAAGCCCGATTTGGGGACCAGTGTACTTGAACTGAAGCTTTCATGTAGTTTCAGTGTAGACGGAGCCCTTTTAGGCGCCCAACTAAGTTGGCCGGTAGTAATGTCAAGTTACATAGGCCAACACTAGTTAACCAAGCGGTTATTATTTTTGTTCAGTATGCAACAGATTGGCGCTACATAACCAATGTATTGCTGGCTGAATTCAAAAACTGAAAATCACTAACAGTTTTCAGTTGTTAACACATATAAACCATTCACCGTTATAGCTTAAATCAAAAAACGGATAAGCACGCTAATGATTCTACCTTGTATATAGCAGATAAAAATATTGAAGATATTGGAAAAGCCCTAAGGCCGACTTAGTGGGTCTCAGTTTCAAATTGGAGTTCTGAAATTAAAATGGTTGTAAACACTCAAAAGACTAAAAATGTGCGTCTATAATCTCCAGTCGAAAAAGGTCCAAAAAATCTGTTCAATTTAATTTGTATATGCCCGGTGACAAACTAGACGATGTTGACCAACAAAAATTACTTGGATTCAAAATTTGGTAAATGTTTAACTTGTTCTAAACGCGTATATGACACTGAGTCTTTTGCGCAAAATTAAAAATTATATACACATCAAAGGAATTGATTAAATACACGACACTTGTCATTATTAACAGTCCTCATTCCGTTCCGTTCGTATCCTCGGAAGAAACAGAACATTGGTGAAGCAACTGACCAAGATACATGATTAAAAGACGCACGATATTTCAAAACATACTTGTTTCATTCTCAAGCGGAAATGAAAACCTTTTTCGTGGATAGGAACGGAACGGAATAAAGACTGTTGATAACGACAAGTGTCGTGTACTTAATCAGTTTTGCATATCGGAAAACGTGTTCCCAAAGTACAGCCATTAAAGGTTAAAATTTTACTCCTTGTGTATTATGCCCCATCTCACATACTGTAAAACTATATGGTCTGTCCTTTCTTCTACTCTTATGACAAAATAACTTTATTTTTTGACATTTTTATATTTCTTGTTGGTATATAAGTTTTATATTTAACACGTATTATCCTCTATAAGAAAATTTAACTATCCATTCATCCTTCCATCATGCACGCACTCAGGGGGGGCTCATTTGGCGAAGTGTTCAAAAAGGTCCGCCTGTGAGAAACAAAAAGTCCGAAAAAATGTGACAAAAGTCCGCTAATCAAGCACAAACGCGTAATTCACGGTGGTGTGCTTTTTTTTTAGTCCGCCGGCTATTTTGTTACCAAAAGGTCCACAACGTTAGGAATTCGATCCCCCCCATATTGAAGGTTGTGTGCGCGCATGTCCATCCATCTATCTATTTATCTTAATATTGAAATAGCGTTCACGTTACTGGCCTACCTTCATCCCAGGATAGTGAAACCCATGAAAATTAAACCTAACTTAACCCCCCCCCGCACCCCCATCGTGTTTTAATCACTCGACATTTTAAATGTTAGCATTAAGAAAAAATCTAAAGGACACCGGAGGCCACAAACGGGTCACCTTGAATGCATGTCAATTGGGGCTTATTTTAATACATGTTCAGATATTGACAGGCGCACGGGCCTGCTTCGGTTTCTTGTTGGAACCCTGTAGTTATAATTTCTCAAGGTTTTTAAAGTTTCCCAATGGACAGTTCAGCAAATGTCTATCAGAAACAAGAGTAGAGTTCAGTAGCTGTCTCGCGGCGAGAAATCTAGCCAAAATCACGTGCTCTCATTTAACACACACGGCAATATCTCGCGTGGTCTTACTTTTCTAGCGAGGTACTAGCATTTTTTAACGCTACCAAGGTCTTATTTACATTATTTTATAACAAAATCATCAGGTAGATCGATTGCTTTAGATGCCCGTTTCTAAGTAAGTCACTTCTGTCGTTGTTCGAAACACTGAAATTTGCAACTAGGCAAACAGACATCACGACTATGATCCCTTCCGTTTATATAGGTTAGTAGGCCTACGCACAGTGCTGTAGTGGTAAAAGTAGAGGTAAGTAGGCGCCGAAAGCCCACCGTATCACCTTGAGCACTGAACGTAACTTACAGTGCGTAAGAGCTACATTCAAATGCCAAAAGGTGTTTGGCTGCGCCTACATGTACGTGCGCCTACGCCCCACTACAACACTGAATACGCATAGGCTTAGGACTAACTGAGGTTCCAGAAAGGTAAGATGATGGGCTTATTAGCGACGATTTCTGTTGTCCAACGTTACTCTTCAGTTACTCCATGATTGGGGGACCCAGGCCTGGTCATTTGATGAAGTGAATCCTAAGCTTTATCAACTGTTCAGAGCTTAAGTGAACGGATTCCCACCGTGTCATCTGGTAAATGTAGAATACCTCAATCACTCGAAATGTACCAGTTTAAAAAACGATTCAGCCATTTGAAACCGGTAGAAAACCACGACTGGAAATATGAACAAATTAACATAAATCCATCGCGTGCCAAACACCACCAACAACACCGGGTGGGATCTTCCGTAATGGTGAAATGTGCAGAAGGAGTCAATGATCCATATGGCAGCATTCCGTAAAGATAGGAACTTGAAGCAGTTCTTCAAAAGATTTTTTTGGTGTTCTTCCAGATTTGGTAAATGATCCTTTTGGCTAACTTTGAAGAAGAGAGCGCACTGGAAGACGGTGTCCAGGATATAGATGCTGTATTCGACGACGACGAACCAAGGACTGGTGGCAAACTCTGGAAGACTTTCCAAAGACTCCGATTTAATTACTGCGCAAACTCCCGCAATCAGGTTGAAGAAGTCGATTACAAGCAATCCAGTGCTGCTGAGAAGTACAGAAGCGTGGGTTAACTGGCTTTTCGCATTAGAGTGGCTCTTGATAGTGGATAACGCAACTGTGCATAAATAGATAGATAAAGCAGCCAGCAGCATTTGGAATACGGAAAATGCGTCGGACAACGAGCGGGACCGTATTTGTACACCGTAGTAATATAGAAATGACACGCCAACGTAAACAATTAGGAAGACAACGCTGATTTTGAAGGCTTGTGCCGGGAACGTTTTCCAAAAAGAACAGCAACGTCTTGCAACAAGATTGTTGGAGCCAGCAGTTGCGAAGAGTGGCACACTTTCGTCGCTGTTGTAATTCGAAGGGGGGTCCTGAAATGAAGTTGTACATCGCGTTATGAAATGTGGACGTCACAGTTTTTGCGCGAAAATAGAAGCACGTTTGATATGTTTCTTAATTGAAAAGGAAATCGATATAAACATGCACTCGTTGCCTTAGGTTGCGTGAGGAGAGGTCCCTTTGATCAAGATCAGCATAAAATTGGTGAGATACACTTCATGAGGTTAAAGGTGTAGACTACGGTGTTTCTGTTAAAAGAATTCAATATTAGACAAAAGCCCCTGTTTTTTAGCTGAAATGAGGAAGCGGTAACGTGTTAAGGGAAACTCGGCCTGATATATTGATGGGGAGCGCGAGTGAAGGGCAGAAATGTCTACCCTTATCGGTGACATCATGGGCTCTCACTTTGGTATTGGTTGAAGTTCAGCCAAAATTCAGACCATTTGCCCATCATCAGAAATGTGATAAAACGGTGAGGCTTCTCTTTTCTGGGCAAACTGACCCCATCAAGCTTGTTCCGGAAATTAAGGCCGTTGTCTCAGGTTTTCGAAAAAATCGACCCTACGTACAGTTTTTCCCGCGAAAGCTGATTTAATTTAGTGATATGAAAACTGAGTTGTTAGATGACAAGACGTTAAACAGTGCTTCAAACAATTCCGTTTGTCACCAACTGATTAGGGAGCGAAATTCTTGCTTGGAGAGAACTGATATATCGGATACGTAGTAATCGGCGACCGACTGAAAGTAAACTTTTCTCTTGTGTGTCACCCGTTTTACTTCAAGTGAAACCAGTAGGCATGACAAGTCTATTTAGATACATCAACTTGTTTCCATGCATTCTGTGTCTACCTTCTTTTCTACTTCCAGTAAACTAGAACAAATTTTCGATGCGTTTCACTTCCTGCTCGGCAATAAGTTTAAAAGCCACATCCTGCTTATAATAAGTTTCCGACAATGGTGGCGCCACATGCAGTAGCAGTGAGCATGATATCCAATAACAAAATACTCCAGTAAGACACCGCTAAGACGTTAGAAATCAGGTTGTGGGCTTTTTCAAAGCGGATTTGTCCATTTTAGGAAGGCGTGTTCTATAGAATTATACCCACTGGCCGAGATCATTTGATTAATTAGTGAAAGACTGGAAACATTATAAGGTTTCCTAAAGCAATTTTAGATTTACACTAAAAACCAGTGAAAAGTTAGTATGGACGTCAAACTCTGGACAGCGGAAAAGCGAGACAAGCACCCGGCTGTCTGCCTCCGGAACAAGCTCGGCATTTCTGGAAACGTTCAACTCATCTCGCACGACAGTCCAGCGTTCAATGTTGTTCCCAAATGCTTTTTCAAGAGATGAGCTTCAACACTTCGTCCCTTTTTTCACTGACACACACTGTGGAGATTTACCATCGGCGGAATTCAAGTACAATACACACAACACCGCTCACGTCAACCATTCATATGGCACCTTGCAACGAAACGGGTGGTGAGGCGACTGCCTCGACATCAGTTAACTTTGACTTCAAGCCTTTGTTAGGCATTAGCGATTTATAAAAGAACATAGGGGTCGGGGGGAGGGGGGGGTTGGCTCTGCACATACAATAACGCTTTGCCGAATTCCCCGAGGCAACATGTTGCCCCCCCCCTTTTGGTATCCTAGATACGCCACTGAAAAGTCACAAAAACGCCCCAGATTTTGCTGTTTTAGCTCCGGTCAAAGGTGAATGATAACCAAAGAAAACATTTCTCGGCCAAAAAGCCGATTATCTCCCTTTAATTGAGTGATATTCGGTCATGCATTATTTTACAAAGGGGTTAAATGAAACTCAAGAAGAGCACCAAATTGTTCTCGTTTTACTCAAGATTCGAAGATAGGTTTCGGTCACCGGTAAATATTGATTGCAGTGAATATGTTGAATTTGTGTTTCGGCAAACCTGAAATACGAACATGGGCGGCGCATCACTGAAATAAGTGTGGGGCGCTATAGCCCCCAGCCCCCCTGAGGTGGTGCGCCGCGCATGACGAAGCGCTTTGTTAAAAGGATACCAAGGCCTGTTTCAACCTATTAAAATATACTAAAAACGTCTTATATTATCCAATTCTTTGAAACAAAACAGTGCTTTGTAACCCACAGACAACGCTCAAAAGATGAAAAACTCATTTCAATGTCTGCTAAACGAGCAAGCGTGACCTGCGCTTTTAACGAATTATACGGCAGCTGTGGGGAAAACCACTCACCAAGAACCTATAATCTCTGACATTGGGAGTATGAGTTTTTAGCTGATTTCTGCTTTTATCTTTCACTGAAGAATGACGCCAATAATGATGTAATAGCAGATGACAGAACGAGGATTGGCTTAAGTCAACAGTGCTTAGTATCCCTTTAACTTTCGTAATAGATTCACGCGTTTGAACGGCTGGTGTGGCTAGGAAATGTTTGCACCTGCATGTAATACGAAAAAGGGTTCGTTGAAACAAAGTTTACGACGTTTGACATCTGACACAGCACCAGATACTACTTTGAGGTACTCAATACAAACAAAAAGAAAAAGCCGATCTTCACATTGTGTGGGACCATATTATATATTGACAAGTTTATGAACTCAGCCAACTATCAACAAAAGTTTAGGATTTAACAGAGGGAAGGCTTATATTTTGCGAAAGCAGAGAGCCTGTGGATTGTGATGGTTGACCGAATACCAATCTGCCATTAATTGGGTCACGTGACCTTGTCTATTTATTAAAATTCACCAAGATAGAATGAAATATTCGTACAGCGAAACAACTGTGCGAATGACAGAATGAATGTTCACAAGTGGCCCCGTGACATAGTACAGGAGAAAGAGTAGTTACATATCATCGACCTGTTTGCGCGAATAATATGACATAATTCCGTTTGATATAAAAGTTCAAACTGAAATCTCCAAAACGCTGTTACAATTTTCTAAGTCACCCTTTTGTTCTCGTATTATGCATAAACATCATGCAAGTCCCAAATTTGATAGTCTCTCAAGCAGTCAATCCCAATAGCGTTTTTGAGGACAGTGCATAAATTACATTTGACTCTACTCCGTTATCTCTGAGTTGATTTTCCGACATCAGCCAATGAAATTTGACATACATTTTTGAGAGCCCGACGCATAATAGCAACACCAGGAAAATCATTAAAACGGCCTTAGACGTTGTTGTTATTTCTACAGTCTGCTGCGCTGCAACTTCAAGAATATTGTTAAGAAGCAAATTAGTTTTGGTCGTTGTAGTTTAGAAAACTGCAGCAGTCATTGTAGGAAATACTCTCTTCTGAAGTTAGCTGAACGCAAAACATAATCTCGGAAGTGAATTAACCTTTGTCACCTCACCTCACTGACGAGTGCATCTGGTGTTACGGTTTCTTTGCTGCAAGAGACGGTACTGAGCTCCGTGGCTGCAGGTTCCAGTGAAGACATGAGAACGCTGTAGATCAGCTCTACAGCAACAAAGGAAAATTCCATCGTGAACGGTTGCAAGTATTGGCGCCAAGATTCCGCAGTTTTGGCCCACGATGAATTAGTCGGAAGGCAATCGTCGCTTGAATTTGTAATGGTCTCTGGGAACTGCTTGTCGTCGTCTAAGGCGTAATAATAAGCTCTCAGCGTTTTGGCGTCAAACTGGAAACTGAATAACCACACCAGTGTATTGACGCCAATAATCAAACAAATGGGACCCTTCCTTGGTGTAGTAACAACGTGATGAAACGCATGCTGTAGGAAATGAATTTGCCCGAGTGTGAAAACTATTTTGACAACGTGAAATATCAGCAGAAAAAATAACTGAACCCTGCATGTTATTGAAGAAACAGTCAGAGAATCGTGAAAAGACACGCCAGCATAAATTACTAGAATTGTGTCCATCACCATGGCGCCCCCTCCGAATACCCACAACCCGCCGAAAGTCTTTGCAAGTACCGCGATTCTGCCCTCGGTTTTGCTGCCTGACTGGAGTTTCTTGCGAGTGTTCTTAGCGCAAGATATTTCCATGTAGATGACAGCAGTTACTTGCAGGACAGAGACGACAATAAGTGCGCACAATGGACTGATGGCAAAGTGCGTTTCTTCCGTCATTTCCTCCGCGCCCATAAGCGCCACCACAAAACACGTTATGGCCAGCGAACACATTACAGTAATTGGCTGATCGAGTCCCATGTTCAAGTCTCCTGCAACACGACTCGTATGAGAATAGCCACTAAACACTCAATTTTTTTCTGCGAAGTGCACAGCCTCGGTGCTACAGCTCTATCCGATCAAGGAGTCGGGCAGTCGATGCATACACCAACGCTGCGGCCTCAGTGTCAGCAACCACCCGCGACTGTTAACAAGTATGCCCTCGAACAGAATCCGGAAACAAAATGAACCAGTGTTCAATGCACAGTATTTATAGCAGTCTTCTGTTGACTCTGCAGTACTTCCTGCATGAACACTGCTTCCTGGTTCCGAGGTTTTCCATACACAACACCAGTAGGAAGGTGTACATTCGCTAAATGATCGGCAACGGGACCAAACGAAACCACGTATTGCTTGAATATAGTTTCCACCGTATTGTGGTATTGGCGATAGGCCTACGCCCAACCCAAGTGCATAAATGCAATAGACAGCGATAAAAGGAAATAAAAAAAAACTCCGAGCATTGCAGATAGCTTAGCCCAAACAGTTTATTCAAAAAAGGAGACGGACGAAATTCGCAATTGAAAATTCAGTTTTGGGGGCCTATTTCCTCATCAGTTGTGAAGGGAAAAGGTTTTAAGGCCCAACAAAACGTTCATTGCACAAGACGTTGCATGTACTGGGCTTCTTTTCAGAAAACTTAGTAGTAGCGTAAGTCACCTGAATGCGTAAACCAACGTGACGAGAAGTGATTACGGCACAAAGCGCGACGAATTGATTGTTTTAGTTTCAGTTTCGGTCGATCTAAGATTTGCTGCGTTTTCCTCGGAAATTGCGTAAAATATAGTTTTGGCGAGCTTTCGCGCGCCATGCCTTTTTAACAGGTTTCGTGTACGACGCGAAATGATTGTTAGGGTTGCAACAATTAGACAATTCGTTATTGGTAGAGACCGTGTTATGCTCCAACGCTACATAAAATGGCCAGCCGGGTCAAACTCGTTTCTGATAGAGACCATGCACCGATAAGCAAATAAATCGAATTAGTTATATTGATAAGCCGCAATATTATCAGGAAGAATTGGAGATGTCGAAACATTTTCGAAATGTCCAAATAATATAATTTTATGGAAACCACGAGATTGGATCTTAACAAAAGACTAGAGGTAAATTTAATTAGCCAAGACTTCACCCGACAAAGTAAACCTCCGAGTCAGAAAAGATGTTGCTATCAACTCGTCAGGGAAAGTGGGGGCTCATCTGCTCGAAACTTTAACATTTTGTAAAAATCACCGAATTAAATGGACGAAACGACTAGGGCAAAGCGGAATTATTTACTTCCCGTATCCGCATCAGCTGCGTGTTTGTGTGTGTGTTTGTGTACGCTATGGACATTGGGTCAAGTTTCACTAGGCTTATGCAAATTGTTTTAGGGCAAGTCTGTATGTGGATGGGACTTAACATGCTAACTGGAATCGAAAATATTTCCTCAATACTTTTATATAGTTATATAGTAACTATGAGACTGTTTAATTTTCAATCCAATTATCATGGGCAACGCACCATAGGGGGCTGGGAGGGCTACAGACCCCCACTTATGTCTATGTCTTACTGAATTTTGAATATCAGTAGTTATCTTGGGAAGTTTGAAAGAAAAGGTAAACTGGATCCATTACAATGGTCCGAGTAAGGCTATCTAACTTTCAGACATCCATTTGTCACTGTCACCATTAGCTGGAAGAACTTTGGGACACGAACATATTAAAACGCCCAAGAAAAGGGAGGCATTACTTTCCAGGGCGATATCACTTCGAGAATTTGTACACATTTTGCTGAAATCATACACTAAATAGCAAATTTATGTTATGCCTTTCAAACTTTTGTTCCAATCCCAGCTTAGTCTTTTATTATTACACGGAAAAGTTTATATTAAATCTATTTTTTGAAAAAAATGAAGATAGTGCAAAAATGACAACTACTCACTCTGTGGACTTTTAATTACAAGTTTTGTAATGCGAGGATGCAGTACCATTTTGGAACGAAAGACACTAGCCTTTCAATAGCCGAGATAAATGCACTGTTAGTTGCATACTCTGGAGATATTATTTTTATTAAATCAATCACACCTTAACTGTAGAACAATACAATATTGTATTTCTACTCAATTCAAAGGGCGCCAGTAAACCTGTGGTTACAAAATTTAAACAAGTGTAATTGATATTGTCAAGATATGGGAAAATAAGAAATTAGAGAATCACCTCCGGACATGGTTTTTTTGACACCCTTATAGATTCACTATGAATATAAAGATACTAACACCCGGTTTGATGACTTCAACCAATCGTCTTTCTGTCACCTGCTAATATCATTGGTGTGAACCGTCCAATTAAATGCAGGAATCAACTAAAAACTCGTACTCCCTAATATCACAGATTGGACATTAGCGTCCATGGCAGGTGGTCTTTTCCCAGAGTTGACATGCAATTCGCTAAAAGCGTAGGTCACGCTTGCCCGTTTAGCAGACTTTGAAAGGAGTTTTCAAACTTTCCTCCAAACTTCTGAGGGTTGTGAAGCCTACAGAGCTTTGTTTTGTTTCAGAGAAGTGCATGGGAAAGTTGTATTTAGTATTTGTAAATAGGCCAAAACTGGGTTTAGTATCCTATTAAACCAAACAGAGCTGGGAAGTTTGAATGTAAGAGTGGTCGTTTTTCCTTCTCAATTTAATTTCTGTTATTTTGTTGAAATATATCATTTAAAAAATCTAAATGGTCGAATCCAATTGTAAATGATAGACACCATAAGCTCTGCACTTGCCAACTTGTTATTCACATGCCCAGAATTTAACTGTAATCTCAATAAGCTAATGGTTACGGACAGAACATGTATTTTGAGGCTTTAAAATGTATTTTGAGGCTTTAAAATGCATGCTTCAGAAATTAAAAATACCCTAGCAGTTTATTGTAGCATCACTCATGCGTATGTTACTCTCATTAGCAGTTTTGCTATCATTTGTTAACCAATCGCAGGGAAAGAAGATCTGGAGGCAGGCATGATCAGTTAGTCTCACCATCTTCTTGATGAACTTTTTATTAAACACTCCTTACATTAGCAAACTCCTTGAGGGGATTCTGACACTAGCGGTGCCATTTTTTCAAGCTCTGTTCCTGTACAGTAAAATCTCACAAATGTATGATACAATATGGTGGAGGAACAAACGCTAGTAATTTTATCTTTTTTATCACAAAAAAGTACCAGAAAATAATGGCTTCATCTAAGTCTATGCCATAGTTACCACTGGACAAGGTTTTAAGAAACTGCAGCATTCCGGACAATGTTAGGAGCCACTGAAACATGAGGAACTACCAATTTCCGCAATTATATTTATCGGAAGCTGGTGAATTTGCTCAATGCCGTTGCTTTGAATTTCAGACAGTGTAACTTACAATTTCCACCATCTCAATTGTCCTTTATTCTCTCAATTATAACACCCTTACTAGAACAATATAGACACAACGTCATCTTCTTCCTGTCCCAAACTTTAAGCAGTTTCAATTACAGTTCGCACATTCCAGACAATTCTTCAATCCCACATTTCATTGCTGACAAAGCCCCCTCTAGGACAACACTGGCANACAAAAGACTAGAAGTAAATTTAATTAGCCAAGACTTCACCCGACAAAGTAAACCTCCGAGAGTCAGAAAAGATGTTGCTATCAACTCGGCAGGGAAAGTGGGGGCTCATCTGCTCGAAACTTTAACATTTTGTAAAAATCACCGAATTAAATGGACGAAACGACTAGGGCAAAGCGGAATTAAATATTTACTTCCCGTATCCGCATTAGCTCCGTGTTTGTGTGTGTGTGTTTGTGTACGCAATGGACATTGGGTCAAGTTGCACTTGTGCAAATTGTTTTAGGGCAAGTCTGTATGTGGATGGGACTTAACATGCAAACTGGAATCGAAAATATTTCCTCAATACTTTTATATAGTTATATAGTAAGTATGAGACTGTTTAATTTTCAATCCAATTATCATGGGCGATGCACTATAGGGGGCTGGGAGGGCTACAGACCCCCACTTATGTCTATGTCTTACTGAATTTTGAATATCAGTTGTTATCTTGGGAAGTTTGAAAGAAAAGGTAAACTGGACCCATTACAATGGTCCTAGTAAGGCTACCTAACTTTCAGACATCCATTTGTCACTGTCACCATTAGCTGGAAGAACTTTGGGACACGAACATATTAAAACGCTGAAGAAAAGGGAGGTATTACTTCCCAGGGCGATATCACTTCGAGAATTTGTACACATTTTGCTGAAATCATACACTAAATAGCAAATTTATGTTATGCCTTTCAAACTTTTGTTCCAATCCCAGCTTAGTCTTTTATTATTACATGGAAAAGTTTATATTAAATCTATTTTTTTGAAAAAATGAAGATAGTGCAAAATGACAACTACTCACTCTGTGGACTTTTAATTACAAGTTTTGTAATGCGAGGATGCAGTACCATTTTGGAACGAAAGACAAACGTGACTTTAGTTGACACTATCCTTTCAATAGCCGAGATAAATGTACTGTTAGTTGCATACTCCGGAGATATTATTTTTACGAAATCAAGCACACCTTAACTGTAGAACAATATTGTATTTCTACTCAATTCAAAGGGCGCCAGTAAATCTGTGGTTACAAAATTTAAACAAGTGTAATTGATATTGTCAAGATATGGAAAAATAAGAAATTAAGAGAATCACCTCCCGACATGGCGTTTTTGACACCCTTATAGATTCACTATGAATATAAAGATACTAACACCCGTTTTGATGACTTCAACCAATCCTCTTTCTGTCACCTGCTAATATCATTGGTGTGAACCGTCCAATTAAATGCAGGAATCAACTAAAAACTCGTACTCCCTAATATCACAGACTGGACATTAGCGTCCATGGCAGGTGGTCTTTTCCCAGAGTTTACATGCAATTCGTCAAAAGCGTAGGTCACGCTTGCCCCTTTAGCAGACTTTGAAAGGAGTTTTCAAACTTTCCTCCAAACTTCTGAGGGTTGTGAAGCCTACAGAGCTTTATTTTGTTTCAGAGAAGTGCATGGGAAAGTTGTACTTAGTATTTGTAAATAGGCCAAAACTGGGTTTAGTATCCTATTAAACCAAACAGAGCTGGGAAGTTTTAATGTAAGAGTGGTCGTTTTTCCTTCTCAATTTAGTTTCTGTTATTTTGTTGAAATATATCATTTAAAAAATCTAAATGGTCAAATCAAATTGTAAATGATAGATATCATAAGCTCTGCACTTGCCAACTTGTTATTCACATGCCCAGAATTTACCTGTAATCTCAATAAGCTAATGGTTACGGACAGAACATGTATTTTGAGGCTTTAAAATGTATTTTGAGGCTTTAAAATGCATGCTTCAGAAATTAAAAATACCCTAGCAGTTTATTGTAGCATCACTCATGCGTATGTTACTCTCATTAGCAGTTTTGCTATCATTTGTTAACCAATCGCAGGGAAAGAAGATCTGGAGGCAGGCATGATCAGTTAGTCTCACCATCTTCTTGATGAACTTTTTATTAAACACTCCTTACATTAGCAAACTCCTTGAGGGGATTCTGACACTAGCGGTGCCATTTTTTCAAGCTCTGTTCCTGTACAGTAAAATCTCACAAATGTATGATACAATATGGTGGAGGAACAAACGCTAGTAATTTTATCTTTTTTATCACAAAAAAGTACCAGAAAATAATGGCTTCATCTAAGTCTATGCCATAGTTACCACTGGACAAGGTTTTAAGAAACTGCAGCATTCCGGACAATGTTAGGAGCCACTGAAACATGAGAAACTACCAATTTCCGCAATTATATTTATCGGAAACTGGTAAATTTGCTCCATGCCATTGCTTTGAATTTCAGACAGTGTCACTTACAATTTCCACCATCTCAATTGTCCTTTATTCTCTCAATTACAGTATAGACACCACGTCAATTTCTTCCTGCCACAAACTTTAAGCAGTTTCAATTACAGTTCGCACATTCCAGACAATTCTTCAATCCCACATTTCATTGCTGACAGAGCTCCCTCTAGGACAACACTGGCATTATCCATCTCATCACCGCATTCTTCTTCCTGTTACATGTAGCTACACTCACAACTCCGTGTGGTTTGCATCTGTTCTCACATTCAGATTGAATCATCAGTACTACACTCCTATGCAACCAGAGACCCCTCTAGGTTGAAGTTGACACTATCCGTGCTGTCATTTTGGCAACCTTTTCTGCCTTCTTTCGCTTCTTTGCCTCTTCCTGCTCCCGCTTTGCCTTTTCTTCTTGCATTTGCTTGAACTTTTCATCTCTAGGATCGATGTCATAACCTGCAGACAAAGTTATAGATACAAACAACTGCTTCCTTTTGCCAGCAAAACTAACTTAAGATTTGGACAATTTTTCGCCAGAAAACAGGTTTCAACTTGTTCCTTACTGAGATTGGCAGCTACTGAGTTTCGGAAGAACTGACAGTTCTTTGCGCGAGACCGCAGCTCAAAATATATCCACATTACTCAAATTTGAGTGTTTTTGTGACAAAGTCATAATTTGTAATGTAACAGGCACAAAAGTACATGGCACACGAGCAACCTTACGCAACAAAACTGTTGGGCCTCTTACTGATATCCAACAGTTAAATTAAAAAGAGCTATATATCCCTGGTCCATGGTAAAATAGGTAAAAAGTCCCTTCACCAGCATTCACCAAATTTTATGAATTAAAACTTTGAAAAATGCTCAAAAACCGTGTCTCGGATTTTCCATACAGTTAGCACTGATTTTTTAATGACACTTTTGTGAAATAGGGGTACACGCAACCTTAAGCTGACAACCACATTGCTTTCCGTGCAAAAATCTCTGTAAACAAATGCACTGGGGCCTAAGTTTGAATAGCAATGAACGCCTTCCGCCAAACACCAACTTTTGATTTAGACTGCTCACTGCTCATAAATTCGGAGTCATCTTCTCACTTATTCAGTTTAGAAAATACTTCTAAGCTTGAGAATAACCTCCCTAAAACCGCTATGAGGTGGTGGCGTATTACAGCTATTATAAAACTCTCTTGGTCTATTTACACCGACCTCTAGTCTATATACACAGTCACGACGTTTCAGTCGGTCTCTTCTCCAGCCATCGTCAGGTGTTCCTGCCTCGCACAAAAAATCCCACTATGAGTGTACCACGTATCCGTGCTCATTCTTCTAAGAACGCGGGAACACCTGACGATGGCCGGAGAAGAGACCAACCGAAAGGTCGTGACAGTGTATATAGACTAGAGGTCGGTGTAAATAGACCAAGAGATTTTTATAATAGTTGAGAATAACCGAAAGGTTACTATTGCTCAAGAGTCAAGGTCCACCATTTGGGTGTCACGGCAACCTAGTTTCGGCCACCGAAGCAGTATGGCCATCACCAGAATTGCAGGTGATCTATTGTAACCAATTTCGATTCACGCAAAGGATGAGAATGAGATTATGTTGCATCAGCAATGCAAATACACCGGAGAAGTGGTTCATAATGACTTTCCCCCAAAAAAATTTGCAAGTAGTGCTCCATTCCTAAGGGGGCAGTACCAAAGAAGTCCCTGGCTTCCTCCATAAGTTGTTTTCTCTTGGCTTCCAGTTTCTCTCGCTCTTCTATCTTTTTCGCCATCTTTGCCTCGTGTTGGCGCAGCAGCTCAGGCATTCGCTCCATACTCTTCAGTATTTTGGCTTCTCTGTAACAAGTACGGTGTTGTTAGAGGTTTGATGTTTCCATGAAATATCATGAAGTTTAATACAAGTATACTTGATCAACTTTGCCAGTTCTGCCAAAAAAAAACATCCGATTGGTACTTGATGATGACTTCCAGATCACAAACCAATCAAATATCTTAGCATGTTGACTCAGCAGAACCAACAAAGGCAATCAACTGTAGGCTATGTGCCAAATGTGAACCTTTAAACAGAGAAATACAAAAGGTAGGATTCTGGAATTTCTTTCAAACACCGAAGTGGCAGTGGGCTTAGGAACAGTACAGTTCACAAATATCTTGCTGAAAGGGCCTGCATGTCTGAAGGAGGGCAAGACATAGCCAGCTATCCAGCAAAGCGTAACAAACATCAATTGCCTCGAAAGCAACCCCCAATTATCCTCTAAACATCACGGGCTCGCCACCAAAAAGACGCACCTGTTTTTCTTGTACTCCACCTCTTCAGCCTTCTCAGCACGTACTTTGGCCATCATTTCTTCAAGGGACGGCTCCCACTCTTTCTCATCTTCTATTGAATCCTGAAGCTATGAGTTCAAAATAAGGGTCAACAGTAGGCACAGAAACTAAGAGCTAAACAAAAAATGCTTCATGCAACCAACTTAAAAAAACTGGACTACAGGCAATATGCAGTAACTGCACTTGTGTATACTGTGTTAACCTGGGGGGGAGCTAAAGCTGTGACTAAACATAAGAAGGTTACCTTTCAGCAAAATCCAACTACCCCATTTAAGCTGAGCACAACCAAACAACAGCTCATGAGTTTTTGATGAAGGGTGAGAAACGAACGAGAGTCTTGAACTGAAATTTACCAGGAGAGTGTTTGGTATGATTTAGAGCTACAATTGGTTGGCCAATAAGGTTATGAACACTGCACTGAATGTCCAGTCTGTGCTCCCGAGAGATGTCGAAAATTTGGCAAATGTAGGCCAAGTACACGTCAAGATAATGAGCTGATTATGGTTAGTAAAATGTCATGAAGCTTGACAAACAGTTGATTTACTGGAAATTCAGCAAGCAAATGTTTTCCAATGATCAGATAGTTCTTGAATTTCAAACCATTTCAGGACTTCTAGATACGATTGTAGTACCCACTATTACACATTGATTTCAAGAACAAGTTTCTCTCTACAACTGTCCACTAAGGTTCAAATGTTTATGGCATCTAAGTTAGTGACAAGCATGCTTGACAAGAATTATGGAAAACAAGAGTTTGGTCAGTTATTGAGTCTTTGCTCAAACACCATTCCGCTACACGATGAACTAAAGAGCAGCCTAGTCAGCCATCTAGCTGTATAAAGTCCAACGTCACAATACAGCTAGGAACCACTGTGTGTTAACCTCGCACAGACCTTGAAAATTCAGACTGCCCGGATAGTTTTGCTAGTCAAGTCATTGCGAAACTTATATCAAAACAATCTAATAAACGTCATTTCTTACATAATTTTCTGCATAATGTAACAAAGAGAAGTCTGTCGTCATCTTGAAAACAGTATGCTTACGATACATGTATGTGCCATTGACAACATTTTTGCGACATCTTTCCAGAGACAGAGACAGCTTTGCCAAAGCAAATTTTGCTTTGAAATTCAGTTTACTGGTATCAAAATACCAAAAACCTACAACGAACTGAAACCAGTCATATTAACCTATTGTGACCCCTACGCAACCTTGCGGAAGAACAGATGATTGAAGAATCGACAAAAAATGGCCAGTAGGTGACACTCTGTACCACTCTAAGCTCGTTAAAAAATTAAAATTAAATAAGGCTGTCCAGGATTACACAGCGATTCTCAAATCTCGCTGCATTTACCCGCAATGCCGTAAACATCTGCCAGGCACATTGGTTGCCTCATTTTCGTGCCAATGGAGTTTCACACGTCATTTGTTATTGTCTGATTCTTCGCAAGTTTTTCTCGGTTGAATTACTCTATTTGTAACATCACTACTGTGTTAGCTGTGGGCTGCATCAGTTTGATAAACTGGACAAATACCCCTGGATGCGTGGTGTGAAATTCTTTGTCTTCCCGACATCAATGAGACACGAAAATGTGCCCAATTTCCAAAGGAGAGTTCTATAATCGCCGTGTAATCCAGGATGACCCTATTAGACTGTTTGTTGTCATAAAATTGGTCTCATAAATGTCCTTAGGGTGATAGGACTCTATTTAGGTTACCAGCAACAACATTGAAACCATCAATGACTCAAGAAAATGCTTCAGGGTAGGGCAACTTTAAGTTGCAAATCACACATGTATTGACAATCACTTAGCAAATATGGACGCATCCAAGAAAACAGCATAAACCAGAAAGAATGCAAGTGTGTGATTAGTACTCGAATTTACCAAGTGTAGAGTTAATAATAGTATCTTGTCATTGAGATGATTTTTATGAGAACATTTTTATGAGAGTGAAGGCCTACAGCTTTCGGTATTCACCTCTTCTTTCGTCGGCCATAACATGGCCGGGTTCACTCCCGTAACACTCCCGTATCTCGCCCAGAGTGTTCTATTTCGTCTCAACCAAAAGTCAGGGGTGTAATTTTCAGGCTTTGGCTGGAGTTCCGCACTGCAGAAGTGTTTAAACGTTTTCGCTTTGTTGCGAACTGACAGTCTTGAAACGTCGCGTAACTTTTCAATTTCCTCTTGACGTACGTCGTCGTCAAAATCATCGAGTTCCCCGAAATCGAATGCATCGTTCTGGGGCCTTGAACAATAGTACCTAAGCACAGAATAGCTCAGTGGGCGGCAGGCTACAACTGAGCCACCTTGGGCCCTGACTTTAACTTTGACAGTGTTGTAAATCTTGTCATAATACCGAATAAGCACGCAGCATTTGTTGGTCGCAGCCATTTTTACAAACGCCAGCGCCGCCAATTGGGAATTACTCATTATCCAAATCGTCTAGGTGGACGCCCCAGGCCCGGAGCACAGCCAGTCACATGAGGGGCTACGTGCTGCCTATAATACACGGTGCTCAAAATGCCGACGGACAAAATAATTCATTTTATTGTGATGAGGGGATCTGCGAAGGATGTGTCCTGGCAATCACAGCATTCGATTTGGGGATGATCTCGCGTTGATTGGAGACCGTGCAATTGAGCTGCAACTCGGAAAACTTAAAACATGCTTGGAGAATTTTGTAAAAACTGGTATCTTGCAATGAATCTAGCAAAAAATAATTTTATTGCTTACAAGCGCCTTTTCACTCGAAAAATGGTACTTTGGCGATAAATTAGTTGAAACCAAACTGAATTAATATACCTAGGTGCCTCCTGTTTGTCAAAGTTTTGAGTAGTAAGATTGCTTTTCACCGTCAATCCTTTTTAAGCTGTTTGATAGCGGATTCTACCAGTCTTCAGCTATGGTGCAGACGGATTTGGGGTGTCTCAATTGTCAATTTTAGAAAGAGCTGTGTTCGACATCCGATTTCTTTAAGTACGCCTTGCGACTAAACAAAAAGTTGGACGCCAAGTGTCACGGCTAGGGGCGAGTTTGGAACATATAAGTGGTATACGTACTATACCTGCTGTTTACTGGACAAAGCTGATTCAGACGAAGCCTCAAAGACATCATTCTTACAAAATGTTACGACAAAAGTGTAAAGACGGCGGCAGGCACAACTGGGCATATTCTGTAAACATGTTACTGTATACGGGTTTGGAGAGTTATATGCCCAGTTGCATAAAACTGCCCAAACAGGGACTCAACTCAGTCCCGTAATTCTACTGCGTATTCGTAGATTAGTGAAAACCTTGTTATCCTTTCTTGTGCTGTCATCATTACTAAGCCAATGTATCGAGAGTGAACTCTAAGTTGAATTATCAATATTTTTGAAAATAATGTAGGGAAATTTTCATGCAACGCCCCTAATTTAAGGACTAAGTCCCTAATCATTGTGATTGAAGTAAGGGTTCATTTTTAGTTATATTGCTAGAAAATGTCAGCAGTTAAAGAGGAGCTTGTAATAAAGATAAAATGATAGAAGCAATATTACACCAGTGAGTAAGGAACGAAAAAAAAATACGTAGAAGCTTTGGGGAACTTTTCTGAGTCCCTATTTAGGACTGTTTCATGCAACCGGTTATACAACTGGTTATACGGACCGGGTGACGTATCATTCCTTTGGGTCAGAGATTAATTGACTGACGTAAAAAATTGGCACTCTGCATATGCGCGCACCCAGCCTTCAATATGGGGGGATGCCAAAAGTGACTAAAAAGTGCGATTTTGGCTTTTTAACTAAAATCACAAATTGACGTCTGCAAGAGCGGAAAACAGAATGCGAATGCTCTTTCACTCTAGATTTCAGAAATTTATGTTAAAATATGTCATTACCAACCAGATTTTTGACAAATTCCTCTGAGTGAAGAGTACCGGTCCCTAACTGGAGTCTGGCCAACAATTCAATACTGAACAAAATGGCGGCACTACCGTATCCCAGTAGACAAGAACAGAGGCAAATTTCTAGACTCAATTTACTCTTCACAGCTTCAAAGATTACTGCTGAATACCTTTCCTGGAAATCCAATCAATTTCCATTTTGTTCATAAAACTGCCGTCAAATGGGACTCACCCCATTTTCCTCATTTTTAGACTAGCTACAAACGGGTCTGAACCGAGGCTTAGACCAGTGACGATTGGAAGTGAGATTTATACTGAGTCTACAGTATTGAAGAACCCATTCAGATTCACTGACATCGAAATCACAGAGTGTCACTCATCAACAAAGATGACGTCCGGCAAAGATGTTTGACCGCACGACTGCCACTGATGTAAAAAAATAATAAAAATAACTGTTGTCAGTAAGCAGTAATTCTCAAATCCCGATCATTTTTCACACAATCCCGATTCCCTAAAATTCAACATTTAATCCCGAATCACGACGATTTGAACCGCAATTTCTAAATTCCCACAGTCAAATTCGCTTCGATCCTGCTTCCAATAATTTCCACACCCGGTGAATCACGGAATTTTTCCGCATTTCCCGCTGGATCGCGGCCCCGGGGATCGATCACGATTCCCGAAAAAGCCTTTCCTCCTGGCTTCAGAAAAACTCAGTCCCAGACATCCCCACTTGTCTTTTGTGGAATATAGTTTACCACAGGAACTTCAAAGTTAAGTTTTCTCCTGATCCGTCAAAAGAGCCACTTCGAGTGATGCAATATCTGTGGCTCATGGTCACGGTGCTGTGCTTCCTTCTGTTCCGCCATAGAAATCTAGCCCTGGGCTGGAGTTTTTGACGACAATAGCACAAACAGGTGATCTGAATAGCATATTCGAATCTTAGATAAAAGCAGGTGAGGTAAGTACAGTTCCTGAATCACGGCCATTTGGCGTTATCTAACGACTGACATCGAACGCTTTTATGTTTAGAACACTCGCGGCTACCTGTCGTCCCATTGATCAGCAGGCTTTCCGTTCTGCCTTATGAAAATCGCACAAGTCTGCCGCCGATGTCCTGCAATGATGGCTGCTGGAGAGGAAAAAGTATCACTTCATCAGATCTTGGTGAGCTTTGCCATCGGACACCAATGCTCCATACTCGTCGACAGCATCACAACAGAGTTGCCTATACTGGTCCAGACACTACCCGAACTTTGGGACTTTCCCGTGGTCTTAAATTTCTGGCACGCTCTAGTCTGCACACTTGTGTCGCTAATCGTTCTGGCTCTGACGAAGTTAACGAATGTTATTGACGTTCTCCACCGACACAGACCAGTGCTGCTGTTAACGCTGAATATCCTTAAGGTAGTTCTCATGGTTTTTATGATTACTAACTGGGACAGAACGTCAATTGTGTACGGCAAAAAGTGCAGCATCGCGTTTCAAGTGATCTGGGTGTTGATAATTTCCGTGGGAAAAGTAGACTACTTATTTGGTTTGGCGTATGTCGCATCGCTTTCTCAAAGGTGTGTGACTGTGTTCTTCGTTGGAATGGGTTGCAGTGGCATCATTTACGGACTCGTCACGTTTTTCCAAGGTGCCGGAGATTTTGATTGCGTCAACGAACCGCAAAACGCAACGCGCAGTGGTCTAAGAACATGACCACTGGCGACAAATCAGACAACATGAAAGACTGGAATAATAGCTTGGACTTCACAGGCGGGCATGAAGTAGTTGTTTTTAGGCCGCTGTTGTTTACCGTAGATTCCTATTTTAGCATCGTAACGGGCATTACCTTTTGCTGCTGCGGTTCACTTCTCTGCCACGTGATTGTTCTTCGTCTGCGACCAACGGATGATGACACAGAAGTCCTCAAGCTCATATCCCGGGGCGACACTGATGCTAGCAATGTCAAAGGAGTAACTGACATCACAAAGACCGATAATCTTAAGGAGGCAAAATATCGGACGAGTGAGATAGCTAAAGAAAAGTCAGGGACCCAAACTGCAAAGGTCTCAACTCCAGAAGATGACAGCGACACCTTGAGAGTGAACGCCATTGTAGTGATTGTGTACGGGTGCTTGCTAAAAGGATTGACTCAAGGTGCCTCTGAGCCGTTGATGACATATGCAACTTTGCCGTATGGTAACTTATCATTCAGTCTATGTCGCCGGCTTTCTTCTGCCGCAGAACCTCTTGCAAGTATTGTGTACGCTATTTTCCCTACCCAGTCTATACGGGCCTTGACTTTGATATTTGGAACGTACGTAACATTCTGTGTATACGTTTGTGTAGTAGCCGTTATGAGCCCTTCACCCCCTTTCGTCTCAACTCACCCTGTCCTTGGCAGTAGCTTAGTGGTAAGTATTTCTTGTTCATTTCTACAGGCAACTTGTTTAATTATTTGAGAATTATTTAAAGAGGCCTGGAACTCGAAAAACACACTAAATTGGCGATATTCGGAATAGTTCTCCGCCAATAAAATAGAATTCAACCTGCTCACCAAGTACTTTACGGTTTGTTTGTAAAGATTTTGAATTTCTGTTGATATCGAAGCATTTTTCTTTTGGTTTCAAATTTCAGAAAACTGCTTGTCACGTTGTCAATTTTTCTCCCACAAGGCAAAGTAAATCTCCTTACTTGGTATAGCAAGACATAGGCGCACATGTAACACATTTTCCTTATATGGAAAATGTCAACTTGAACCGGGATTTCCTCATATGTCACTTTTGATGTAAACAAAACAATGGCGACCTCAAGCGGCAGCCACCCCGATTAAGAGGCAACTGATGTAAGTCATAACTTTTTAAAATTAGTTGAAGGTATCATAGTATTGATATATAATCTAAAGACACTTGGAATTACTTTTGGAAAACTGCTTGCTTCACTGGCAAACCTCATGCTGTGATGTCGACCTCAAATTGGGAGTGTGATCACACACACATGATAATCTGCCGTTAATATTCATCTTGTCAGTCAACTGTTTGTCGAACGACTGTGAGCACATGCGCGCATTTACTTAAGTGGGAAATTCTGTGGTGACTACAAAGTTTTTCCTTTGTGCGTAATTAAAAAAATGTGAGTTTTGGGGTTTCTTTGAAAATTCCCTCACACGGGAAAGTGAATAATTTTGTAGTGGATGCTGCGAGATGGTACTTTCGTCTCATTACGCACCCGCGCTGCGGAGTGAGTAACCTATCTACTGATAACGGGTGGTTAACTAACGTATTCAATAAATATGGGCGCCCTGTACATGACCAAGCTGTCACAACGTTCCAAATTGTCACAACTTCAAAAGTGTGACAATTTGGGCCAGGGCTGTAGGCCCAAATTGTCACAATTTGCCAAAATTGTCACTGCTTGTGACATTTGGTCTTGCACAGGCCCAAACTAACACAACGGTCCAAATTGTCCCAACAATGTAAGAAGTGTAAGGGGCATATATTTGCTACAGTGGTGAAAAATTTTTACCAAAAATTCGCGCTACTATATACGCACTCGCAAACTAAAGCTCAGGCAATGAGAACAGTCATCAATTCAGTAAGTGCATGAATATGAGGTTAAAATTATGAATCTAAATATCAATTTGCTCCCCGAAAAATGTACAAGATAAAGACGCGTTTGTAAACATATTTTGTTTTACGGTAAAACCTCGTAATTGAGCAGATGCACTTAAAGGAGTATGCCACCCAAAAAACAACCTAATTTGTATTAATTTAGATCGAGTAGTTCTACACCATAAGGCCACGTACGGTTGCGTTACCTGACACCTGACGGCAGACGGAGGTGTTGAAATTATCCAATGACGTAATTGGTTTCACACGCAGTCTGTTCAGCAGTTCACAACACGGGTTACTGCCGGTGTCAGCTTATTGCTTGAACTCACCGTTTAACACCAATAAATCATCAAACTTCGATGTGAAACCCTTAAAAATACACCGAGTTCCTATAAAAACGTGTTGTTTTATTTCGGTGTTACGGATTTATTGGTGTTTGGACACACCGTAACCTACAAAGTCCGGCAGGCCAATAATGTCCGTAGCAGGAGTTTGGGGTCTGTTCGGAGATAAATTTGAAGTATTTTTCCGTGAGATACTGACAGGAGAACCAAGATCTGGGTTGTTTAGACTTGTTATTTTTTGAGTTCTAAACACACAAAATGCTGGTTATCCTGGACAGTGGCACGAGCCGACCGGATGAGGCCCGTCGCGGCCGGACTGACTCGTTATCCCGGCCAGTGGCTCGGAAGCCGATCAGACATCACGAACATAAACCCGCCAAAGTTGAAAACTAAACTTCCAGTCAAGAAAATACTATACTAGTGAGCCAAAGAAGTAAAGTGCACGTGAATATGTTGGTGAATTAGCCACGAAACTGCAATCTACTTAGTCGTTAAGGGCCGCGAATTCAGGTTCCGCTTGGGCCACACCGTCACGGCACTAATTAAGTTGTACATTGACAATCATTATTTGAGTAATATAAATGTACATAAAGATTCCCCTAACACCTGGCCGTGGGATAGAAATCGAGCTGTTTCACAACAGTTTCTGTCTGCACGCACTGAATTAGCATGAGCTCACACGACCTCGGTGTCCCGTCAATTGGTTTTATTGCACCTGAAGCCGGCCAGTAACGCAGTGATTTATTCATTGCTGGCTTCTCAAATTATTTGGACTCACGAATACTCCAAAGGCAATACAAATTGCATCTAAAGAGACAGATTTTGTTTCAGTTTTATATAAGTATGGGTAGGGGTGAGAATAATTCATTTTGAAACAGAACGCTCAGTAATAAAGGTCAACATGGCAACTCGCAATCCCTACTGGACGAGGGCTCATCCCGACGAAGACTTCGCAGGTGGATCGTTAAGTTTCACAAGCTATCAGTTCGAACAGGAATACAGTGATGAAGAAATACTAGAGAGGCGCCGTGAACAAGCTCAGACAACGGAACGTATGGAAAAGTTATTTGGTAAGCCGGCATTCGTCAGGCACTGTCCCGCGACGGACTGCAGGTCACAAGTACGGAGATGTTTCACGGCCTCATACTTGTTATTGACAGCGTACTTTTCATTCTTCACTACCGCGAGCCACTTCCTAAGCATTTCGGACTCTCGACGAAGTCGAAAAAATGATATACCCGCTTTCCTCGCAGCTGCATAGTTCAGACAAGCGGGAACGATGCACCGCAACATAGCTGCAAATGAACCACTGATGTCGCTGCGTCGTTTCTCACCTTCCTCACACGTTAACGCGACACCTCTCGGCAAGGTAAGGTCGACTGTATGTGAGGCGATGTGGATATAGACCGATTAAGACGGCAAAAAAGACTAATTACGGGTGGCATTCTCCTTTAACTGTTGAGCTAGGCCTAGTAACAGAGCTTAGGCGCATGAGCCTACATACAAGACATTTGAGTAGAAAAATCTAGCGAAATGTAACCGGCTACACACATTCGCATATTGTTCCAAAATACAGGGTATCCAGAATTCCCTACCCGCTCACAATATGCTTCTCTCGTGGACGCTATTCCTGTCTTGCGGACGCTATTCCTGTCTTACGGACGCCATTTCTGTCCACGGTTCCACTACTTTTTTCGCGTCACAGGGAATGCGGGAGCACGGCTGCCCAATGTACCAATGAAAAAGCATATCCGTGTGAGGCAAAAAGTTTGAACAGGCCAAAGTTGCGCAAGGGCAGAGAAGTCTAGGCATCCTGCCCATTTCTCAGACGGTTGTGGCATCGGATACCCTGATGACTATGTTAAACATTTGAATGATTTCTGAAATCCATGGAAGTTTTGCGGCATCCGTCATTAATCAGATCAGCGCCAAGAAAAACAACCTTTCAGACAGGTTCAAATAGTTGCCTGAAACTCGTTCGTTGTCGTTTCTTGTCATATCTCACTCTGATCATGGGCGTGCACCCTTACTACACATCGAAAAAATTCTGACCACTCACAAACGATTTTATCACGGAAACGAAACTAAACTAAAACTGCAGACTCACGGGTTCTCGTACCATGAACGAAGAGTTTTTGTTGTGCGATAAGAGTGCTTGTCCGTGTTTAGAATACCAGGAACGCAAAAACTTTAAAAACACCTTTTAAAAATATCCTGACGAATCCTCTTCTTAGGGATGCTAACTTTGAATATTACAAAAAATTTCTAGAAAAATCGTCAGCTTCACTATTTTTGAAACACATACAAAATATTTTCTTTCACCCCAATACAGTTCTCAAACTCTCCGCCCATAACAATGTATATATATATTCACACATAAGGACTTGCCCAGTAAACATTTCCCACGCGCATAACCACTGTTGTTTTGTTTATATCAAAGGTCAAATGAAACATTTTCCATATGAGCGAAATGTGCTACGTCTATGCCTTGCTACTCCAAATAAAGAGACATGCTTTGCCTTGTAGGAGAAAAATCGACGAAGTGACGAGCTGTTGACGGATCGTTTTATTTTTTAAATTTAAAACTGAAAAAAAAATGCTTTGACATCAATATCAATTCAGAATCCATATGAAAAGACAGCAAAATACCTAGTGAACAGTTTAATTTCTGCTTCAGTAGCAGAGAAACACTTTGGTTTTGGCGTTCCATGTCACTTTAAGGGTGTGTCTGCACCCCTGGTATTGTTATACGAAAATACTCTGCAACCCGGCTTCAACGGCCTATGCATGCACATGTTTGGATCATGGTGACCGTTCGCATGAACAACTACCGCTGCAACACCAGGTATATAATGTTTTAAACGTAGTGCTTTTGACAGAATATCCAATCTTTATAGCTAGAACATTCACCTCACACATCTTATTACTATGACAGTTTGGGGTGTTGTGACTATTTCGGCCTGTGCACTCAGCTCTTGTGTACTGGCCTGGTACCGACAATTTCACTTAAAGGGTCAATGCTTGTGGATGGTCACGTGGTTTCCTGGCATGGACAGTTTCTAGCATGATGAATTTTCGTTCCTGATGTATTAAATTTTCTGTCATGGTGTGCTGAATTTTAGTCCTGAAATGTTAAATGGACATGGTAAATTATAGGTCCTGTCGCAATAAGTTTTCGGTCCCGATTTCATAAATTTTGGTCTCGAGTTTTTTGGTATTACACAATGGAAATATTGTTTTAGACTGTTTTGAGCTCTTGTCAATATGAAGTCTAGTTTTGAGATATTTATTTTTGATTGTGCGGAATAAAGTTAATGTTCATAAAATTTAGAAAATATGTGTCCTGGACTTTTTTCCGTTTTGACCTCTCATAGTAATCCTGTAATGGTGTAACAGCTTTATCATACGCAGATTCAACGAGTGCCATCATCTAGGTCTAAACAACAGGCTAACACAATGGGCGGAATCCCAGCGAAAATAATTAGAGGAACAAGACAGGTTTCGCCAGAAAAGATCAACACGTGACCAAATATTTGTCCTCCAATTAATGGGCAGACGGTTCTATTGAGTTTCCGTCTATTTTCCTCCACCTTTGACACTGCCCCCCGTAACTTCTTGTAGTATCCCCTCTTAACCGAAGGTGTACACGGAAAAATATGACAGTGGTAGTGAAAAAACACTGTGCTCGAATTCCCAAAGCCTTACCTGATATATCTACGTATGCAATAGGTATCCGGTGTTGGTGGTGGTGGTGGTGGGCGGGTGGTTGTAACATGAGCCTGTGATTGTTGTGAGCGTGTGGGGGTGTTGTAGCCCCTATACGCTTCCGTAGTACTCCTTCAAATGACAATCAAAACAGTACATCTGCAATTACTTTCGGGAAAAGGTTTATTCTGCAAGTTGACTTCGCTTTCGTTGTCGTCTTCCCTTTTTTCATTCAATTTTGCTAATGAGTGTCGCTCCTCAAGAGCGATCCCATTTCTTTCACTTTACGCACGTTATCTTTCAGGTTTCGTCGTATATTTTGTTGATGTTGATCAAAGGTTACTTGCGATGTGGCTTGGCAACGACGGCTGCTGGAATGGGACAAAAGACGTTGAGGCTTTGCAGCGTGGTGCAAGATTCATTCTGTATAGTGCTGGTGGCCCCAGCATTTGTCTGCCTCGACGTGTTGAAACTGCTGGCCGATATTCCTCAATGTTCTTACGAGAAATCTCTACTAACATACTTTCATCCTAGATTTTAACTTGACTCGACAATCTGTCATCGAATGTGTTATTGTATTTTAGCATCATTTTGATTTGGTCATCATATTATATAACTTTCACTTAATGTTCACTGCTACTTTCTGAGGGAAGGGGATTACTAATACTTCCAACTGTTAGTGAACAAAGTGCACCCTTATACGTACATGTTGACTTGTAGTTTTATATAAACTTGCTCAGCTCTTCAAGGCAGTGTTTGTTTCACACTCTGCAGTTTATTACAATAGGACTAGTTAGACGCAATCTCATTGTTTCTATCTGTTTCAACGAACGACCTCTGCGTACATGGCCGAATCACACTTTCACTTGTGTTTTTGTTTTTCTTTTATTTCCCTGTACTTGAGTTATTCTAATAAATATTTTATCACTATAAAGGCCGTTGATGTATCTTATTTCAGGACGGAGACAACCTGATGCGGCACAGCAAGGAATTGAATTGTTTGCATATCTCAGTGCCATTTTTACCCCTTGCAGATAGGTGTATCGTTCAAAACATGGAGCTGAAAAAATATGAATCAGTCTGTACCACAACAAAATACAATTTCTTATTAGTATAAACCAAGAAAATGTCCACAAATTTGACTCGTATGGCTTTGTACCGAGAGCTAACGATATCAATACTGCTCCCACAATGGAATTTGTCGAAACGCTGAAGCCTTGAAATGTGCGCATTTTTATCGCCATCATCGACATCTTACAATGTGCTCCAAAATTGGGCGAAAGGTTTTCCTAAAAAGAAAAAAGAGTCTGTGACAATCCTGAATATGTTGGTAAAGGTACACAGTTGCAGCCATTTCACGATCTAGTCATGGAGTGTCCTGAATTAACCTTTGTGTTAATAATCACCAAGACATGCCTAATAATGAAGTGTGGTTTTGGCCAAACATTTAGATTTTGTTGTTGGCTTCACATAGTTGTACTCCAGTGGAAAGTCTAGTGAATAGATAGCCTTTGTATTTTGCAAGTCAACGTGAACGATTTTAGGTTGGGAAACAAGTTCACGTTGGACGAAGGCCACCTTGCCAAAACTAAAAAGGGCGTGTGTAAACTCGTCGATCTTTAGAAGCAGAACTGCAGTGGCGGATTTAGGGGGGAGGGGGGCAAATGTACCATGCCCCCTAAAATTCTCCCAGATACTACTTGGCAGTTCGGGGTGCGAATTGCTGACTAGGACATGCGCCATGCGCGCACCCAGGAGGGCTCGGGGGGCGAATGCACAATGCATAGGCCTTGAACAAACCTCGTTTACCTTTTTTATTGTAGTAATACGGTCCACAAATCCAGAAATTCGAGACCTCTGCATCCCTACATTTTAGGTTGGGCGCCCGCGTTTTGCGAAATTCTGGTTATTCCTGTGCCCTGCCCCCCAACTCAAATTCCTGGATCCGCCCCTGTGTAGAGACCAGTTAATTTTAGTTCATACAGGCCAGAGTTTATTATAGATACGAGATAACAGGTGTCACCTATGAGATGGAGATAGGGTAGCTGTTAGACAACTTATTGCATGGATTATTCGCAGTACCATATTTGTCACCGTTCTTTTATAAATACTCTGTGTCGATCTATCATACCATCAAACTGACGCTGATTTTATGATGTGATAGTGCCCAACGTCTCAAAAGAGTTGTTTATAGAATGTTACCTGTTAGAATTTGTAAAAAATACCCAAGACAGAAAAAAATGTCAGCGTCAAGTTCTGGAAGCTTATCAGGAAAAAAAAGCTGGCACCAGACACGAGCTCGAACTACACGCAACAGACATAGTCCCTCTGTTTGGGTTCCCCTGTTGTTGGACTAGGAGCTCCATCAATTTGCCTAGCTTCCATTTCCAAGGCACCTCATCAAAAAACACTGAACCAGTTATTACTTCCATGCCATGTATGATTCGTATGCTGTGCATGTAGTGACACCTAGCGCCTACTCCAGAAGAAGTACCCCAGGCTACGGATTTCAAAGGGAAAAGAAATAAATATGGCCAAACCGCTCTCTTCTGTTTCAAAGTCGCGTATCAGCTACTGTCTGGTGAACTGTTACCTTGAAAATGGTTTAAAGTAATAAACCGAAACGTCGGACAAATATGTTTTTATGTACGTTCGCGCTCATCTTAAAATTCGTGCTTCTGTTTTGGCCTAAAACGAATCTGATTAGTCAGGTGGTCATTAAAAAACAGAAACAGCTGAGAGAGATTAAACTAAAGCTAAACGAGACATAGTAAATATAGACGCTGATGTTGGCTAATAGTGAATAAAATAAATAAACACAAAAAATCAGGAATACCAACAGGGCGCCGAACCAAAGGTATCTAGATTGCCGGTCTAGTGCTCCTACCACTGACCTACTGAAGACCCGATATCTGTGCAGTAAATGAGCAATCTAATCCTTTGAGAGGATACACGAGGGTCTTGCCAGTATTATGAAAGCATGTAAGAAAAGTAAGTTAACGACTATGTTGTGAAAAGAGTAAAAGATGTCCTTTCCTCGGAAACGCGAACGAATCCAGTGTCACACCATGACGTTGCGGTTCGCTATGATACATGCCATTTTAAATTACATCATGACAATCGGACAACTGAACTAAGAATTTTCTAAAAAAACTTTTTACTCAAACTGCAGGCATTTTACCTAAATGAACGTAATCGGCATTACGACTAAAAACGCAGTTTTGGGATCGGATGGATAGACTTCTGAAGTTATTACCTTTGACCAATGCTATAAAACAAAATCTGTTGTGTTTTTTGTGATTTTATTACGTATTGCAAATTCCCTTCGTTGCCTGCCAGCCATTCGCCGAAACCCAGTCCGGTGGCAGCATGTCACGCTCGAGTTGAACATGACAAGCATCGAACGTCTGACGCTTTGTTAGCGATTATTTTGATGACTAATTTGTACACGAAGCCGTTGTGAGGCGCCACGGTCACGACAAAAATCGCATAGTTTGTGCGATGCGGTTAACGAACACTTCATATGCGCTAACTGCGCAGCGACACCGGAGCTAGCATATTGTGAAACAAAACATGAGGATGAGCTAAAAGGTCATATATATTACGGCAAACTAAACAGATATTGAAAAATACAATTAAAGATGTATAATATGTTGAGTTGTAAAAATGGGTGACTTTCTACTGAAGCAACACCATGACATCGACATAAGAAATTTGACAGGAAATACGTAATAAAATGGGTTGAGGGAGGGAAGGTTGTAGGAAAATGGAATGAAAAATACCGAGTTGACGATAAAACATGAACGGTGACACAGTACTGCAACAGGACAAAGAAATCATGTGCTACAGGTAAACCAATAGGGGAGAGCAAGAAAGGTCAATGAACCGAGAATCAAAACATTATGATAATGAGGATGAAGCAATATAGGTTTCATAATAAAATAATTCAATACTTAAATGTTATTCATATGCGCTAACTGGAAAGCGATACCGAATCTAGTTTACAACACATGAAGATGTGATAAAAGGTCTTATATATAATGACAAACTAAACTGCTACAGATATTGATAAATACAAAAGATATATAATATGTTGAGCTGTAAAGGTGGGTGACGTCACAGATGCAGCAGAAGGATGCATCTGCTCACTCGCCAGACAAAAAGGAAAAAATATGTTGTGTGAAGTAAAGTACAAGAAATGATAAATATAAGAAAAGGCCAACATGGAGTGGAAACGCTGATTAAAATGACAATCTATACAGTAATGTCCTGGGGTGGAGAATGTTGGTGAGTGAAACGGACACTGGCAATAGAGTTGCCCCTAAGATGAAAATGATGGTGAGTGACACAGGACACTGGTAATTCAGTTTCCCCTGGGACAACTGGACACTGGCTTCGCCAAAACATACGGAAACTATGAGATTTGTAGCGTTTTGGATCGAGACCGGCGCACTGGAGTACTAAGTTAAGGTTGCAAGTGAAGTGTGATCGAGTGATGGAGGACGGTGTGCTAACCAGGAATTGCATAACAGGCCAGCAGACCCGTCGTGCACTGCTGGAGGACACATGATGACTCGGTTAGACATGAACTAATCAACTGTCTACTCTGAGTTGAATGAACTTTCTAAGTCGCGTTGCCATGGAATCATATTCATTTAAAGTTATGCATGGGCGTCCGTGTTTTGAGGATGTGCAAATATACGCCCAGATACAATGCTTTTGGTATGGCAAACTTGTTTTCTACAAGGTATAAAATTTGCAAACAGAACATCTCTGCCTGTTGATTGTAGAGATATTACGTTCATATTTTATGGCAACTTGTTAAGGTTATCTCACGACTTATTTCGTGGCGACCTCCACTATAACTCGTTCATCAAAAAAACTAGGTATTGTCAAAAGGTAAAAGTGTATATTTTCTAAAAGAAAAAATATCAGAAAATAGAAAAATATGTTTTTTTATTCATGTGCCACTATTATTATTAAGTTAACATCTTTCTAAATTCAAAAGTTCATGTTTAAGAAAAGTTCACTCATAGCAAAATAACATTTTTCTAAGGAAGACTTCACCACCTGACTCAAAGAAGTTGTTAGGAATTCTCGATTAGTCTTTTCGTTCGATTTCTAAAGCAAGTCAACTCGCAAAGCGTATGGTATTTTTGTAAAATTAGAAGTCGTATTCGTCTTTGTTACATTACGCAAAAACTAGGCCTTTGTTATCAAAACTGCTAAAGCGTTTTTGAGATTGACAAATAAATACACAAAACGCACCTCGATTGGCGTACATGAAGTAATATCCCACTCGACCTTATTCCGCGTATCGACCTCGACCGAATTGTGTTTATCCCATACGCTTCGAATTCCTAAATTTCTTACATTTTGTCGGCAGATTTTTTAGATACTTGACCCTGACTGTTCACATGGCGGATCACATCCTACATGTATGTACTTACGCGTTAGGTTGCAAGTTTTCTCTTGTAAAAGAAACAGTTTTAAAGGTAACGATTTTTGAACAGAGGTAACAAAGATGAAAACAACGGCAACTGTGCAGTGAACTTGTAATATCTCCTGGAAATAGTTAAAAAACAACAATAATTGATATTGCAATTTCCTAGGAATCGGCGCCTGAGTTGCAGACGATATAGTATTCAGCAATTGAAAACTGATTCATAAGTTTTGTTCCAGATTTTACTTTTAGGGCCTGGTTGCATGTCGAGTGTTACTTACACTGCTGCAACTGTATTACTTTAAACTGTATTCGGAAAGTTTGATGATCGATCCGGCTGAAGACGTCGAGTCGACATTGGCCTACCTCTTGAACTTTCCGTGTCAGAGGTCACTGTTGAAGTAGTGCGGGAGGTGAATACGGAAAACTTTATTACATGGCCGTATTTCCCTCGACAGATTCAACGCGTATGGGATAAATATCAAGTTTGAAATTTTTCAGCGAAATTCACGTAGCTGTTTTTGAGAACTCGCATTCCTAAAGTCAATTTGCTGAAGCCGAGAAAAAGCCGATTAGTGGCGAGACACAAAAATCTCAAGGATTTCAGTTAATTATTCGGTAAAAATTGTTTTCGGTCAATGTAACCTATACATCCCTTAGCCGTGTTCATTATTTCACGCGCAACTTACTATGCGTAATTAACTTAATGGTCACACAAACGTTTTATTAGCCGAGTCGATTCACAATGCATCGAATGCAACTAGGTCATGCGAGCGGAGTCAACATATTGATTGGCTCAAGCTGGTGCATTGTGGTTAACTTTAAAGTAGGTCAACATTTCACTATTATATCAACCAAGTGCCGGGCGATTGATATGAAACCCAAGTACGAAATGAATGATTGAAATCCAGTCGGTGGTTGAAACCCGTCGCGAGCATGAAATCGAAACAACAAAATGTCAAATTACCTATCAAATTAAGGAATTTGGATGAGAATTTATCTCTTTTCACAACTTGCTGTGTTCGTGAACACAATGTCATAGAGGCGTGAGGCGACTCGTAACATTCGTTTTCAACGGTCTTATGCTTGCAGACACACAACTCCCGCAGTATCAAAACTAAGTTTTGTCTTCGTTTTCCCCGGCATCTTTATAACCTATGTACNAACAAACTGTATTTAGTAACAAGAAATGATCTTGTTACTACAATGGGAGACGTTAACAATATTGGAACACGACATGTGTAACAGTTAACTGAAAAAAATACAGGATGTCTGATACACGTTGTACCAGGTGTGTGCAGGCTGAGCATGTGGGCCCATTGCACTGATCGCCTGGAACAATTTTTTGCTTTATTAATATATAGTTAAAACTGAGCTGAGGGACTAGAAACCTGACTGAAGGGTCTAGCAGTGCCACCCAATGGGACTGAAACATACGACCTCGCCAGGCACCTATCACACAAGGCCACATTGCCTCCGCTAACAGTTAACTGAAGATAGTACGCGGAAATTCTGAACAAGGATTGTTGATGCACACCGTTAAGGCTCGTTTAATTCCCAGGAGCACTCAAACTGGACGCCAGGGCATAACAAGACAAGCAGTGATCAAGAGAAACACCGAATAGCAGCAATTTGTCATCAAATAGGGTCATGGGTATTTAATCTTTCTATTCGAAACCCCTGACTCGAAATTGAACTCTAAATTATTTGCGGTGACATTTTTCGTTCATCTTCGTCACGGTTGCGAAATCAAGAAAGACGTTTTAGTATTCTGTGCGTTATTGTCTACTTGGATGACTATCTATCACAGCATTAATACTTTTAGTTCGAGTTTAAACTCGAAACTCAGAGTTTTTACTCGAGTGAGATGGTAGCCGGAATCTAGGGACCATTAAGTGCAAAACTGTATTGAGCCCTCATCCGTGCAAAAATCAGGGTAGTATATGTTTTGATCGCAGGAAAGTGGGTCAGTTTGAACAAAACATTGCTGTGCGACCAACGACCTCACTTGAAATGATTACTCCACGCACTCCAGTAATAGATCCCACCCCATTTAGTAAAAACTGGAGATTACAAATCCACCTCTTAGCAAATTAAGGTTTTAACCTTTGCTTATAAGAGATGTTTACTAGGTGGAAATATTAACTGCTAGTGTGTACACAAACCGGATATCTTTGGATGGACGATAAACTGGTTTTGTAAAAAGGGGTCAACTGGGTACAGGTATAGCCTCGAGAACAGGGCTAGTAAACGCTACAAGCGATTTTTATATGAGGTTTTACGAGATTGTGATTGTAAACTTGCTCCTACCGAAGTTCTGTGTCAAATACTCAATGCTCTAACAAAGATCACTCAGGCTAACACTAGTGAGCAAACGAGTTCACCCTAAATTCATGAAGAACTCGCCTACCATACTGTAGCTGTGGCGATACAGACCCGTAGCCGGGGGGGGGGGGGGTTTCGAGGGTTCGATCGACCCCCCGCGGAAAAGGTCCAGCCCCGGCCTATCCGTACCCGGTCAACATCGCCCGAACGGTGCTTGATGATGGGATCGTTCAGACGATTAGAGGAGGCTTTATGTTATTCATCGGCATTGAACGCGCGTGGTGGCTACAATATTGGGTACCAAGGGAGTCTAAAAGTATAGCTAGCTAGCCTAGCAGCGAGAGAGCTCCCAAAAAGTAGCGCCGTGTGAATGCCTTAAAATCGACCAAGAAACAAAATAGCAGAAAATAGGTTTGTTTTCTGCTATTTTGATAGTGGCAGAGTACAGTAAAGCGCAGACATTTTCAAATTTCCACTTTAGTTGTGGATTGGTAGATGACATGCGTGCGCGTACACTTATGTGCGTTTCAGTACACACCGATGATAATTAAGCTCACTATTGGCAGCACTCCGTCGTTGCTCAAAAATCAGACATTTAACTATATGGGCGGCGCATCAGAGGGGGTCGGGGTTTATAGCCCACACTTTTTTCATTGCCGCGCCTCCCACGAACTACCGTATTTTTTGCACTATGAAAACCCCGACGAGCATGTTCATATTATTAAGAAAAGTAAGTCCAATGGCGTACAACCTCGCAGGCGTCACACGAGCAACAAACTTTATTTTTGAGCATTATTCTTATTTAAATTCTAATTTTACTTTTCTCCTCTGCGAATTGAGCTAAACTAGTTGAGAATTACTGCAATGTACCAGTGAACTGGAAATAACACTGAACAAGCGTTCCCGGGTGCTTTTTGCGATCTAATAACTGATTATACGTAATATACATGTAGTCGACCACTATAGGTGACGAGATGATAGGGGATTGAGAGTTCTATCTCGCGCTCAATGTGTAACCAGTTCAGGTTACTTGTTGATTTCAATTTTAGGCAGACGCACGCGCTTTCCATAATGGTGAGTTAAACTTGTTGCAATCGTGTCTGTATTTTCAGAAGGATTCTGAGGTAACGGGCTGCAACTGTATTCATGTACAGGCTCATAAAGGAGACTTTTATTTGTCAACTTAAAGCGTACCTTGAGCGGTAACACATTCAGATGTAGTTCCTACAGTATTTAAGGTTGTGGTAGGACCTTTGAAAAAGTTCCAAATCTGGTTAATTTTGAAAAGTGATACCTCAAAACAGCTAATTGAATTCGTAGGAAACTTCAGATATGCCTTATGCAATGTTTTACAAAACGCTATTAGGAATTTTTAAAATGTTCGACTTCTGCATGAAGGGTTATCAAAAATATGACTTATATGACTTTTATGATTTTTATAAAAAAACAAGAGTTGAATACAACGGAAACGCAATGATAATCTAGAGAACTGTAACAGCGACTTAGATCCATCACCTTGAGCATTTATATCTATGTTATTGACACAGTTTATTTTATAATCTAAGCACCTTTCATTTTCTTTAGAAATAAGGTCACGTGATCCAATTAAATGCAGATTTATTCTAAATTCTAACNTGAATTAAAAAACACCAAAATAAAATTGCCCCCCTAAAGTACTCACAAAAACCATTTTCTAGAGGCCCTACAAAATTTGGCCCACCGACTAATTAAGCTCACTATTGGCAGCACTCCGTCGTTGCTCAAAAATCAGACATTTAACTACATGGGCGGCGCACCATAGGGGGTCGGGGTTTATAGCCCCCACTTTTTTCATTGCCGCGCCTCCCACGAACTACCGTATCTTTTGCACTATGAAAACCCCGACGAGCATGTTCATATTATTAAGAAAAGTAAGTCCAATGGCGCACAACCTCGCAGGCGTCACACGAGCAACAAACTTTATTTTTGAGCATTATTCTTATTTAAATTCTGATTTTACTTTTCTCCTCTGCGAATTGAGCTAAACTAGTTGAGAATTACTGCAATGTACCAGTGAACTGGAAATAACACTGAACAAGCGTTCCCGGGTGCTTTTTGCGATCTAATAACTGATTATACGTAATATAGTCGACCACTATAGGTGACGAGATGATAGGGGATTGAGAGTTCTCTCTCGCGCTCAATGTGTAACCAGTTCAGCTTACTTGTTGATTTCAATTTTAGGCAGACGCACGCGCTTTCCATAATGGTGAGTTAAACTTGTTGCAATCGTGTCTGTATTTTCAGAAGGATTCTGAGGTAACGGGCTGCAACTGTATTCATGTACAGGCTCATAAAAGGAGACTTTTATTTGTCAACTTAAAGCGTACCTTGAGCGGTAACACATTCAGATGTAGTTCCTACAGTATTTAAGGTTGTGGTAGGACCTTTGAAAAAGTTCCAAATTTGGTTAATTTTGAAAAGTGATATCTCAAAACGGCTAATTGAATTCGTAGGAAACTTCAGATATGCCTTATGCAATGTTTTACAAAACGCTATTAGGAATTTTTAAAATGTTCGACTTCTGCATGAAGGGTTATCAAAAATATGACTTATATGACTTTTATGATTTTTATGAAAAAACAAGAGTTGAATACAACGGAAACGCAATGATAATCTCTAGAGAACTGTAACAGCGACTTAGAGCCATCACCTTGAGCATTTATATCTATGTTATTGACACAGTTTATTTTACAATCTAAGCACCTTTCATTTTCTTTAGAAATAAGGTCACGTGATCCAATTAAATGCAGATTTATTCTAAATTCTAACATCAAATTCTACCAGCTTCCTACTTTCAGAAAGAACATACTTTTACTCGGTTAAAGTTTTGGCTAACTATACAGACTAATCAATAAGGCCCATCAAAACCTCGAAAGCATATCACATTGACCACACACAAGTCATGAATTGCAAATTGTAATGAACTTTTAAACTTATTGTTGTCTTGCGTCTACGTCACTGCGAGAATCCTGAGTTAATTCTTACTGTGAAAATCCAACACCTGCACATATTGGTTTTCATGCCAATTGACCAATCGCAAGCTCCGCCCCCTTGCGTAATGTTGACTAACAAACAATAAGGTTTACTCGGCAACGGGTTGTTTGTCGGGTAAAATGGCGTCTTGGAAACGAAGGTGTGTCACGAATGTTGAGTTCTAAATGGTTAGTTAAGCCGTCACTCAAAGTCCTGGCGATAGGTCAATTCACTCTAGTATCCAGGAACATATATACATTTACATATACATACACACACACACACACACACACACACACACACACACACACACACACACACACACACACACACACACACACACACACATATATATACATACATACATACACATATACGTGTGTGTGTGTGTGTGTGTGTGTGTGTGTGTGTGCGCGCGTGTGCATGTGCGTGAATTACCCTCCTAAACATTTCCATTTAAGAAAGGTCACATTTTCATTATGGGAAATTTGCTACCAGCATCTATGTCTTATCATACCAAATAAGGAGACTGCTTTGCCTTTTGGGAGAAAAATCGATGAGGAGTTTACACATCGGTTTTCGGTATTTCAAACTAAACGAAAAATGCCTTGATAAGTACAGAAATTTAAAATTTGCACGGAACAAAGGGTAAAAATACCTGGTGCACAGTTTAACTTCAGTTTCTGGCGCAGAGAACCACTTTGAATTATGCAATTTAGTCTGTTTTTCGCGTTGTATGCCACTTCAGTAGTGCGAGCATCAATGAGATAACATTTCAATGTCAACTCCTGACCCCTTGTGTCCCTTGGTCATACAATATGCTGCGAGTAAACAAGGCTAAAAATGTTAATGACAAGAGAAGTGTTTTGGTAAGCACAGAAAAAAGGTAGTTGTTTACCGAATTTCTCGGGTTTTGATATTTGGACGGTATGGAGTTATGTTCCATGACAACAAAGTAAAAGTAAAATGAGGTAGAAACAATGATAAAATACGGTAGGCAGAAAATAAGTAGATTTGATGCATTGATGGCCTTAAACGCATGTTACAGCACAGCTTGGCCATATAAAACTAGAAATCTTAATTCACACACTAACTAACTACCTAAGTTACGTTTACATCATTCAAATTGAAGTTAGGTAATGCAGAATTAACTAACACCTAGTTTTAAATCAAATAATAAGCATTCTTGTAATACACAGTGCCATGCTATAAAAATTTTCTTGAAAAACATCCCTTCGGTTTGCAACTGGTCGACAGCCGACTAGATGGATGACTTTGTGAAAATGATGCTGTAAGTAAAAACTGCAAGAGTTTTACAAAGACATGAGCACTGAAATGAGGGTCAAAACAGGACATTCAGTGGCATGTGACCAAAAAGGTGATGATATCTGATAAAAAGGCCCCAAAAGCTGAAAACATAAGAACATGGCTTGTGCATAATGGTAGACTAGTCAGTGTATTGCAGGCCTATAAAGGGCGCTGGTTAAAAAACGACTGGAACTGTCATGTCTTGTGAATCCCTGCAGTTACCAGACGTACATAGTGCGTAGAAGTCTATGTAATGTACAAGATCAAATCTCCAGTATCTAATGCACGGGTGAGAAACAACATGACCGCCGGTCCTCTAAATCACACTGACTCACCCAAAACAGGACCTCCGGGGATCAAATGGGACCGTCGCACCAGAAAATGGGACTGATGCACCTAAAAACATGACCGCCCCACCACAAAACAGGACTGAACATCATATGATGACCGCCGGACAATATGCGGTTTCAATCCCCGGCGGTCATCATATGATGTTCAGTCCCCGGCGGTCCTGTTTTGTGGTGGGGCGGTCATGTTTTTAGGTGCGTCAGTCCTGGCGCGACGATCCCATTTGATCCCCGGAGGTCCTGTTTTGGGTGAGGCGGTCCGATTTAAGAGGACCGCGGTCATGTTGTTTCTCACCCGTGTAGGGTCCAATCACAAACGATCAGAGATGCAGGCACAAAACAAGTATAGTGCAGTTATGTCCAGGCATAATAACGACTTGAAGTATGAAGAAGCAAGCAGATCAAATCAGCCACGGATCCAAGTCAGAGGTCATGCCACTAGGATAATTCACTGACAATCACCGAGTAGGCTATTGAAAGAACACAACTGATTTGTCAAAGCATGAAACACATTATGGGAAGATATTCACTCAACAGCACTAAAAGTTAAGAACCATAATATCCAGGGAGCCAAGATTTTAGGTCCAAGGACATAATAAGCTTTTATACTAGTTCACAACATAGAAAGCATAGATGTCAGAGTAATATTCACTCCTTGACCTTGGTCCTGGGTACGCCGGGGTTAGAGTGATAGACAGATAGCGTCATCTGTTCATCTGCATTGTTCCATGACAGTAAACATAGCACACAACGCACGGTATAGTACAGCAGTCTTCATACGTTAATAAACCGGAGCAATCTTATGATAACGCACAGCGGGAAACCAGTCACAAGTCCACCGACCATGTTTATTTTCTTCGGAGCACACGCCCGCTAAGTGTCGCTACGGTTCATGAAACGACCAATGCCTGGAAACAATGTTCGCTACTGCGGGTCGTCCAATGGGATTTCGGATTTCCCAATAACTAGTCTCTAGTCTCCTGCACAGACCCTCGAGGTTGATGTTATAGTAACGCGGCCTATAATTCCTCAGAGACAGCCAACTTACCCAACTTCTTNACAGAAGACTTGCTTAACTTGTAAATCTCTTGAGACTTCTCTCCGATATTTGTGATTCCCCGGGTTGTCCTTCTGGAATTCAGTGAATCAGTTCCTCGCTTTCTTTGGAACATGCAGCAGTCTTGGATCTCCCACTGCCACTTTTAAGCTCAACAGACCCTATATTGCGCGTTTTAGCAATGAGTCGAACGACTCCACCCATTTCCTGAGAACTGCCTTACTATTCTTCTTCCCTCCACCCTTTCTACGTGTAACAGATATCATCCACCTGTACACGGGCTACACAATAGTACACTAGAGCCCGGGGTCTTATCTATTTGCTCTTCGAATTTCCTATACGAATTTTTATGAAATTTTGCACACAAATTTATTTCTGTTAGGGAGACGATGACGTCTTTTTGGACGGATTCGACGTAACCTGCGCCACCAAGTGGTCAGTTTTCTAACACTATCAAGTGCTCCTAAATATTTGCTGCGCAGTAAATGGGCACATTTCAACACTTTCATTGGTCGTCGTCTTTGGCGTGTCACGTGCATAAGAGTACACGCGAAGTGTTTTCTTAATTTCATCAAGTGGTTCGAGAGATGTGAATATTAATAATTTATGAAAACGGTGTTGTTAGCATCATCCCGTGATTCTAACAACAACGGATATTTATTTTCGTCTGTTGTTGTCTAAATTGTTTTTATTATTTCATTTACAGACGAGATACGTACAGGACCTTACCGTCATCTGTTCCACCCCGAATCCATGGTAAACGCGAAAGAAGATGCCGCTAATAACTACGCCCGCGGTCATTATACTATCGGCAAGGAAGCTATAGACCCAATCTTAGACCGAATACGTAAACTGGCCGACCAGTGCACTGGACTCCAGGGATTCTTGCTCTTCCATTCTTTTGGCGGGGGTACCGGTTCTGGCTTCACCTCCCTTTTGATGGAGAGGCTCACCGTGGATTACGGGAAGAAGACACAGCTTGAGTTCGCTATTTATCCAGCTCCTCACGTCGCCACTGCTATTGTTGAGCCGTACAACTCCATTCTGACAACCCATGCCACACTTGAACACTCCAATGTCGCCTTTTTGGTCGACAACGAGGCTATTTACGATATCTGCCGTCGTAACCTAGATATCGAACGACCATCTTACGCCAACCTCAACCGTTTGATTGCTTTGGTTGTCAGCTCCATCACCGCGTCACTGCGCTTTGAGGGTTCCCTAAATGTCGATTTGAGCGAGTTTCAGACCAACTTGGTGCCTTTTCCCCGTATTCACTTCCCTATGGCTACATATGCTCCGATCATCTCTGCTGAAAAGGCTTACCACGAACAAGTGACCGTTGCCGAGATCACCAACGCCTGCTTTGAGTCAGCTAATCAATTGGTGAAGTGCGACCCACGTAATGGCAAGTACATGTCCTGCTGTCTGCTTTACCGGGGTGATGTTGTTCCCAAGGATGTCAATGCTGCCATTGCTACTATTAAAACCAAGCGTACTATCCAGTTCGTCGACTGGTGCCCAACTGGATTTAAGGTTGGCATCAATTACCACACATTGACCGCAGTTCCAGGGGGTGACTTAGCTAAAGTCCAGCGCGCCCTGTGTGTCTTGAGCAATACCACAGCTATCGCCGAGGCCTGGGCTCGTCTTGATCATAAGTTCGATCTTATGTACGCCAAGCGAGCCTTCGTCCACTGGTACATCCGTGAGGGGATGGAAGAGGGGGAATTCAGCGAAGCTCGTGAAGATATTGCCGCTCTCGAAAAGGATTACAAAGAGGTTGCTCGCAATACCAAGGGTTCGGAGGAGGAGGCGGATGGCGACGAATACTAAATGTTATCTTGATATCACTTTCTACGTCTCAAGAATGTTACTAATTCAGTTTTAAAAAGTTGGAAATCTATATCATACAAATAATAGCCAGTTTGAGTTTGTGAAGCTAAGCCCTCGAAACGCTTTAAGACACCAATGAAGAATAAGGAATGATTCGTTAAAATTAACGAAATGGAAATTTGCCTGGAATAGAATGAATTACTGATAATTCAAAGTTTAAGTTTTAGAAGACAAAATTAACTAGTAAACAGGAATAAATTAAAACAGATTTAAAAAGGCACAACTGATTTTGAGGGGACGTTATCAAGGAAAAAGTTGTTTTTTGAAATCATTTTCAGACGGAATCGCAGAACTTGCCCTGCTGTTGGAGCTGAAAAACACGTTATGGGGGAGAAGGTTGTTTTTTGAGACCATTTTCAACGCCGAATTGCGTAACTTGCCCTGCTGTGGGAGTTGAAAACCATTCGATAAATGGCAAAGTATTTTAAAAACATTGCACTGGTTAAGTCACTGGCCTTGATTTCAGCGAATGTCTGGTAGACAACGGCGAAAATTGGCGATTTGTAAGAAAAACACAACATCAACGGATTTGGTTGCTTTATAGTTCTGGTCAAAGATAACAACTTCAAGAGTATGTACAGTCCATCAATAATCCTCGAAATTATTGTTTTGGAGGAGAAACCGCTAATTCATTTGAAAATTTCCAAACACCAGGTGGTACTTTTTACCAAATTTTTGTGATTAGTTTTGATCATGGCCTGAAAAAGATCACTTCGTTGATATTTGAAATCAAGACTACAGAAACGGTAGGCGCAGTTTGATATAGTTGATCAGCCTGTTTTTATTCTCTTATTAAAACTGCACGTCTTTACATATTTCGGAATCAAGTTTACGATCACTTTTGTGGATTTTGCTAGAACATAATTCAAGGAATGTCTTTTAGTTTATCAAATTTTGATTTTTATTCGTTTGGGATTGGATGTTTTCTTGGACAGGTACTTGAACATTAGTTGTAATGAAATTGTTTCAAAAATTTCATTAGAATTTCGGAGTATTTACCATTACCATTTCTAGGTAAAATCAAACTGATTCCCCGTAAATTATGGATACTTGTTATGTAATAATCCAAAGAATTGTTAAATTCGTGGTTAATAACAAATTGGTGGGACTGAATTTAGTCGTGGTTAGCCAGCAGCATGTCTCGAACATCAGAAATTCTGTAAAAGGTACTAATTTGTCTGATCCTCTGCTTTTTAAAGGTTGAATGTTGTCATTTTCATGTTCGAATTATGTATGGAATATCGTCTGGTATGTGGTATAATAGATTATTACCATGTTGTCGACCGTTATTGTTTTAACAATGAAATTTCTAACGCTTCTGTTTTGTCACACATTTAGCAATAGACCCGTCCTGTATCAAACTCTCCTCCGTACGGGAGGTAGAAATGTCATTGCATGGCTGACCTGATTTTTAAATGTGGGTCACTCCTGAGTTCAATAACTTGGGGGAACAATACAATTCGCACCCAGTCAGGATAATTGCCATTTTAGGTGCCACTTTCTTGATGTCAACATGGCTACTTAAATGCACCACTAGACACAGGAAACCTGGATTATGAGAACCAGTTCCTTCCATTGAATAATAGGCATCAAAGTGGTTCTCAAAGTTAGGGTGTTTTTGTAGTGCATTAGTCAGTTGTTCGCTTTTAATATGATTTGAGTCATAACTGTCGGCTAATATTGAAGTGCATTTATTGGGTAACTAAACAGGGCGCTTTCTAATCGAAATTTGATGATAATTTCCTACAAGTGAGTTTCGGATACAAGTTACGACCCATGCCAAATGACGTCGTATGGAGGTCGCAAAGTATTGTTCAATTTGCGAGATTCACGTACGCGACGGGCGTAAGCGTGTCCCATGGTTATCGCTTATGGGACACTTCCATTGTTTTCCTTTGTTGCATCTTTGTTGGACATAACAATACAGGTCACAAGAATATCGTACCTGGTACACATCAGCCCGTTACGTATAAATGCTTGCCCCTATCTTTATTACAAGTAAGAAAAACAAAGTGAAAAATGGATAATCATCTATTGATATATATGCGAGGAGCTCGCGACCTTATTTCCCGGGGGGTCAGATAATGTGAGCAAATTTATTTTATGAAACAGGATACAGAATGGAGCGCCAACGATGCGTTTTGCGCCTTGAATATGGTCTAGTCGTTAGTCAGTTTCAGGCGTCGACTTACACACAGTAAATGAAGCAGAGGGGTCATTGTGAGACACAGGCTTCGTTAACAGGATTCAGTTGGAACATGTGTGTTATACTTCGTTCGCATGCTATTCGATCAGAAGGGACTTGGTATGAAACAGTAATGTCAGGTGTTCTGAAATCTAAAAAATATTTCTAATCCTGGTAAGACACAAGTGAGGTAAATTTCATTACCGTAAATGCCCAAAGTTAAAAGTTTGGTTTTTGACACAATCCCTGTATTTATTACCCCTTTAATAGTGATGCTTTTGACAGTGCAGCAGAGTGGTTGAGCTGGAGAGACCTGGAGGTCGAATCCTATGTTTGCTTATAGATAACGAGGAGAACACTAGCGAAAATTAAAATTTAATTGGTGACATCAGGCACGCAAGCAACGATCCAAATTGTAGACATTCTGGTCACGTGGGACCCTCTTTGTCCCACGAACGCCGATAATGAACTCCTGTCCTCAGCCTATTAATATGATAAAAGACTCGTTTTTCATTAGCCATCCCGGCCAACCCGCGATCGAGAACGCCCGGAAGGCGATCGAGAGCGAGACCTTGCACCAAAAAATGGCTGACGACAGTGACGTACCCGGTGAGTTTAAGTGTCATTTTCTGCTTAAATAGAGGCCACTTTGGTACAAATGCTACACACAGAAAAGCGTCAGAGTGTAACTTTTGTTGTGAATTTGAAATAATTAATAGTTGGCTTTTCCTTATTTTTTTAAAATAAAGAGTTCAGAAAGCAATGGCTTTCGGTAACATGCCTTGCGCCTCGTAAGATCGACAATTTTTACTTGTTATTAACAATTCCATGGTTCTTAAGAATTGACGTGTGACGTCAGTCAGTGGGTGGGTATATGTTTGAGCCCGAGTATAATGAGACAGAGTACGCACAGGCACAATTTGCAAGTGTTCCGCGACACACTCCCACTGGATGGTGACCTGAGCACACAAACTGCTTACATCCTGCCGTTGTGACTCCCTCACCACACACCTGGTACCGTCGAAATAGCTCCAATACTTTAGACAAGTCCACAATAAACGTTTCAAAGTTTGGCTCGCCGATCTGTTCATAGGACGACGAACTGTCCTCGTCACTGTGCGTCGAACTGGGCCTGCATTCACTCCCACTACTCAACATTGCTCCGCTTACAGGCTCTGGGCTAGAGACAACAGCACAGGGCGAATCACTGCTAGTTCCAGAATTGCACGCTCTGGAGGTACGTTCGGAGGCACGGGTGACAGTAGATGAAGCCTTGCCCCCAGTCACTGTAGTGGCCACAGCTCGCGATTTGCTTCTCGCTTCAAAAACGCACTTCTCGGGGTCGGCGACGAGGCACTGCCGGGAATCAACAGCGACGGTATGGCACCCTTCTTTAGGCGTTGTTTCGAAGGGGCCTTCATTAATTAAGCGTACATATCTCTCTCGTAATCTGACGGCAGAAAATGCTTGCCATACACTCGGTAACCCTCCACTGCTTTGAACTTTGCGTTGACGAGTAATGCTGCGTTCTTCACACGAACGAGCCAAATGTGTGTCATCGTTCGGAAAGCGATGCAAAAGCCCCTTCAAAACGCGCGTGAGATGACAATGAATACACCCTGGTATACAGCAACAGTGCGGCATGTTGACTGACTCGTAAACAAAAGCAAACGACGAACGAACTTGTCACAACCGAGGTAGAACGATGACTGACTCGACAGCTCTCACAGTCATACCATATGAAAAGAAATTGGCGCGAAATTCTTGCCTCCCAAAACGCCACATCCGGAGTAGAGGACGAGTTATTAATTAAATTACGAAAAGCTGTAATTAAGTGAAAAATATGCCTGAGATCATCCACGCACTTTATTTTTGCTAAAAATGACATGAGAAAGGGTTGCCTTCGCCTTTAATGGGAGAGGCAATATCGTTCTCGAAATTTAAACTGTCGTAACAGTCCTGCCTCATTGCACGACTGAGCTTTAGCACCAACTCCTTCAAGAGACGAGTCCCATCCTGTACATGTATAGTCATCCTGGGTTCCTACCCAACCGTTGTGTTGCCACGTGGAGGCTCTGTACCAGTCTTGTTTAGGAAGAAGCTATGGACTGACGAAAAAGGCCGGTCAACTTCGGCAGGTGAAAGTGGAACTCCATGCAAAGTTACTGCTTAGACGACGCTACACCACGACCTGTGGTCAAACCATCAACACACGGTAAATGGTCCAAATCAAAAATTGCTTTTCATGATGGAGGGTGAATTTGTAGCCGCTTTAAAGAATTGCCAAACTTAAGGCTGAAATTCATTGAATCTTGCAAACTCGATCAACACAGTGACATCGATGAACTTACACTGAGTACAAGTTTAAAGGGCCGGGTCTGAGCTAACTACCTGTCAATTTAGTCGGTGGGCCAGATCTCATAGCGTTCATCCTTGTGAGTACTTTGGGGGGGCAACATAGTTTTTTTCTATGTGGCTAGATAATATACCTATAAATCAAATTCCAATGTGATTGGGAAGGCACAGGTCATGTGATTGGGAAGGCGCAGGTCATGTGATTGGGAAGGAACAGGTCATGTGATTGGGAAGCAACAGGTCATGTGATTGGGAAGGCGCAGGCCGTGTGATTGGTGACCAGGACAGTAAGAAGCCTGTTATGTCACAAATCTTTTGGATGTGTCAGTACCTGTGTGTACCATACGCAAAATGTAATTGTGTATTCGTAAGGAAATTCGGCTTTGAAGTTGCCTTTGCTTGCAAAAATACTCAAGCTAAAAGAATAAGGTTGTAAAACGTTATCAACAAGTCTGTGAAATAAGCTCAGAATGTCATCATGTGTTTTATGGTTTTGACAGATGTGCACTGGGAAACCAATGAAGAAAAATTCTCTTTCGTTTATTTTTTTGAGAAAATTGACAAAATAAAATCATACTTTTCCACCATATCGTGTCTAACTGGAAGATACTATCACAGACACAATCAAGTGTCCACACAACCATCCTCGCACATTATGTGTGTAGTTGTTGGTAAGCTGGTCTTCCACGGTTATTTCAGCCGGACCACCTAGTGTACGTGCCGACGGAGAAAAACTATGTCCTTGACCTTCAGGACAAGATTGAGAAGATCCTACGCGACAAGTTTATGCAGGTGTGGCGGACGAGTCAGATCACGCGATGGAACAGGTTTTGCACGCAGACGTTTCGCACACTTCTTTCTAAGTAAGTGAATAGTGGTGTTGAG
>NMRA01000880.1:13833-24472 GCA_002633005.1 Phoronis australis
CACCCCCCCCCCCCCCTCTCCAAGTTTTGCTCATTCAAATGAGTCACCACTCGAGATTTGGTTCCGTTTCAGTCCTAAAATTGCAGAATAATTCTTCTGTGCTCTCCTGTAAGAAGAAATACAGTTTTTTTGAAACTGTGCTCAATCTTAAAAAAAAATTCCAGCATGAGAGCGCTTTATCAGAAATGCCAAGGACACGCAGCGTCTATTGTAAAATGTGGATTTGACGAAAGAAATTCAACAGCATTTTCAAGATAATATGTCGATATGTCGTCGGCGAGACGTTGAACACTTAGCCCTTATTTATACGTGTAGTACGGACATTATCACTTTGAAGGATCAATGCTTGGGAATGGTGACGTGGTGCCCTGGCGTGATAAGTTACTGACATGGTAAGTTTTTGTACCTGACTTATTAAATTTTCAGTTCGGTCGTATTTTATTTTGATCCTGAAGTGAAGAATTTTTGGTCCTCACGTGATAAATTATGGGTGCTGATGTGATAAATTTTCAGTCTTGACGTGGTGAATATTGGTCTTGATTTGTTTTTTGGTCTCCTGTGTGAAAACAATCTCAATGTATTGGATTGTTTTAATTCTTCCTTAAGTAAAAGTTCTGGTTTTGAGATATTTATTTTGATCCTGGAGAGTTAACATGTTTTGCTTGGTTTTAATCTTGCATAGAAAATATATGTCGTTAAATGTTTCCACTTAGGCCTTCCATAAATGTGAGAGAGCAGGTTGTGTAGCATCGTACTATGTAACTTCTTATATAAATCTAGGTGTTCGTGACTTAGTAATACTATGAAAATTGAGTAGTAACGACTATGAACAATGAGTAGTTGTGGCTTCTTTTGATATATTGTATCCTTTGTATATGCCTGGTGTAGATGGCTCAGTGTGATATTATGTAAGCCTTACTATCCTCTATGGCTTAACAACTATGTATCTTCATTCATGCCTGTAATAGGGGTACTCCTAAGATCATCAAGCATGTGTATGTTTCATTCTAATGAGGTGTGCTTCGAATGTACAATTAGTAATCACACTTTTGCAGTCTTGGTTCATAACAAACGGGTTCATTAAACCCAGTAAATATTGTTGCAACTGCCGATCTGCATATCAGGCATGCATATTGCATCATACCTCATCAGAGTGAAACTTGTTATCAATCATAGTAGAAACAATTATTTTTATCATTGCCACAAGACGTTAACAAACGCAGTCAGTGTCTGTAACTGTTGTGTCTACATTTCTTATGAATAAACGTAGGTCTAAATCCATTTTATAACCCTGATTCATGCCAGAGGTTTGAAATTGCGCCCCCTTAAGAGTTTTGACTTGCCCTCGTGATCATTAGAATCGATGCAGTAAACTTATATAAGTTGTTTTTAAACCTGTGTAATAGAATTGAAAATTGTGTACGTCTTCGTTTGCGAGAGTGTTCTTTTTGAATCACTGGGTTAATTATTTTTACGCTCTACATGAAAACACAGACCACTTTCTTTAGGATTACATGTACCAGGTTACCCCAAAAATATTATTTTTAAAGTTTTACCCCTTGGAGTATACGAGAAACGCCAAATGGTGTGTTCTAACGCCAAATTGCTCGGAAGGCTCTAGCCTTTGTGCGAAGCTGTTTACTAAATTGAATATACAAATTTGCGCCGTTGTGGGTAAAAACCGACAGAATAAAATCTTCCTAGAGTAATCTAAATTATTTACCAGCGTTGCAAAAATTGGTTTTCTACAATTATTCTGCTGCTAAAGTTATGGCGTGATCTTTTGCGTCGACTTTCGACGCAATGAAATATTGCGTCACCTGTTTGCCACTTTCTTTTTCCCAGATTCTTCAATCAAACGTTCTCCCTCGATGTTGCGTAAACGTAACAAAAAATGATCAGAATTGGTTTCACTTCATTATATGTTTTTGGAATTTTGATATCAGTAAACCGAATTTTTTAACAAATTTTGCTGAGATGTTGTCATCATCGAATGGGAGATGTTGAAAACATTTTTGGAAGTGACGCGTGTCACGAATGATTTCTTTTCAAAACGGCGACATACGTTTTTTCGTTACAAAAGCCAGAGAATTACGCAAGATGACGTCGAATGTTTTTCGCTTAAACGGGCGTAACGGGCAAGTTGATAGTCAATTGACTTCCAGATTTTGCATGCACACCCGGCGGTCTTTAGCTCATGTTAATATAAGGTTCAGGACGAGGTGACGAGCGTAACTATCCGGGCTGTGTGAAATTTCGAGATCTGTTTGAGCTCAATACACAGTGGCACCTTGCTGTATTTTGATAATAGCTTTTATACAGCTAGCTGGCTAGATAGGAATGATCTAGCTGCGAAAGTGACAACAATTTCAGAATGATGATGGATGACACTATAAATCGATCACAGTTTTCCGTTTTCATGCGCCCTTGATCTTAATATCGGCGCTATGTTCAAACCATTGTTTATATTGTTCCTAAAATAAAATTGGGTTCTATTGCTGTACCAACATATTAAGAAATTATACAGAAATAAACAATAATTATCTGTGGTAAAGCGCAATATACAGCGTGATGAAGTGATGATCAAGAGCAATAACAGATGAGCGCAAATGCGCGCTTTTTGTTGAGCAATGCGCGGCATGAAAACACTTGAGGTCGTAAAACATCCAGCGTTGTATTCTGATTTTTATGCAATTTTACGGTAAAATTTCAAATTTTGTGCTTGTTTTTATTCATAATGTACTGAATAAAAGTTTGATATGTAAAGTTAGAAATTATGCTTCCGCGAGATCACTTAACGTTTGATTTTACTACGCCGTCATTAATTCAACATAAAGTTTTAGGCTGGTGTAATGTCACGCACTTCGTAGGTTGGTTCGATTTTACCTCCTTTCTGAAACACTTTGTGTTTTAAGTTAAGACAAAGAACGTCGTGGTTGACTCTCTATTCGTTTGCAATGATAATAACTACATTACATGTCCGTAATACTAGACTTAGGTACGCGTATACAACATCTCCCTTCGTTAAAAAAAGTTTAAGTACAATATAAGTTACAGTCCAGTAAGTTGTCCATCATAAAGTCACTACAATAACACTAAAGTCTGACTTGTAAACACGTTAACTGACTATATGTGGGTATATATATAGTGTCCTTCACAGGTCGTGAAATCTCGCCGGGGGCTTTACAGCTCGTCCCGATCTGGTGTGGTAGAGACCATCGTCCGTAGTGGTTGACGTTCCTTCGGGCACAACCGGTTGTATGGCTTCTTCCACGGATGGGGTGTAGTCATCGGGAGGCTGTGGCTCTTCTTTCGTAGAACGAATGTGTCGACGGTTTCGCCGAAATTCAACGCCAGTAGATTTGTGAACAATGTACGAGCAAGGTGCTTGTTCGCACTTCTTAACGACTGTCGCAAGTTCCCATTTCTTAGAGATGGGGTTTTGCACTCTGACGTGTTGGTTGTCACTAAGTTCTGTAAGTGGTCTTGCATGTTGGTTGTAATATTCAACTTGCTTTGTGGACTTTGCAGGATATGGCAGTTCCTTTTCTTTGTTGTTGACTACGGGTAGGTTTGAACGAACCTTACGGTTGAACATGTATTCGGCTGGAGAAGGTAATCCAGAGGCAATGGGCGTAGTGCGTAGACATAGCAGCGCCATCTGTGGATCATCTCCAGTTTCTAACGACTTTTGGAGACATCTCTTCACTGTCCCGACGAATCTTTCTGCTTTTCCATTACCTTGTGGATAGTGCGGGCTGCTAGTCACATGCTTGAAGTCATACTCTTCAACAAATCTTCGAAATTCATCACTGCTGTACTGTGGACCGTTATCGCTCACAAGGGAATGCGGGATACCATATTCTGACATGACCATACGTAGTTGTTGTATGATGCTTGACGAAGTCGTAGACGAAAGCTTGCGAACAATACAGAATGAACTGTAATAGTCGACGACTAGTAAGTATGAGTTGTTGTTCCACTGGAACAAATCAGAACCAATGATAACCCATGGCTGCTGGGCTTCAATGTGCAGAATTGGCTCTTTTTGTTGCGACGATTGGTTTCGTTGACAAGAGGCACAAGATTGCACCATGAGCTCAATGTCTGAGTTGATACGGGGCCAAAATACAGACGACTTGGCACGCAGTTTGGATTTCTCTATACCAGGGTGTCCAAGGTGTAACTTCTCCATTACGTATGAACGTAGGATTTTGGGGATCACGACACGATCTCCTTTCACAATGATTCCATCATAAAGTGACAGTTCATCACGATATGTCCAATAATCTTGTACACAGACAGGACAAGCAGCTTTGGAATCAGGCCAACCTTGGGTGATCGCTTGCTTGAGCTGGGCTAGGACTTCGTCTTGTTCGGTTAGTTGTCGAATGTCTTGTAAGCGCGGCTTTGTTACACTGACTAGACTGTGAATGTTCACGTCCATATCTGCGATAGCAGAACCAGGAAGTGAGTTTCTAGAGAGAGCGTCAGCAACAGGAATGTTCTTTCCCGGAGTGTATGTCACCGTAAAGTCATACTGCTGTATGCGAAGTAACATACGTAACAGTCTAGGTGGGGCGCTTGATAGTTTCTTCTTGGTGATACTCATGAGCGGTTTGTGGTCAGTTTCGATTCTCACAGGTCGCCCATACACGTAATGATGAAAGCGTTCAAGTCCAAAGACAATAGCTAGCATTTCTCTTTCAATGTTACAGTAGTTGGACTCGGTTTCAGTGAGACTCTTGCTTGCGAAAGCGACTGGACGTTTGTTCTGGATCAACACGGTTCCAAGTCCGTATTTACTTGCATCTGTTTGCACAGTAACTGGGAGTTTCGGATCAAAGTAAGGTAAGGCTGACGTAGAGCTAATAGCTTTCTTCACTGCTTCAAATGCCTTTTCTTGGGCTGGAGACTAAACAAACTCAGACTCTTTTTTGATTATGTCTCGCAGTGGCTTGCACAACGCAAATAAGTTGGGGATAAATCTTGCAAGGTAGTTGACCATGCCTAGGAAGGACTGCAATTGCTGTGTGTCGCGTGGCGGTTTCATGTTGACGATTGCAGAGATTTTGTCAGGGTCTGGTTCAAGACCATCTGCACCAATGTAGTTTCCACAGAACTTGATTTTCTGTTGCTTAATACGACACTTATCAGGATTGAGACAAAGTCCTTGGTCCTTTGCTCGATGAACTGCAGATATGAGATTGTTGTCGTGTTCCGCGCTGCACTGCCAAAGACAATGATATCGTCAGCTATACCAACAACACCAGGTAATCCTTCAAAGGTAGCGTCGATCTTCCATTGGAAGGCATCTTGGCTTGAAACGAGGCCAAATGGTAGACGGAGAAAGGAATACCTTCCCTGTGGCGTGTTGAACGTACACAACAGTGGCAGATCTAGGATATCACAAGGGGGGCCCAACATCTTGTCCGGCTGTAAGCATTTGCGCAAACCACGATTGTAGATGCGCATAGCACCGAATGGGGGGAGGTCGGAAGGGGGGCAAACCCCCCTCCCGCTCAGGAATTTTTTCTGTTTTTTCCTCTAAAAATCAAGCATTTTCCTTGATTTCTGATGTATTATCCAAGAACAAAAGGAAAAAAAAAACAGGAAAAATTGCGACTTTCACAGGCTCGAAGTCAGGACCTGGCTGACAGGACGCGCGTGCTTAGCCACTACCCCACTGCGATTTCACTAATAAATCTTTACTAAGAGACCTCCTTGTTTATGGTCCACAGCGTTTGCGCGCGAAACCTACTTCTTTTTGGTATGCTTATTTCACGTTTTATATTTTGTGCAATCGGTTCTTAACAAATTTATTGTATTTAAAATAGTCTTCAAATGCCCAAAAGACTAATTCCGTTTTTCGTGTTGGCAATTATGACGGGATTGCTTTGGAAATCGTCTTAAGTTAAGGTTTGACAAAGTTTCTGAGTGATTCACTAAGGCTTCGATTACAATTCACATCTTACCAGCAGCTTCTGTTTTTAATCGTCACTCAGGTTCCATTTTCTTTAAAAAATGAAGTAAATTTTCTCCATTGCACAGGGGAGCAGACGACGGAAACGGAGTCGTGGTGCGCAGCGCCACTGCCGGTCGCCTGGGATATCGCGGGAGAGCTTTTTCTTAGCCATAGTTCCGTTTCGAATGCGCCTTGTTCCGAATTTGACACATGAAATTGGATCTGAGCCCCCACCCCCCCAAACATTAAAACTACACACATTTAAATATTTTTTCATCCGTATAATTTTAATTACCTGGGCAAATTAATAAACTTAACGTTTCCCTACGCTCTTGCTGTTTTATTTTTTNAAGTCCTTGGTCCTTTGCTCGATGAACTGCAGATATGAGATTGTTGTCGTGTTCCTCAGCTGTTCTGCCAAAGACAATGATATCGTCAGCGATACCAACAACACCAGGTAACCCTTCAAAGGTAGCGTCGATCTTCCGTTGGAAGACATCTTGGCTTGAAACGAGGCCAAATGGTAGACGGAGAAAGGAATACCTTCCCTGTGGTGTGTTGAACGTACACAATGCTTGTGATTCTTTGTCCAACTTCACGTTCCAATAACCAGATTTCGCATCTAAAATGCTGAAGTATTTCGCACCATGGAACATGGGGAGTATGTCGTCGAGTGTTTTTGTGTTATAGTGTTCTCGCTTTACCCACTTATTTAACTCACGTGGATCGAGACACACTCGGAGGTCACCATTGGGTTTGTGAACATACACTAGACTGTGAACCCAATCAGTTGGTTCCTCGACGGGTTTGATGATTTCGAGATCAACCATTCTCTTTAATTCCTTCTGCAGAGGTTCCTTTAGGCTTTCAGGGACTCGACGCGGTGGGTTGACCGTAGGTTCGGCATCCGGCCTAAGAGTTATGTGATATTCACCAGGGAATAGACCGATACCATCGAATACTTCGTGGTATGTGTTGAGAAGCAAGGTTTTCGCTTCACTGGGATTGTCTGGGAGTTTTGATAGCTTTTTGCGGTCATTCCCTTGTGTGGTCTTGCCGATTTCATGGAGACTGTTTTGGGTATGCAGCGTTAGCAACCCAAGCTCAACACTCGTAACTAAACTAACGAGTGTCGGACCTATGACGTCAGTAATGTAGAACTTTGTGTTCAGAGTATTGTCACTGAAACTTGCTTGCAGTTCCAGGGCGCCGAAGTTCTTAATCGGAGTTCCACCAGAAGCGGATAGATCAACGTTGGGGGCAGGGGACAAGTTCGTTGGTAGTCCATTCTGATCATGAACCATAACGTTGCGCTTTTGTGCAGTCTGCATCTTGATGTGGACAAATGCCTCAGTTTTATTGTGATTTTCGATAGTGTCCAGTGTGTACACTTCGACTCCTTGATCAATATTGTATACCTTGCTTGTACGTTGGGGAGGTTTGTGCAAGATTTGATTTTGTTTACGGGAGGCATAGTTAGTGTGTTTGTTTCTCTGTTTGCGTTTTAAACAGACATTGGCAAAATGTCCCGTCATTTTGCAAAAATTACAGACCAGTCCATACGCGGGGCATGCTTCTTCCTCACGAGCATGATTGCCACCACAGTTAAAGCAGGAGGTTTGTCTCGCCTTTTCTTTTACAGCAGGTTTCTTTTTTTGGACAAACTGTTTAGGTCGCGCACCGGTAACAATGAGAACATCATTACTGTTGGGTGTTTGACTATTTTGAATGTCCTGCATGTGCACCACTGCAGTCTCATGGGCACGTATCATACCTAATGCGCTATCTAACGTGAGGTCTTCTTTGGCAATAATTTTTTTTTTGAACGTTTTCGTGCCTTACACCTGCTATAATGGTATCTAGAAGCTGTTCGTTTGTATCCGCATAGTTGCACTCGGATGCAACGATTTTTGCAAGCGTTAAAAACGCGTCAGTCTCACCCTCCGTTTGTTTGAGAGCGCATAACCTGAATCGGGCCACTCGGAAGTTGGTTTTGGGCTTACAGTATTTTTCAAAGTTGTCATAATGCACTGTCAGGCTTTCCAAGTCGTCGCCAGTTAGTTCCCAGCCATTGCGGATATCACGGCCTTCCTCGCCGACCCTTAAAAGTAGGTAGTTAACCTTCACACTGTCAGTTTTTTTCCGCTAGGGGTCCGTTGAAAATAAGTTCACACGTTTGTTTGAACTTTCTAAAACGATCTGGCAGGTTTTGCGCCTTCCAATCGATTGTAGGAATGGGTACACCTGTTAAGTCACTCATGTCGGGGTTCGTTTACCGGACACCATGAAACACTGTGTTTTAAGTTAAGACAAAGAACGTCGTGATTGACTCTCTATTCGTGTGCAATGATAATAACTACATTACATGTGGTCCGTAATACTAGACTTAGGTACGCGTATACAACACTTTCAATAGATGAACAAAAGTTGATAAACCGATGTCAAGAACGGAGTTGCCACTGGTGAACGAACACCAAACACTTAAGTACAATTAACTAACAGCATCATCACTGGATAACAGCATATGCTGGTTAATAATTATATTTAATTGATCTTATATGGTCTCAATCACCAAGACTGAGGCGGCAACAACGCATGGTCGCTCCGCTTTAACTATGGTGGCATAACATATAGACTCCATGACAGAACCATACAACCCATGACTCAATGACAGGACCAAGAAAATCAACCCTTTGGTGAAGGCGTAACACTGCGAACCCCTGCATTTCCCGACTGATGCCGTAGGGCTCCCAGTGTTTTCCGCTATTTTTGTCCCGTGTAACACTTTCCAATATGCCGTTTCATGTATCTGAATGGTGCGCGACGGTCTATGTGATGTCTACGGTTCTCACTGTGAGGAGGACGTCTGACGATGATTTTCCGACGACTTCGACTACTGTGGCGCCTCTTACTGTAGTAGGAGTTTCGTTTTGCGCTCATGGCTGTACTTCCTAAATCCTCTTTAAAACCTTTCCTAAATTTGACAAGTGTATTCACATGAAGTTGACAGTGAACGAAGACGACTTTCGGACGAATCTGACTAGCGGCAATTTTATTTTTTAAGTTTACCTCTGTATCTTCAAAGGTCCTCAACGGATAGTCATAAAATTTGGAATGTAGGCATCTATTGGTGAGATGATAATATCCTTGCGTTTTCGAACGGATTGGAAGTGATTGCGCCACATAATGGCCACTTTTGCTCTTTTCAAGTCTGTTTTTGGCGTCGGCCCGTCTATCAACCAAATCATTCGATCTTAAAGGCGAAGGCAACCTTTTTGCATGTCTCTTTTAGCAAAAATAAGGTTCGTTGATTATCCCTGACTCATTTTTCAGTTAATTACAGCTTTTCGTAATTTGTTTAATTTCTCGTCCTCTACTCCGGAAGTGACGGTTTGGGAGGCAAGAGTTTCTCGCCAATTTCTTTTCATTATGGTCTGACTCTGAGAGCTGTAGAGTCAGCCATTGTTCTACCTCGGTTGTGGTAATTTCGGTCGTCGTTTGCTTTTGTTTACAAGTCAGTCAACATGCCACGCTGTTGCTGCCTGCCGTATTATCGTCTCACACGCGCTTTGGGTACCTTGCGTCGCTTTCCGAAGGATGACACACTTCGCCGTACTTGGCTAGCTCGTTATGTGAAGAACGCAGTGCTACCCGTCCACGCAACGTACAAAGCAGTGGAGGGTTACCGAGTGTGTGGCAAGCATTTTCTGCAGTCAGATTATGACAGAGATATGTACGCTGAATTGATGAAGGTCCCTGCAAAACAACGCCTGAAGAAGGGTACCATACCGTCGCTGTTGATTTCCGGCAGTGTCTCGTCGCCAACCCCGAGAAAAGTGTTGTTGAAGCGAGAAGCCTCGCGAGCTGTGGCCACTATATACAGTGACTGAAGGCGCTTCATTTACTGTCACCCGTGCCTCTGAACGTACCCCATTGCGTGCAATTCCGGGAACTAGCAGTGATTCGCCTTGTGTTGTTGTCTCTAGCCCCGGCAGAGCCTGTATAAGCAGCCCTGCAGCGATGTTGAGTAGTGGGGGTGAATACAGGCCCAGTTCGACACCCAGTGAAGAGGACAGTTCGTCATCCAATGAACAGATCGGTGAGCCTAAGTTTGATAAGTTTATTGTGGACTTGTATTGGAGCTATTTGGAAGGTGCCAGGTGTGTGACGAGGGAGTCACACGGCGGGATGTAAGCAGTTTGGGTGCTCAGATCACCCTCCAGTGGGAGTGTTTCGCGGGACACTCGGGCAAGTGGGACAGTTCTTCCTCTGTACGTGAAACGAGAATGAGTACACCCCAGTACGCAGCAACAGCGTGGCATGTTGACTGACTCTTAAGCAAAAGCAAACGACGACCGAACTTATCACAACCGAGGTAAAACAATGACTGACTCGACTGCTCTCACAGTCAGACTATATGAAAAGAAATGGCGCGAAAATCTTGCCTCCCAAAACGTCACTTCCGGAGAAGACGACGAGTTATTAATTAAATTACGAAAGGCAGTAAATAAGTGAAAAATATGTCTGGGATAATCAATGAACCTTATTTTTGCTAAAGATGACATGAAAAAGGTTGCCTTCGCCTTTAAGAATGATTTTGAGAATTGGCGTATGTATATATATACATGTGTATGTGTGTGTGTGTGTGTGTGTGTGTGTGTGTGTGTGTGTGTG
>NMRA01000880.1:36221-52258 GCA_002633005.1 Phoronis australis
AAAGATTAACCAGACTCTGGCTGGCGACTGACTGCCGCGAAGTCGACATCGGCGAGTGTCTCAGTTAACAGGCATCGGTAGAATAATCATGGAATAATCGTAAAAATAATCACAAACCTTACCTTTGTATGAGGTCGTGCTTACTTCCTCTCATAGAAGCACCCTTTTTACGCAATCTCACATTCAGTTAGCACGGCTGCAAGCCATTTCACCATGTATTTAAAGGGCTCGCGAAATCGAGGCTGGTAATCTATCACCACTAGTACACGCACGCCCTCTAGTTATTGTAGATTTTCCGAATAGCCCCATTGAATATTCCGAGAATTGATAAAGGTATGATAACGTGGGGAGAATTGACCTATCGCAAGCTCTGCCCACTTGCGAAAAGTCACGTGACACCCGACAAAACGAACAGGATGTCAGGAGCAAATACACTGTCGCTAAACGACGTTAACGGTGGAATCGATGAGTGTTTTTGAACTATCCAAAAAAGGTTCGACAAAGACAACAGGCAATGCTTTTCAGCAGAGAATCCTACGTTTATTATGTGGGAATTTGCGAAGGTAACGATGAATAAATAAGTATTTCTGAGCCAGCGAAAATCAGAAGAACTCCAAACGGGGTTCACCTTCACCTGATAAATGACAAGGCCACTGATGTGATATGTTCATGTAAAGTTGGTATGTACCTTTAAGTCGAATTGTCTGTACGATGCCATATATTTTAGGATCTTTCGAACAAAATCAGTGAAGATTCGCCGATATCTTTATTCTCAGGCTGTCGTCTGCTAAAATACGCCAAGTGAAAAGTAGGTCACAACTGCCCGTGGGACTCCCCGAGTAAAGTAGGTCGAGTTGATAGCACTGTTTACGTTTTACTCTAATCCTCGAACGAAATCTTTCGATTAAAAAGCTCAGTTTTATAGCTCAAGTACACTTTCATCTTGTCCAAGGCAAGCAGTAAGCTCCGGTAGGTCTGGGGCTCTGTCCAAGTCAAATTAATGCACGTAGTCGTAATTGCGCCATTAAGACATTTCAGTTAGGCTTACCATCTGACGAACTCCGCATTTTTTGTAGTTCCACGTAGCGTGATCATTAAACTGTGGTATTGTTACAAAAAAATGACAAGTCTGGTGTAGTGGCAAAAATGGCTACTTACAAAAATAACTCAAATTTCTTTTTTAAATCTTCATAAATCTAAATATCAAGTTTTAACAACTTCAAAATGAGATCTCTGTAACTCTACAGGCGAAATGTATACTAGAGGCTCTCAAAAAATGTAATTCAACTGTTTATTTTTTCGTGACAACAGCTCGAAAAAAGCTTTGAGTTCAGTAATCCAGTGCCCCTCCCTGTGCCGATCGAATATGTATTTTGGAAAAAAATTCAGTTGAACGCCAGCTTACGGGTATATGAATGACAAATAATGTACCTCTTATACGAAACAAAACGATGTCTGTAGGTCCCAATAACGTAAAAATAGTAAATTTAAACTATAAAAACAATTTCGACGGCCTATCGTAGAGACTATAGTGTTGAGATCTAGCAGTTGCCGAGACAAAGGCGGCCATACGAGTGAAACTCCGGAGTCAAAATCAAATAAGCCTACACTATAGACACCAAACTGAAAAGTGTGTTTCTTGGAACAAATATATTTGTGTTTAACCTTCGAGTAATCAAGCAACATTGCCAAGTTCAGCTGCTCGTGTACATGTACGTGGCCGTTCGCACAGTTTGATACATACTGTAGTTTAAACATTTCGACATCACTTTTCGGCTTAGGAGATGCCAAAAAATGACGGGATATTCTTCTCGAGCTGCATAAAGGCTGTCAGAATTACACACGCCAGATCAACACCGTATCACTATTGTTATCACGCAATTCCTTAAGCTATAGACTACAATAAGTTTTACGCGACACCGTATGGAAACGCAGACGAAGGTGCGTCAAGAATGCTGCGTTCTGATTGGTCAGTTAAGCCGTCAGTCGTAATCCTGGCGATAGGTCAATTAGGATTTGCTTGTAATATGTGTTGCTTTCCGGATTTGGTCCCGCCTATTCATTGATACGAGAAAACTAGCCTCGACATCTGATCTCTACCCTTTTTCTAAATTAGTCTGACTATGGGAAATGACTGAATCGCTGAAAAGGCACTTGCATGGCTACAGGAAAGCACTGCGCTGTTATCGTGACAGACTTTCAGAGCATGCTGAGAAAAATCGAAAAGGGATATCTCAAAACCACTTTGACCAACTGCTGATTACACAGTCGCCTTGCCAGGCCATGTAACCGGCTATCAACACCACAGCCTCTCTTATGTCCAAACAGTTGCATTCTGTCTATTGCATCTCCATTCTCCTGTGACTCCACCTCTCCAAGTGCTCCGAGAATCTCACTCTCTCCCAATCTGAGGGCGCCCTGTATTGGTGCATTTCACGCTAACGTGTCAGCTTTCTCATTTCCTTCGACCCCGGCATGCCCAGGGGAGAATATCCAAGTCAGCTTTCTCAGTCCACTATTTTTAAATGCAGCAGCCACTCGGGTTTGAGATATCCCTTTCCGATTTTTCTCAGCATGCTCTGAGAGTCTTTCACGATTACAGCGCAGTGCTTTCCTGTAGCCATGCAAGTGCCTTTTCAGCAGCAACCTCCTCCATCTTCATACTAGATGTTGTGAGCTCATATGCCTCACCATTTTCTGCTACCATCCTGCCATCCACATTGACTACATAGCCCCATCCAGATCTTTCTCCTCTGTTAACCGATCCATCAGTGTACACCACAGCATCTCCCTCACTACTATTTTCATAGGCCAACTCGGGAACTTCACTGTTAACTGCACATGCCGACCTCTCACGATACTCTCTGCCCATAGTAATGACAACCCTGGTGAATCTGCTGGCTGTTTTGTCATCCACCTCCACATAATCTTCTCCAAATCCAGCTCACACAATCTTTCTACTGTGGTCTCCGCTGCAGCCAACCATGATTTGCCACGCTTTATTCTGGTGCCTTTGGGTACAGCCAACTGATCATGCAAGAGATGTGTCCTGTTTTTAGCCACCCGGAACATTGCCTTCACCTGGGCTAGTCTGTGCCTCTGTTCAACACTTGAGAGCCCCAGAACGTATCTCATTGCTGCTATTCGGGTGTCCTGAGTACATCCAAGGATAATTCGCATCCCAGTGTTCTCTATCCTCTCTAATTTCATCATTTGTGTCTTGGATGCTGTGATGATGCCCAAACCATAATCAATGACTGACAATACCACCGCCTTGTAGAAAATCAATAGCTGGCGTTGATGTACTCTACAGGTAGCCATGGTCTTTAATGCAGCCAGTCCATGTGCGCACCGCTTAATTAGGTGGTTCACATGCTCTTTATAACTTAACCTCCTGTCAAATGTGTTCCCCAGGTACTTAAGGCCAGGTACTCTTTCCACTTCTTCTCCCACTATTCTCACTTGTGTCAGGTATAAAAGATGTTCTAAGCTTGTTCTCTGAAACAAAATACTGCTCTATAACAATCGACCACTCTCAAATGTTTCGAGCAAATTCCTTGAAAATTCTTTTAAACGGCAAGCGTGACCAACGCTTTTGGCAAGTTACAGGACAACTGTAGGAAAAGACCACCCATCAAGACCCATACTATGCTATTTTTGAAAGTAGGAGTCTTATTTGAAACCTTCTTTTATCACTCAAGTGGCACACAAATGCTGCGTTTTCAGGTGGCAGAACGAGGATTAGTTTTAATCACCGAAACATTGTTATTCTTTATCTTAGAGACGTTTTTCCATAGCTCTCGAAATCTTCCTTACGTGGTTAAGATTTTCATGACTTTTTTCTTTTTCTTAAAGTTTTGAAGGGCCATTAAATAATGTAATTTGACCAAATTTGGAACATATCTCAGAAGTGGTTAAACGACTTATACACTGTATTAAACATTTAGACATCATGCTTTATATACAGTACTCTAAAACATTGTTAGGCCGTTTCTAAGATGTTCCACTGTTGCCTGAAGAAATAAAATAGGACGTATGATTTTTATGAAAAAGCCTAACTTAAATTTGCATGAATGAACACGAAACGATAATTTAGAAAAATGTGACAGCGTTTTTGAGATTTTTATCCTGAACATTCATACCATATATAATGTAATTGTAGTTTTGCCACAAAGTTACCTTTTTTCCTCAACTTAACTAAAAAGATATGGTTACGTAAGATTCTTGATGGTAAATAAAGTGAACAATAAAATCCAAGAGAACTTCCACATTCACAAATTATATACTTTTGCTTAGTAAATTTATATAGTTATCTAGTTATTTGGCTAAATTTACAGACTTGTCAGTAAAATTCTACTTAACCTTAAATTTAAGGGAGCTAGATTATTTCCCAAAATATTTAAGGAAAATATCGCTTCAGCTTTTCTTTTAAATTTTCTTATAGAAAATGGGACTTCACAAAAAGGTATTGAATAACCACGTACGTGTTGGTTAGAACCGCAAAATATCTTATCATGGGCTCATTTTATGAAAACTGTCTCAAACCTCAAGACCAAATTCGTGGCAGGCTAACTTAGTGTAGTGCCGGCAATTGGGGTCCTTAAATTGTTTGCCTTAAAAAATTTCATGAATTGAGGTTAAGACACATTTTGGTCTTACGTTCTCCCCATTTCGGTCCAAATTAAGACGGAAAAGGTTTCGCAAAACGGGCATTAGACGTTTTTGAATTGAGCTTAAGCAAGAAATCGTGCAAAAAGCTTGATTTGACACAAATGCTCACACTTGTTTCCTTTGCGCAAGCTACTTCTTATGTTTGGCATGGCAGCAGTGATAAAGGGACTTGAATTATATTTATGGCATGCTATACAAAAACGAACGCCGACGTTGGCGGCGTCCTTTGACAGATATGTCTGAAAATCGGTGTGTGGATAGACCTCGTCATTGTGCTCTCTGCTGCATGCCATCCGTTTCTCGCCATAACTTACCGTTCTCGAGATATTCAAAATTTAGTGGTCAGGTGTGACTGCTCTTTTATAATTGACCTATTCTTAGCTGCACTTTAGTGGCCTATGTTCGTGCCAGAGATGGCGGGTTTCATCGGATTGACTTTAAATACATCTAGTCAGTAGCTCGTGCACTTTTATTTTTGAGCGGAATCAGACTTAGGATGGCTCTGTGGTGGTCACTGTTTTAATGATGTTTGCGTAGCTCTAGCTCTACTATTCTCAATCGATTTGACCGTGACAACTGCCTTTTATTTTTAATGGTTAATCAGTAACTGTTAGTTGGTGTAATGTGCGTCGGGGTCGAGGATGTTTTTGATGACGTTGTCTCCTCACCTCTATACTTTCATTCGATTACGCTCCTGAGAGCGCTTAAAATTTATTTCTCAAATATCCCTTAATGTCTGCAATTTCTAGACAAAGGGCACGACCTATCTCCACATGGCCGCAAGAAAGACCAACAACATCGAGGTGGTGAAATTATTGGTAAACCATGGAGCAAAGGTGTGGAGGTTGGATGAGGTAATAGGAATCAGTTCATCGCTTATTGCATCTTTAAGTACTGATGAGTGAATGTTATTGTTTTATGTTGGAGTTTTCAGATTATCATATTGTTCATTGACGGGTACGCTCGTGTATAAGTGTATGCTCCGATCATACATGTACATACATGTACATTTGTTGGAATGGTGTATTGCGATTGGAGTTGATCTGCGATTGATTTACTTTAGTTTCAAACCATCTTCCAATGGAAGCCGCTTTAGAAACACACATTTGATGTACAATGTTAACGACCCTTTACGAGATCTTTGTGATAACTCATTCGGATTATAAATTAGTGTTTGGTTTGAATTCTCGTGTATCTCAAAGAGTCCATCCTTGTTTTGTACTTCTTCATTCTGCAAAATACATAGGTATTACATGATCTTATGCAAACGACACTTATTGCGCTATAGCAATTATGGATACACTATGTATAGTATTCTATTACAGCATGGCAAAACCGCATTAGACGTCTGTGTCGAGGATGACAACAAAGTTAAGGGATTTCTTAAGGTAGAGTGGAGTTGAGATATGTTTTAAGTACTTGACTGTTTTTTAATGTGAGCTATTAGTGTTTTATACGCAACGATTAAAATAGATGGGTTCCCACACAACTAGCTACGTCATGGTGAATGTCACTGACTATGTAACGAGTAATGTCGTTGTCTTATCTGTTCAACATAATTACGTCACCTGTATTGGCGACATTACGTGACCTAATGAGCATGAGTCCGAAATGATTTATGCCGCCGACAGACCGCTATCGTGCAGACGCTTCAGCCACTGAGCCGTCAGGACCACCTGTCAAACTCAGAGATCCAATCAGACTTAGCAGTGGGCATCGGGCCTATGAAATAGTGAGCTCTGTGTTTGACCAGTGGTTCCGATGTTTCAATAGCTAAAGCGTCTGCACGGATAGCAGAAGGTCTTGGGTTCGAGTTCCGGTCGGGAGGAGAAAATTTCGGACTTTTGTTGCACACAAGACTTAAAAATGAGTGTGAAGTATACGACCACGTTCAACGTAATATTTTTAACAATTAACAATTATTCAGGAAGAATTGGCTAACGAACAGAAAGAGGAAGGGGCGAAGTTAGCCTCTGTCTTGGACGAAGCGATGCTCGTATTGTCACCAGGGGATAACTGGCATAAGGTGAAGTTTTCTGGAACATTTCGGAGAAGAAATGGGAATGAGAAGCCTTGTCTCGATGATTGGATCTTTAAATTAGCTGGTAATGTTACTTTAGCGTCAACTATTTGTAGTTATTCTCTAAATGTGGTAAAATTATGAAACTGGTCAAAATATTTTCGGAGTGATGGAAACTTTTCTGAGAATCCCTGGCGGAAGTGTACGTGTTACATGGTCATCAGTGAGGTGAAGGGCCCAGTCTGCAACACAAACAGTTGAGCAATAGGTAACTACTCTATCCCCTATACTATGTAACGGCGCCATTTGGAAAAGTTATCCAGTTCTCTTCAGAGTTAACAAACAGAAATGTCCCATGCGAAAGAAATGAGAATTCATATACATGGAGTGAAGGGATTGGTCAAAGATGCCAAGGAAGCGAGATGTAGAAAATTAGTTGACATGACCGGATCTCGATGCTTAAATACCATTAACTAGTGTTCAGGCTCAATATTCTGGTTCACCAACGGTTAGGGATATCGTTTCTTATAAAGTGAGTTTTCCCACTGTTTATTTCAGAAAAAGCCGGTATGTCCAATGTTAAAAAGGTTGACTAAGTTTTGCTCCCTTCTTGCCGAACGACACAACTGAACAAGCTCAATGAGCCAACTACATTTGCCATGCTCTGGCGTAAAGCGGATTCGGCCACTCAAATACATGTACGGGTAGAAGCTACAGGGTGGATCCCATACATGTACCTCCAAATGTTTTTTTTTCGTTTATGAGCCGTTTTTGTTGTCATTTTTGAAGATACTGGTTTCTTCCAAAATCAAATCGATCAACAAATACAGGAAATTGAATGTGACGAAAAAAGTGAGCTTGAATCAAATGCCAGTTCCGAACTAACTAACACGAAGCAACTGTCGATATTAAACACATGATTATAAGCATGATATTATCGTGGGCACAGTGAATTTGATTTGCCAGTTATTCGAATGTTATAGCTTCTTAGTAGTGCGTGAAAGTGTTGCTCTGGGTATGATTAATTTATTTCGATTAAAGGACCTTAAAGAAACGCGCTTGCTGATTGTTTAGTAGCTAATGGATCGAAAGGACTTATTTAGCAAGTTCAGGGCTCATGTGTTATCGCTGATGTACATTCTTAGCAAGCAAGTTTGTTATTAACCGTTATATAAGAGCACATTTAATGAGAGGGTTGACTATATACTATAATAAAGAGAAAGGTACACAGATGCAATCCGATATGGTCACTCACCAGGCACCTCCGGAATAACTCAAAGCATGTCAATCTGGGAATAATTTGTGTCACATTTTATCTGCGATTTCAACACCTTCACTGTTTACATTTGTTGACATCAACACCAATAAATAGCATTAGTACCTCCAGATTTTGTTAATTTAATCGGCAACATTCATGGCAAAGTTTCTTGGCCGACCTTACGTTAACAAATACGCATGCTCATGAGGCCACTCACATACATGTAAACTTCAAAGGCAAAAGTAGAGGCAGTGCAAACGGAGAGGCTCTTGGCTTTGATTTCGCTGGTTCCCTGCGTGCCGCTAGGTGTTCAGAGCCAGCATTCAGTTCTAGCGATGATGTGAGCTTCCTAATGAGTATGTGCATTTAGTTGATGCTGTGAATGTTGCCAATTGAATTAGGAAAATCTGGCGTGTGTTCAGTTGCGCTAGCTAAATTCTAGCCAATGTCACGTGCTCGTATTTAAAATACACAGCAATATCTCACGTAATCCCGCGAAGTCTTGCATTTTAGCCAGGTCCTAGCGTTACTGAACGGGGAAGGGGCTGGACGTACTGCAAGCGAAGCAAATGGTCATTCCTCACTGAGGCTTGCTTCTACGAAATTCTACTCAGATTTAACTGGGTTCTCGATTATCTAATGCACACAAATTTTCAAAAGAATTAGCAAGTTGAGATTTTTGTGGATTTCTGACGACACTGGTCAGAGTGTATTTTGTCTGCCATTTAGTTATCAGTGACATGTATTGAATCAAGCTCAAGCTGGTTTTGTGATACCTTGAATGTATGCGCTAGTTCGGTTTTGGGGGTCCTTTTCAGGGTACAATGTGTCTGTAAAGGGTGATTTGGCGCTACTCTTCGTTTTAAATTAGATTTATCAAAACTACCTGTAGATCTTGTTTGGCTCAGTTTTAAGGTCCACACTCAATGTGCAGAGAACTATAGTAATCCATTTATGTGCATATTGGTGTGGACTTCAATTGCTGAATTAAAAAAGTTTAACTTGGTTTAAATTGAACTTAGACCACGTTTAAAAAACTTGTATTTCATTAAGGTGGTTTAACATTTATACCAGTGGCCCAGTATCCAGTTTAGTCCTAGTCTTAGTCAGTTTTACTTTCACCAAAGTTGTTGATATTCCTTAGTTCTGTATTAAAAATTTAAACCAGGTTTAACTTCGCACAACTGGTTTGCCAGCAAATACATATGTACCTGAAGGCTTTCGCACGTGTATCTCATGCAGGTTAGAAGTTCATGAACCCATCTTATCAATCTCTATCAAGTATATGACATGAGCACCACTGCCATGGATTTTCGGCTATGTCTAATAACGTATAACTCTGGTGCTCTCTCAGTTTGTCAAATCCCTTCCTATTTATTTGACAGTCGCTGTGCCTTCTTTTTGTCATTTTTTCGTCTGCCTCTGTATATTTGTACTTCCTTTGTGGATTTTCCTCAAATTTGACTAATAGGTTTGCAACAGAGAGGCTACGACGCTTTTTTTAATTTCGGACGATCTTAAGTTATTCCATTCCCATTCATAGCCATTTTTGTGATACTAAAACTATGTTACAAGCACGCCATGTTCGTTGCCGTTGTGGGGGCATTTCAACGCACCTCGTTGCTCTTGCTTTTGTGCTCTAGCGTCCATGGATCTGTGATAACAGGGTGTGTATGTGCATAGACTTTCTGCACAATCTTAAAAGTATTAGATTATTATTTGAATGACTAAACAAATAACAAATGTCTTGCTATTTAATTACAGAAAACTAACCCATGAGCAGTGAAAATGCTGACAGCGCCAATGACAATTAACATGAAGAGTTGGACGCCTACCGCTCAGTTGGTTGGGGAAGTGAAAGAGTTGTGTCAAATTGGAGCAGGAGAATATGTATCCAGAGTGTTAATTTCTTAAGACGAGCATCGTCATTATCTGTGTGTTGGACTTTAACTGGTACGGCATTTCACTTCTTGAAATTGCCGTACATATGTATGTTTTTAGACCTTAGTTTTCGGCTATTATTGGGATCGTGAGTGAAGTGGCACTACCGTTTTTTCTTATACTTACAAGTGGCTAATGTAGTTTCTGTGTGGAATTAACCTGTGTCTCCTTTTAAATATAGCTTTTGGTTAGGCAATCTTTATCATAAAATCTTTTGCTTGAATTTTGTTCTTTTCTCAGAAAAGAAATGATTTAAAGGTTTGAGAAGAACTGACAACTCGTTGTTTTTGCTACGGAATAGGTTTGAGTTAGTAGACCGCAAGACATGCGTTAACACTGGCAACGAATATCTTCATTTCAGAGCCAGAAACACTTCAATAATTTTTTTATCCCATAATTCAACACTCCAACCTGAGGAGGCAGTGTGGCCTGGTTGATAAGTGCCCGCTTTCTTTACTCGAGGTCGTGGGTTCAAGTCCCACCAGGTCACACTGCTAAACCCTTGAGCCAGGTTTCTAGCTCCTCAGCTCGGTTTTAACCATATATTAATAAAGCATAAAAATATTTCCAGGTGATCAGTGCAATGGGCCCACATGCAAGGCCTGCGCACGTCGTGTACAACGTGTATCAGACCACCTGCAATTATAAAAATTATTAAAAACACTCCAACCTCGCCGACCAATCATATCATTTGTTTCATATTTCGTCACAGGCATAAAAATTAGGAGGCATAGTTTGCTTCTAGATAGTTGTCCCTATTGTGGTAAAATATGATTGATTATTTACTCTTATCAAGTCCTATTCAGCCGCGGAGCATTTTCCTTTTATACAACTGCTCTTCAAGACTCGTGTTGCATAATAGATAAAGCTACGAGATCAACTATCTTGCACCTGCAGAGCCAACTGACAAATATTTTCAACCACAACAGATGAAGATACAAAGCGAAATTTGAGTTCAGTCGATTGTATCATTTTGCTGGTAAATGATCAATTTTCAATATCATTGTAAGATCCCTGTGCTTTATTCACAACTCACGGAAATATGAGCCATTGGGCCATGGGCCTTAGCTCCAGTCTTTTCATCCTGTGACCATTTTAAGGGGGCAACTTGATTTTTTCTGTATGACTAGATATACCATTAAGCAATTGATACCTGAAAAGTTCCCACGTTTTAAGTTGCACATTTTTTGTAGAAAAACAGTTTTTTGTGAGTCCAAATGTTACATTATTGAACAAGAGGTAGCGCTAAATCCAACAAAAGACTAGCACAAGATGGCATTTTAGTCGATCACAAGCTCAGAAATTAAGTAACTGCAGACCTAATCTAACATGGCGGCTCCCTTAGAGATGCTGTCAATAGATGCTGCATACAATTTCAAGCACTAAATTCCTCCGATTTGCTGAGTTTTTCGAAAGTGACATGGGCAAAGAGCATTGAGTGTGTGAAAGAATAACTTTCCGTTGGAGATGAAGACAGTAATGAGCATAATGTGTGTCACCAGTTGGCATGCGCATCAAGTAACTTCATTGATTGGCGTGGCCATGGGTTCCAGGCAGTAGTATCACAAATCATGTTATACAAGCTTACTGGCGTTACAAAGATTGAAAGAGAAAAGAGGAAAGATTGCAAAACTATAAAGTATGCCAAGAATAGAACGCCCTGATTACGACCAAGATGATGGTGAGTATTAAATTATTCCTGGGAGTATGATAAATTGATGCAAGTCACTGAGTCAGTGCCTCAGTAGGAAACAGGTCACTTCATACCCAAATCAACACGTACCCAAGTCAAATTTCAAAAGTATTTCAAAACTATGTAATTTGGCAAAGCCGTGATTAAAATCAATAAATCGTGCCATCTTTATGCAAAACAACTCAATATTACACGTTGTTTAGTGAATGAAAATGAAAATTTATTAGTAATGCTTTAGCATGGGTACGAGTTGACTTGGGTGCGAGTTGGCTAAGGCACGAACTGACTTTAAAACCCTCACATGCACAACTCGTAAAAAGACTGTGTTCCCTGGATTCTGTGTCTGGCCTGCTTGTGTTTGGATCGGTCATCCAGATAATTCACTGAATAATCGGCCCGTGTGATGGCATTCAAATGCAGGTAGGACACATAATCCAATAACAAGATGAACATTTTCTTCAGTGTACATTGTTATTTTCTCAGTAACAATAACTCTGGGCATGGTGTAAGATATCTATCAGAATTATACTTTTTGCAATGTCCAGGAGTGGGGGAGAGGTAATCTCAATATTCGAAGCTCGGCTCAAAAACTGACCAATTGCATGCCACAATTCTGGTGAAATCACTTGAATTGTGCACTGTGGCTAGGCTTTGAGTCTGAGTTTGGAGATTACACCCTGGGTGATTGGCCATCAATGTTATTATTGAAATCAAATAGATGTGGGAATGCCGTGCGGTTACCGATGAATATAAATGTGAAATAGACCATAGCACACCATTGACAATGAGGACATCGCTCAAAATGTGGGGATATTTTAATATATTTTACTACCGACGCTCGTCGTTTTAGTTTAACTATAACTAGTTATTCTGTAATGTAATTATTGACTACCGAATGCCCGAATGCACCTATATCTGGAGCCCCACCTTTAACATTTTCAAGCTATTTTTACTCTCAGGTTTTGCTAAAAGGCGCATAGGTGCCGGTATTTCAGATGTAGGTGCAGCTTCACACATATGGTTGAAGAATAACAAAGCCCATAGCAAATATTTTTAGTTTTTACTCATTCAACATAATTTGTTGTTGGTTTGCTTTCAAAGTAATTTTGTACAGCGTTGTTGGAACACTATCTCCAAAAGTTCTACATTTATGAGTTTTTTGAAATAACAAATTTAGAATACTTGCATGATTGTAAATACTTGTGTGCATATCTGAAATTGTATGTTAACTTTCAAACAGAAATTTGTTTTGAACGCAAAGGGTCCGTTGACCACGGAGACACCAGAGGAAAAAACGATGTTACAGATCATCAGAATTGCAAAAATAGGTGACAGTGTAATTTAATACTACATGTAAAAAGACTTGGGAGCTTATCGAAAATAGTTACGCCCAAAGCAGTTAGGAATAGTGCACTCACATTCCTAACTTTCAAAAACAACGTGCTTAAAACAATTTATAACAGAAAATAACGAATGGGTGAAGTCCGCTCAAAAATAGCCCCCCAAACTCACAAGAATGGAAAGCAACAGAAGTTTCAACGGCATTGATTTCGATGCCAGATATTACAAAGCAATGTCCGTTTGAAAATACGGCATCTGCATGGCTGTGTTTGCCGCCATGAAGTCTTGCTTGCGGTATTGTGGCCCAGATCCTGACCTGCGGCTGTTAGCTTATCCGACATCAGTTGGGTGAGGTGAGGAGATACATTTATGTTGTAATAAAGTTTAAAAATTAATTACAATACCAAATCCACGAATTGAGTGATGGTTTGGATATTAATAGTTATAATTGTGCTTGTTTTGTTTTGTTTTGGTTATGATATTTGACGAAGACAGTGAAAAATCAGTCCTTTTCACGATTGTTATAATCTGTTGTAAACGATGAATCCAACAAAAATGCCCTTGTCACGGATGTCACCCTGGCATTTTAGTGCCATAAAAGGATTTGTCTACGTAGACGAGCCTGCAGACGGTCAAAGGATAACCGCTACGAGCATTTGGTGAGATTTCTATGTCAATACTGAGGATGAGATTCAACAGGGATGTTTACCACATCCACAAAGATCCCGAGTTTGGAAAAATGGTATATTTTTCTAGATTACTTGTTATCAAGAATGTGGACGTCTCCTCGCATCATAAGAAAACGGCAGAGCCATGAATCAAAATAACATGAACTCTTTACCTAAAGTAGTGTTTTCATTTCAAGGGGTGAAAGTGTCGTGAATAATATGTTTAGTTCTGTGCGCTGCAAACAGTTTGATTTTAAAACATAATAGTTTTCAACACTGCAGAGACATGATAATCTCTTTCGAACGAGGATCATCGCTTATACAATTGAAATCGTGAACATAAAAACGAAACTTTTTATTTTCTAAAACAAATATGAGAAGACGTATGTTGTAGTTTATTCGGATGAATGCAGAATGGGTAACTACTGTTACAATTCCTTTCAGTATGATGAGAGAAAGCGTTGGTCCCATGCCAACTTTGGCAGAGAAATTTTCCCGCACTTGGATGACCCCAACTGGGGGCTGTACCATTCCGGCTTCTCCTTCGGCAAAGGCAGTTCGGACAGTCCCGGTTTCGTTCCCGGCGTCAATAAAGAGGCTCGCGTGGCTGTGATTCACACCTTTGCACACCCAGATGTACCCCCAAGGATCTACCGTCACTATTCCCCAGGAGTACTGTATAGAGCAGGGGGTCAAGATGGGAGCGATATGCAAGGATCTGAAGGATAAAAAACCAGCTTTGTGTCGCGACATTTTCAATGTTTAAATGGTCTCTTCTCAGTGTATTTGCAGTTGCACGGTAGAAGCAGCTTAGTGTTAGGTGTGACAGAACTCTGACTCTGCCAGTGTGGTGAGGTTTAATAAGAAGAATATGTATTACTTGTTTGCCCTATTGTCAACAATAATCAGGTCTGCTTTCGCCAGCGTACACGACTATATATCGCTTTCGTCAATGTTGAGCCAACCCCACAAACAAATAGCAACCTATGTAACTAAAGTCGTGAATTTTTTTAACGTTAGGCATTATATTGTATAAATTTCTTATATGTCCTTTCCTACTGCCTCCATTTTCTTTCACACGTTTGTTATTTTTTCAATCTGTTCGTTTCATTGGGCTATCGTAACTTTATATTAGTTTGTAACCATCGTTCGTGCTTTGATAATCAATAAACAAATAATACTACAACTGCTACTGCTACTGCTATAAACCCTTTTTTCTCTTTTAACTAATCTTGACATGCGTCCGCAATACATCTCTCCCACAAACGGACTCAAGTGATCTCATTCAAATCCTAGACAAACTATCAGCAATAGTGTTTTCCTTTCCTTTGACATGCAGAACATCAAGGTCGAGCTCCTGCACAATGAGACTGCACCTAAGTATCCTCTGATTTTCGCTTCATTTTATTTCAAAAAAATAGTGGGTTATGATCAGTATATACAATCAACAGTGAACGTATAGAAGAGACATCAACTTCAAATTGCTGCAGTTCTAAAATCAGTGCAAAAGACTCCTTTTCAATGGTTGAGTAACCCCTCTAGCGTCTATTGAACTTCTTAGAAAAATAACATACAAGGTGATCTAATCGATTCACAAATTAGTGATACGAGTGTCTTAGCCGCGATGTTGAAGAAAACTCATTCTCTAATTTTTCTTAAAATTCATAGATGTTAAAATACTAAGACCTCAACTATTTACTTTTCTTCTATTCTAAAAAGGGTTATGTTTGTCGTTTGCCTTACTTGTTCGTTTTTTTACTTTGAAACTCGTAAGCTAAGCAGGCGTTTACGAACGCAATTATTTCATTCAACACGTTCAGCCAAGCCTATGAATTCAGTTAAAAATTGCGTATGAATGTTGAACTAACGAACACGGTTAAGACATGTAAAAGTTTCATTATTTTGACCAAAAAGTTTTTTCACTAAATAATTAAAAGAAAGCTGTCAGATTTGGAAGTGTTTCATTTAGACAGGGCAAATATGTTGCATATAATGTAAACTTGTGAGAAACCCACACAGAACTAGGGTGAGTTTCAAAAACAGCAAAAAAGGACAACGATGAGTCTTTCAAGTTGAAAAAGAGGAAGAAAAGCCAATTCAAATGCGATAGCCTTGCAAGTGACTATCACCAAAAAATCAAATCTACAGTATAATACTAAAAGTTCGAACTTTAAAATCTGTGCATATGTACAAACAACATACTGATCGACGTTTCGGTTTATTGTCTATAAATAAAAGACACAAGTTCACAATATTCCAATCAGGCGACACAGGTGGAGAACAGACTGTGCAGGTACATGTCAAAATGCATTGTGAGGGGAGAGACCAGAAATCAAAACAGTTGGACCTCAAATAATCCAAAGTTTCTATTGAAATAAGGCTGTGTAGGATTCAACCGTATATGCATAGCCGAATTTATGAGAAGCCTGTAGGGTGGCATTATCC
>NMRA01000880.1:56129-75235 GCA_002633005.1 Phoronis australis
TCTTCTGAAAATTTGACCTTTTCAATCAGCAAGTATTCTGATGTGTCAACCGTTAGACATCTGTGATTCTCAGCGTTAAACACATTTTCCATGGGCTTTGCAATAATTCTCCTAAAGATGCTTAAAATGCACCGGATAAGGTCAATTAGTGCAAAGGTCATGTAACGTTCAAAATGTTATATCTCTTACGTTTTTCAAGAAATTCTTTTCAATTTCAGCACACTGGTGTAAGTCAACATGCCAATTAAATACTCTACTTTACTACGCAATAGGCCTAACCAATCAAAAAATAGGTCAAAAGTCATTGAGTGCACATTAAAATTTTGAGCTAGAGACTTCAAAATTACATATCTGTTTGCTAAATGCGATTGAGTTTGAATTCTAAATTTTCAGGTCATTTGGTGCACCCATGGGGTCATTAGGTGAACTTTTCTTCCGACAGTTTGACCAATTCATTCATCTTCTATTCTGAAGTGCTTAAAGTAAAACATCTGTGATTCTTAGCATTAACCACACTTTAAATCGAGTTTATAATTATTCCCTGATCGGGGTTCATAATGCACCGGAAGAGGTCAACTAGTGGAAAGGTCATCAAAATATTAACATGTAATTTCTCCTACAATTTTAAAGAATTCCTTTTCATATTGGTAAACGGGTTGCTGTCAATAACGTCCCAAAACAATTCCAGTAATAAGCACGCACAGAGTCCATTATTGTCACGCCGTGACAATAATCTTTCTAGTTATTCTTATTCTTCCTCTTATTCTTCTTCCGACCAAATTTGAGGGTTAATAACTCCAAATTGGGTGCAGGTACGGTCTTTAAATTCAGCATATGACTTTTGACAGTATATAAATTTTGATTGGTTATATAATCATATTTCACATTGCACCGGAAGAGGTCGTTTGGTGCAAGTCATATAATTTTGAAAATGCTACATCTCCTTCAGTTTTAAAGCTATCTTTTTCAAATTCGGTGCACAGATATAAATCAACATGACAATTTAAAAAATTACTTTTCTAAGTAATCGAGTCATCCAATCAGGTGAAATAGGTCAAAGGTTATTAGGTGCAAACTAAAATTTGGAGCTAGACACTTCAAATTGACAGGTCTGATTACCACAGGTAAATCAAATCGGAATCCAAAGTTTCAGGTCATTTAGTGCAAACATGGGGTCATTAGGTGGCCTATCGCGTTTCTGAATCAATGTAAATGTTACTGAACAACTCTTGTAAATGCCGACTCAGATCAATGTCCGAACAAGGAATCTAACCTGGACCAGCCATGTAAGCCCGTACGGTTGTACTTGCCTAAAAGGTGAGTTAAAAGGGGTCTGAATTGAAGATAAATTGGTGATTTTCGACACATCACTGTGACTGTGGCCGCTTCAGTCTTATCACACCTAACTACTTTGGAAACAAGTCGGATGTAATCTTCCCTTGTTTTGAGAATGACGCTATCAGTGGCGGATCTACGGGGGGTTCAGGGGGTTTAAACCCCCCCTCGGGCCAGGACCCAAAAATTAAAAAAAGAACAAAAAAAAAACAAAAGCGTCTCCAACAAAACAAAAACGGCACCGCCAACGTGTGTAAACCCCAAGTAAACCAACTTGGAAAAAATTGAGGGGGGTTCACTCTGAAAATATAGTTTTTTGCAGTGTGAATTGCTGAGTCTTTGTGGCTCATTGGCAAAACGCGCGAGGATTTATTGTGCGCGCGCTTCCGTCGACACTTCTGAAGTAGCCAAGCATTTTAGATGGATTCACCGCTGAAAGAGCAGTTCTATAGCTGATTTCTTTAGGTAACTAGCTTCTTTACTCTAAGAAATATTTTGATTTGATTAGGGAAATACTGCGGTGCCGCAACCCTGATATTCAGGCGAATTGACATGCAACGTTTTTACCTCATCTGTCATGCCGTGCCATTCTATTACACTCAACACGTGTTTAACTGGTGTATAGTAATGTTGTCTTGCGCAATATCATACAGTGTACATGTACATGTAATATTGTGTACATGTACATAAAATATTTTTGAAAAAAATTCTTTTTCCGAAGAATTGCTATTGTGGCGGGCGCCGTGGTCTGGTCGCGAGTCCGTTTGAAGACACACTTTATAAGAAGTTATGTCTATACAAGGAATGACAAAGGGGGCACTCATATTGAGAAAGTGACCGCAATCGCGAAAAGTGTACAGTACCAGAAATTGCGGGGAGGCTGTTCTTTCACAATTAAAGTCTTGCGGGACTCGTGCGATGTTCAATAGACCTCCTAAGGAGCCCTAGTTCCGACCTCAACACCTACCGTCTGTCTACCTGCAATAAGCCCACTGCCGTCTTCTATACTGGGAATTTCCGCAGAAAGGCTCACCCGATGAAACGCTCATGCCCATGGGCATTTATTTGATATTAGTACTTCGGGTTTCAAGCGTTCAGACATTGGGACGTTTATTTCGAAAATTGCAAGAGATGCAAATAGGTCCTGGGATTCTTCATCAAGGTTTGAAGTAGTCCATGATGAACGGATCAAATTTAGTTTCGCATGTAAGTCTTTCGAATGGTCTTGGCAACCTCAAGGGCCTTAGTGTCAACTGAGCTGCGAAACGAGATACTGACATTGTAGAGGCTTACAAGCTCATTGACACAGCAGTTGACGAAGTGCAAGCGTTGGGAACAAACATCGAAGATATCTGGGTAGAATGGTTCCAAGACGAGCAAATTTTTGAATCCGATATACAAATTTCTCGGCAGTCTAGACAACAGAAGGATAGGACTAACGTATAAGTAACCACTGGGGATTAAAATTTTAGAGATAAGTTTTCAATTCAAAATTTTTGGCATAGTACACTTTAGGTCTCGCGACGGACCAGGCCAGCTTGATTTGTGAAGATGTTGAGTTTCAGTGTACTTCTGGTCCCTCGGCGAACTAGTCTTGTGGTTTTTTTACCAAAGTGTGCTTTGTAAAACTATTTATCTCAGCCAGTAATGTTTGGTCCCGCGACAGATCGACTATTTTTATACGGATAATAAGCACAGGTCACTGCACTCTTGGTCTCATGACGGACCAGGTCAGCTTTTTGTGTACTCTCAGTGTACATCTGGTCCCTCTGCAAACTAGTCCAGTGTATCTTTTCACCGCTTTGCACAGGATGTTTTGGTTTCGTGAAACTGTTTCCAGATGATTTGTTTCCTGATAGATTTGACGTTTTTCAATTGTTGTCAACGTGATTCAGCTTAATAAAGTGATACCTAATTATTTATTGTCGCTTTTAATAATAGACTATGAGTTGAGAGCACCATCGTTCGCGAGTTTTTCTCGTAACGAGACAGAACACATGTTTATTTCCGGACTAACAGTGCAGGTCTTCGTTCTTAAACAATTTGAGGCTGCTGTTACGCGATCATCTGATATTCAAGTTTTTACGCCCCGTCGGTGCTCCTTAATTATGCTCTTGAATATTTGGAAATTGTCTAAACCCCTGAAAACACACCAAACTTTTTCGTATGCTAAAAAAGGTGTGTGTAAGCAGATGTTCTAACAAAAATTTTTGCTGGTGGTGTGACTTATACCCAGATGTGCACAATATGGTTTCACGAAACTTATGTGCCAAGTTCATGTGACGAAATCGAGAACGGTTTTTAGTTATCTTAAGAAAAACTCCAGAGACATGTTAAGTTACAGAAACTTACCAGGATGCATGGAAATTTCACTATTTGGCTACAAAAACAAAAAATATCTTACACGGAAGGGAAAACCCCCCTCCCGACCTCTCCCCTCTCAGCGCTACGCTCCTAGGATTCGATCTTGGCGGGAATCCTAAACACCCCTTGCAGAAAACGTAGATCCGCCACTAGCTATCAATATTTTGTAATAACTTCAGTGTAGGTTCACGAGTTATAACTCACGGAATCAGGCTGTTAGTGTTAGTCAGATGGAACACAACGGTGTCAGTGCCCGCAAATGTCTAGACTTGACCACGCAAATACACGTGTTGTTGGTCATTTTGTACTAGGGAAAAATGGGAAACGAACAACAGGACAAGGACATGGTCGAAAAAAGTTGATGAATGTAACAACTGAATAATATTCCTATTAATCAGTGGATTAGACAGTGACCACAGTCTCTAGTTGGCCCCAGTAGAGACAGTCAAAGTCATGTTGTTTAAGTACCTCTTGCTCATAGAGGGACACCTTAGGTACCCACTGATCTTTAATTTCTTCCAACTCAAACAAATACTCCTGTAATGCAACTTTTTCTTCAATCAGTCCTTCGTTCAGTTGCCCAAACCATCAACTGGCCAGTTTTACACTGTGCGCTCACCTATTTTTACCGCGCCTGCCAACGTGAGGCATAATTCGCCTTTTAAGGCGAATTATGCCTCACGTTTAAAAGCCTTCCGGCCTATGTTACTATCAGTGGATGAAACTTGTTATCCATGTCAGGGACCATTATGTCCGAGCAGAGTCATATTTTGTAATTCTGTAATTGTAGAATTCCTGCAAAAAGGTTAATTAAAAATATTTCCCTTCTGCAGTACTAAAATTGATCAGCTTGATTAAGAATTTACAGCCGTAAGTCAATTCACTTGAACACAATTCTAGGTGGCACATCAGTCATGCTAGTAAAAATTGAAAGCCTTTGCTATTTACGTATATTTAATTTCAGATTTGTTCTGTAATACTCCAGTGAAAAAGGCAAAATCAAAGACATGCATATTATGTGGCAAACTGTTATACTCTGACTCTCACTCACACAAAGTTAAAAAATGCTGCATTAAAGCAGAGGTACTTGGATTTTTTTAACCCGTTTACATTCAATTCAACAATGATTTGCTGGACACTAGGCCTGTGTTTATTTGCAGCTCATGCATTTCGTTTTGTTCAAAACTCACACAGCTGCAGAAATCAGCGAGAATGGATGTCACCATTCTCATTGCTCAGTCTGAAGATCGACAGAAACATGTATTAATTGATTCGCCATCTGTTTCTAAGAAGCCAATAGGAGCAAAGAGATTGTTAAATTTTGAGTCCGCGTTAGTTGACCATGGGTATTCAGTATTTGGGGGTTATCAACAGACAACAATCCAACTCTTTCCTGTCAAACGTGTCTAAAGATTCGACTGAGCAACTTGATCGGAAACTGTTGTTTAAAATCAGTACATCTTTGGATGATCTTTGCCAGACTTCAAAAAATGTATGCTTAGACTTCCCATGAGGGACCTGGATGACAAGCTGCTTCTTTGGAAAATTGTGAAATAAGTGGGAAATTGTTCACATGTTCTACCGCTTCTGTTACTATGTGTCATTCACTATATATTAGTATGACTAATTAAAAAATGACTTCACTGTAGCCGTAATGTATGGGATATGTGTAGATGTTTGCGTGACTTTTTCCCGCCAGATGTGAATTTGAATTTCTGAAAATTTTCCACCTAATTTTGACGAGAAACAAGGTATAATATCAAACCATGGAGGACGAAAACAGAAAAAGGAACGCCAGCACCGAAAGCACTGCACTAAATGTGATTTCTAAGAAGCTGACGCAAACTACAATGGATTTTAGAAGTATTACCCCAGTCCGTGAGGCAGATCGCAGTATATGTGAAAGTGATCCTGAAATCCTGAGGTTTCAAAAGGCACTTACATCGCCAGAAGTGATCAAAACTTTGAGAGAACAACTAATAGATCTTGCCCTAAACGAGATTAAGAGCTTCTATGAATCCAAACTAAAGGAAAAGGACGACCAGATTCATGACCTCAAAGTGCAAGTGAGTGACCTTCAAAATAGTGTGGACAGTCTCGAGCAATATTCTCGTCGAANGGTTTCAAAAGGCACTTACATCGCCAGAAGTGATCAAAACTTTGAGAGAGCAACTAATAGATCCTGCCCTAAACGATATTAAGAGCTTCTATGAATCCAAACTAAAGGAAAAAGACGACCAGATTCACGACCTCAAAGTGCAAGTGAGTGACCTTCAAAATAGTGTGGACAGTCTCGAGCAATATTCTCGTCGAAATAACATAGTAATCCACGGAATCAACGAGCCAGATAACGAACGCAAAGGGGACACAGATAAAGCTGTTATTGATCTTGGCAAGATGCTTAATATCGACATTAGTTACGAAGACATATGTAGATCTCATACACTAGGACCCAAGAAACCCAATCAGTCAAGGCATATCCTAATCATATGCAAATTCATAGCTTACAACACCCATGCGATGTTTCTCCAGCATAAAAGTAAACTCAGATCCCAAGTCAGACCACTGTATATTAACGAAAATTTGACCAAAAGAAGATCCAGTCTATTTGCTCGATGTCGGCGCCTCGTGAAGTCACACACAATAAANCGTGAAGTCACACGCAATAAACAGAATCTGGACCGATGATGGAAACATTTTGATTCAACTGAAAGACAACAAGATCAAGCAAATCTCTTCCGAGACAGACGTACTTGTGCTCGAAAACTGTGAACTATAGTCTGTACTCCGCATCAATTGGCAAGTATGATTTGTAGAACGCAACACACATTCAATGTAAAATATGGCTTACTCCCTTATTCAACTCTCGCCATGTTTGTTTACTCTGTTCTGGCGCAGCCCGAGTCTTTTTCACTCCGAGTCTACTCCTACAGGCCACCCATTAATAAACAAATTTTCGTCTTAAAGCCACTCATCCGTTTACAGGTGCAGTCCTTATAATGAAAGGGTTACATAACTAAGACGCGCCGTCATAGTGACAATTACCTTCAAGCACACTTTTATTTTCTGATTCCTAATTTACCCCAAATCAAAGTTTAGAGAAATTGCTTCATTGTGGTTACCAAAAGGCCAGTGCATACTCTCTTGGTACACGTTAACATTAATTTAGATCCTAATAGAAGTGACAACGTGCCGATGTATGCTTGCAAGTCGTTCTGTGAAAAAATCTGTGACCTAATAACATAATTATGTGCTCAAACAAAGCCAAACTTAGCTCTTGCCTATAAATTTTGATTTTGATATTGGCATGACAACTTTTGGCCCACGGGCAAACTCGGTGCAGCAAAAAGTACAGCTCGCTTGAATTTTGATTTTGCAAGTGATAATGTACTTTAAATGCTCTTCTGGGTCAATTAGCTACAGCCTACTCGTATGGCTTCCTAATAACAATGAAACAACAAGGAGTAAAATCAGAACATCTTTTATCTTAGTAATGAATATTTTTTAAAGAATTTCACGTCTCACATGTGTCATGATTATGAAACTACACTGAACTTGACAACTGTAGTTGTGTCATTCAGATACATGTACATGTATGTTACCTCAATGATTCATTTTCATCTACAGATCAAGACTTCCATCAAGTGTGAATCAGTTCAGGAGTTAACTTTGCTTTTTAAGTTGTTTCAATTTTTATCACCATTAACATTCAAGCTAAAAACGGCCAAACGAGTATCGTATTGTCTCAGAGCTCTATTTGACTCGGGCAGCCTCATGCGTAATAAGACAACTCAATTGGCAATATATTTTCATCCCAAAGTACAGTATTAATGTTCTACATATATACAAATTGTTTACCCCGTTGACTCTCATCTATTTGAACTAATATCACATCCGTAGTATGCCAATCCATTTCACTTGTTAATGTTACTAATCCATCAGTTTTCTATTTGCAAGATTTATCCTAACTCAATGTAATTAAATTAGTGATGGTGGGAATTTTCATGCCTACCCTAGTGTTTATAGCTTTTGTCCTTACTTCATTACTTTTAGTCTATTCACACACTTGTATATACTTCTTTTTCTCTTGTTAGATAAGCATGTTAACTATGAACTGTATGAATTTATCAGTATTTAACTACAGACATAATAATTATAATTGTTCGGGTATCTGGAAAACAAAAACACCCCACTGCTTTTCGTCTATTACGCTCGATCTCACTCTTCTACTACGAAAACGACCCCGAACTGAGCACTTACGTAATGTTTACTGCACAATGAAGAACTCATGTTGTGATATCCGAGTTATCATTGAGCAAAGTCTTTTGACTGCTGGTGACATAGAGGTCAATCCAGGACCAGGCACTCAGGGTTTAGCCAGCTTCAAGGTCTTATTCACTCATATCAACAGTATCAAGGCGAACAATCTTTCAAGATTTGATCTTCTCAAGCAAGTTATTACAGACAACAATTACATGGTCATTGCTATATGCGAATCTGGAACACTGTCCGAAGACAACCTCAGTGCACTTATTATTCCAGAATACAACATTGCCTACCACACTAACGCCGTTAGGGGGTTGATCTTGTTTGTCCACAACTCCGTAAATTACAAAACAATTGATGATNGTTAACACCAGTTCAGTGTTGCATAACTTTTCAATTCAAAAGGACTGCAGACAAACAGTTGGCTCAAATCGAGTTGTCCATGACTTGATTAATGGCTTAGTGAACATATTGCACTCTGTTCACTGGCAATATGGGCTTTTTTGTATTTGGATAAGTTAGGACAATCGCATTTATTTTTGAGTTTTTAGGGCTGAAGTAACCAACCTATCGACATTAATAGGTAAAAAAATACCACCCATTTTTAATGCATCACTTCTTACAGGAACGACCACCCATAATTTGAGTTTTTTTCTGAAGACCACCACCCATGAATTTTTATTTCTACTGCCGTCCCCCCCCTCCCACACGGATTTTACTGGAACAGCCCTTAGCCAGTTACAACCATTTCATAGCTGTTTTGGTTTGTGCACACAAGTTTTCTAATTTCCTCAAAATTTAATTGGTAATGGGAAGTGTGGTTCTCGCTGTGAAGGGGCAGTGAAAGAATTTTAACTCTTAACAGGCATTTATCATTATGAAATTGGCCTCAAATGTCTCCTTAGCATAACTATAGACTGGTAATGTCTTGCTTTGGAAAGAGCTGACTCCATGTAATTCCTTTTAGATCAGTTCTACATGTTGGCTTGTCATAGAAACTTGTCTTATGTGGCGAGGTTGATCTTTTGCTATAGTGAACTGTCAGTTCTTTTCATAGCCAGAAATGTATATTGAGTAAGGAACACTGTCTTTGAGACCATTGTCATAATAGTACTAAGTTGTCTAAGAAACACTTTGAGACCAATGTCATAATAGTACTAAGTTGTGTAAGAAACACTTTGAGACCAATGTCATAATAGTACTAAGTTGTCTAAGAAACACTTTGAGACCATTGTCATAATAGTCTTACAATTGCAAACTGACCTTAACAAACTCTATGACTGGTCTCACAAATGGAAGATGAAATTTAAACCTGAAAAAGTTAATCTTATATTTTATAAGTCTAATAATACTCATTTCCAAACAAATCCAACACTGGAATTATCACTCAATGGGGAAGTTATCCCCAATAAGTTCACGCAGAAACATCTTGGCTTGTTACTCGACCATAAGCTTACATTTACTCCTCATTGTCGCGAACTCGTTCAAAAAGTACAAAAATTAATTAATCCAATTAGAATTATCTCTCTTCATCTCAACTCCATGCATCTTGAAACTCTGTTCAAGTCTTTTGTACTTCCACATCCAGATTACTGTGATATAATCTACCAATCGGCAAACGCTGGCATACTTCTTCAATTAGAAAGACTACAATACCAAGCAGCTTTAGCCATAACCGGGGCATACAAAGGGTCCAACACAATCAAGGTTCTAAATAGTCTTCACTGGAGCAAACTAGCAACCAGCGTCGTAAACTCCACCTGTCCATGTATACATTCAAAGTCTTAACCAACATCAACAATTGCTCTAACAAAATCCTCTTTGACTCCTACAAAAAACCAAGCACGAGATCAGGACTCTGGCAAAGCAATATGTATACTATTCTAGCCTCCATCAGCCAAGCCTTCAGAAGATCAACGATATTAACTTGTATTGACAACTGGAATTCCTTACCATTCAAAATAAAAGAAAGCACTTCAATCGTCACTCTCAAAAATAACTTTAAAATGCATACCACTACTCCAGACTCAAGATGAGGTCTATTCCTAAACAACGAGAAATTTAGACATAATTTTAATAATATTTCGCCTCTGTGTTCCTGTGGAGATACCCAGACATATCCTCATGTTTTCTTTGCTTGTGAGGTATGCAAGGAGGAGAGGGTACAGCTCTTCCAGGCACTCGAACAATACCCCAATGTTTACAAAAAATATTCTGAAATTCCGCAATTGTACAACAAAATTAATTTCTTTCTATATGGATGTCAAGAACTTAACTCAAAGGAAAATAAGGTTTTATTTGAAATAGTATCAGAATTTCTTTATAGCATTAAATCTTTGTGTGAGTGGATAGAATTTTATACGTCTGTATGAAAATGAATTATTTTCATTCGTTGTCATTTATCATTGTATTCTTAACATCAGTTTTTTTATTTATGTATTCGTATATAATAATTGTATATATACTTCTTTGTATTTTTTTACCCAGATCTAATGCCTCTCGGCGTTTTCTGGGTTATGTATATTCATTGTATTCTGAAGATTTCGTAATAAACATTAAAAAAATGTTTGCCAAAAACCCTCAACTCTGTGCTGTACAGAGGATATTGTCAGCTGGGTGTATTCGTCATCATGCTGGCAATGGTGTATGTTTGAATATTTTTCATGGCAAGAGATGGATCACATTTATAGCTTATAATTGTTTTTAACATATATTTTTAGCAAATGTGACATAGTTAATGATAGCAATTATATCAGTGATATATTACATTAAAAATTAGACAGTCTCCTTAATTCAGAACACAGAAATCATGGCTGAAATTTAATTTTTTCCTCCTGAAATTTGAAGTGTGAGTGATTTGTATATTTTCGTACTTTTCAAATTCCGCTATGTTGTAGCATAACAGGTTGCAAGAATACTCCTGTAAGTTCATAAAAATTGACTCTTATGGCAAACATTTAATAAATTGTTACCATTCCCCTTGAATTTCTGACAGACTATTGTGTGAATTTCTAAAAATTGGGACAAGCTCGACTTTTATATGGATGACTGTTCTTGTTTATAAGAGAATCTGCTTTAAGAAAAAAGATTGTAAAAGTGATGACAATTTATTGTTTAGTTTTTGATCTTAAGTGATGGTGTGGTAGTTTACACCAGTGACAAAAGGTATCGTAAGTGACAACAGATATCAATAGTCCATTTCAGTTAATGACTCTGAAGAAGGTGATAATAGTGGCAGTACCCGTGGGGTTAAAGAGTCATGACATAAATAATGCTTTCGATTTAAAAATCTTGAGGGACTTTCTGATATGTAAGCTATGAGTGTTTTTTGTATTGTTAAAATCAGTTGCATAGTGAGTTAATCACATCATTTTTGGCCAAAGTACGATTAGAAAACGGACAATTGCCGCACAAATAAAAAAGTTCATGATAACTCAACGTTTCGTCTTATTCAACAAGACGTCATCAGGATATGTACTTTCCCTGTATCTCTCACTCTCATTTCACCTCATGGATGTGACTTGAATGGTAATCGACACTTGTTGTCCCTATGTACATATCCTGATGATGTCTTGTTGAACAAGACGAAACGTTAAGTTACCATGAACTTCTTTTTTTGCGGCAATTGTCCGTTTTCTAATAGTGATTTAGCCACTGACTGATCTCACGCTTAAGGGGGTTTTGATCAAACAATAATATCTTTATTGGTTAGATTGATACATATCAAGGGACCTTGTACCTTGTGATAAAATGTTATTGTTTACATATGTTTTGGAAAAAATAAATGGTTTAACGAGGTAATGAAACGTTGCGATTGTGTCTTTAGCATCTTTTGGATTTGCTATATACAGTTAAGGTTAAGAAAGTATGCCTACATGATGTTCTCTGCACATTTGTTGCTTTGATAACACTATCACTGATAGTGTTACTCTATCAAAAATCAAAAATTAAAGGGCAATTTTGACAGTGAAATCATCCATGAAAATCTTATTTTAATGATGTGGATTTCCGACTTAGTCCCAATTTTTGTACATCAGGGTGACATAAAAGGGCTGCTGGGCTCCTTTTTAATTCCAGGTTGTGTCTCTTAGGAGGCATTTTTATTTAGTGCATCTGCATTGAATAAATTTATGTTTTTTGGCAGCTTTCCCAGATTTCCGTAAAACTTCCAGGCTCAGATTTAGAAATGCTGGGTATTATAAAAGGCATAAAAAACTGGTGCTGTGAAACCTGTTGTGATACGAATAGATCTTATTGAAAGTATTTTTTGTCTGCATTAAACTCACCATTCTAACACAATGTGTCCTTCGTTGATTACAACAATTGTCACATTGGAAGCTAATTCCTGGTTTTGCACGTGTTTCACATCATCACTTTTTGATGTCAGAGCCTCAGAGTTAGCATACACTACTTGATAATTTCCTTTAATTATATCACTACATGGAACACATAGGCGGATTTAGGGGGGGGCAAGGGCCCAACCCCCCCCCCCTTTGGCTGCCGCAAGCAAAATGAAACAGCAACAGCGCGACGCATGAGGAAGTATAACTAGGACCGATATTGGAGAAGGGGTGGGGGGACTCAGACCCCAGATCGTGGCGGGCTCTCGTTCCCGTTTTTTATTTTTTTATTTTTTTTTAGTCAAGAGATTTCCCGCGGGCTCTCGTTCCCGTTTTTTAATTTTTTTAGTAGATAGATTTCCCAAACAGAAGGTTCATACTCTGGGCCCCTGCAACTTTCGGGACGCCTGAACACATACAACTGTGCTCTACCCAATTCCCTGAGGCAACATGTTGGGCCCCCCTTCTGGTATCCCTGATCCGCCACTACAACAGAACTACAAAACGTCAACACTAGTTTCTTCATCATCAGTATCATCATCACTAATGTCTCGCAAAAATTGTTGCTGTTCTGGTATTGTAATTAATGCAACGCAAAAATCTATTAAAGTTTGGTGAACTACAGGGCTAATAAGCAAACAAATTGCAGTTCAGTGTGGGAACGTCAATAGAGCAATTAGTTGACCTGTTAACTGTGTTTCTTCTGGTAGTTTTATTTCATTTTAATCACACAGCGAACCTTTCATGTTCACTTAGTGATAACTAAACCGTTTCAATGATGTTTTTTGTTTTAAAATTGCTTCAATTAATACTGCAAGTACTCCCAACATCGTCCGCATTCGTCGCGATTCTACTCGGGGATTCCATTGATAGGGAATTCCCCGAGTATGCATGACAAGGGAGATAAGTCTTTATTGTGATATAAAAATGAGTCAACAAATACGGATTTTCTCAGCTACAAGGATTATAATTACCATTTTTAAGAACATAGTCTCCTAACTGCTACAAAACTCATTCAAATTACAACAATGACGAAACGTTTTTCTGCGGTTTATTTGGCGCGGAAACGAACCGATATGATCTCGCGAGATCCAGCCTCATCACCCGTAATTCGCGGTATTTTGTAAATGTGATGTGCCATAGGAGGCACAGAACAGTTCTCACTGATTTGTAACCTTTTCTTCACTCTGTCAAAAACAGGATGCAAAGAATGGCATGTTTTCAATTATTTCACATAAAAAGCCCAGCAGATGAGCACAGAAACTTTATTCTTTCTTGTATTTTTGACCATTTCATTCCCACTGAAAACCAAGCTAGACTAAGAAAAATAAGGGCAAAAAAATGCAAAATCGGCACTTTTCACCCGAAAAACACCACTTCCCTGCCGATGCACGACTAAAACCAACATTAGCAGAGTCTGAAAGCAAATTTCCTACCGATTCCGAAAATGTGGTCCAAAAGTACTGTCAACCAACTAGTTTTTTGGCAATTCTTGCTTGTTTGAGGGCTACCTAAAATCACAGCCAATTTCCCGGTCGCTACCCAACAATGCACAATTGCAGCCGGGGGCCACCATCTTGAAGAAGAGTGCAGCTACAGCCAAGAAAGTGGCCTTTTTTATTTACAGCATGTTCAAAAATACAAACAAACCACATTCACTGAGCCTACGTGCAATGTCCACCTACAAAATGCCCCCAAACTTGGCCTACCCCAAAATTTCTATATTTTGGGAGTGCAAATTGGCCGCGGCCGCAGCCTAACTATTCAGTGCCACCATAGGTGCCACTGAATAGTTAGGCTGCGGCCGCGGCCAATTTGCACTCGTCAACCAATCACTTCAGTGGCTGCCATTTTAGGTGCTAGTGTCCTCGACAAATTTGAGAGCAACTTGGCTCTACCGAACGCAGTCTATATTTACCTGCTGGACATTAGTCAGCATGTCGGAAAATGTGAATTCTTGGATTTTTCTAATCCCTTGTCAGGGAAAGATGTTAATAGCTTGTCAATCTAATTGCCAATGCAGTCGTGTTTTGTAACATTTTGCTTTCTTACTTCAGGTTATCAAGGCAACAATATGAAGAATCTTAATTAGAGAAATAGGCTATGTTGGATTGTGAAGCTTCAAACCTCCAATCCTTGTTCTTTGCAAATTCGTATTTTTAGATCATGGTTGTGGAATTCTGGTGTATGGAAATACTAGTCAGTCGCCATGGTAATAGTAATATGCATGCAAGTAGTATAGTAAGGGGTTTTGGACGCCTGTTTGGGAGGGTTTCGGTCAAAGGTCATCTATGTGAAAGGAAAAGGTCAAAGGTCACGTAGAATAACTGCAATCGGAAGGGACACCGTCCGCCTACCGGACGGATGTGTCAATGACGTTACACCTCATGACGTAATAGGTTTAATTGGACCCGTTAGAGAGGCACCTCGATGCCCGTTTTGCGGCTCCTAGCAACGATCGAGAATCTAAACAAAAGAGGGATCCTGAATAAAAACAAAACTTATTTCGTGTGAGCCGAGTGTCGTCGTTGTATATTATGTGTTCTGTTTCATAGGTCAAAAACAAAGGCGTATACAAAAGGGGATAACCACCCAGCTCAACAACAGATGTCTCGTAAAGTCTAACCCAGGCCCCGACGGTACTAAGCGAATCGTACTCATAATATTTATAATAAGAAGCGCCTTTCTTGATACTCCTTACGTGTATTTCGAACCAAACAACTGGGCACACACGCGTCGCAAATAAATGATCACTTATGTATTATTGGGTGCTACGCAACGTGTATAGAAACACCTCAAACGCCGGCAATAGAAGTCAACCGAACACAGAAGACTGATTATACAGACTATTCCGAGATCGGAGTTCAGTTGCCAGTTAGCGGTGAGTTATCATTTACTTCTCTTAGCCAGACTTTCAAATTTCGTTTCGTGTACCTGATATGAAGCCCTTCGTTGATTTGACCAACCGTCCATACTCTATATTTTATCTTATAGTTAACTTTTTTTATTTTTTCATTTTTGTAGGTTAACCATCCTCTGAAGCTGTTTTTCACCCACACTTCCTCTGAGGTGAGTTTATCGTAAACAAGTCCGATTAGTTCTATATTTTTATTTTCTTTTTCCAAACATTAACACACGTCATCTACTGATTTTTCAAATTTAATTTAATAATCTCCGTAGCTTAATACGATCAGTTACAATGGGCGTTCATACGTTGAATATATATCTATACGAATTCCGGTTACATTAAACCGTCGACAAATTCCGAAACACAGCGATCGTTAGTTTTAGTGTCTTTATCAAACAAATTAGCGATAAAGTCTATGGTCCATCCTCGGCACCGGTATATACAATATTGTGCACAAACTGTAGACGAAATTCCCTGGAGTTGTCTGGTCTGAGTTGTCCATCCATTCGTATTTCTGTCGAGAAAATCTCGCAATTGGTCCGATAGCGGTGCCAAGCCGTACCAATCAAAATATTCTCCTTTTCCATCCTCGGTTAGATAAATAGCCACCCAGTGCGTTCCGGGTGTGTGGCTAGGATCGTAGTTGCACACGTAAGCATTCGGATGTGAAACGACACCGAGGTTACACAATTCATCACTCGCCAGACAACCACCAAAAACTTGTCCGACAAAGTCATCGGTTTCCAGGATCGCAGTAATCTGATCAGTCCTCATGGTGTGAAATCAACAAGACGTTTCTAGCTCTGTCAATTTCCACAATGTTCTCCGCGTAACAAACGGCGTTTACGGTAGAAGGCAGCGCCGACGCGAAAGGAACTTCCACACGGAGGTTTCCTTGTTTTATGAGGTTAAAGTGACCTCCATCCGATAGGTCAGAGGTCAGATCAAAAGCAAACAAGGTGTTGCCGCCGGGGTAATCCAGACGTCCTTCGTCCTCGTAATTCTGTCCCGTTCCCGAAAACAAGGTGGTGAAAGCTCTAACGAACGTCGGTTGGTCAAATTTCGGTTGTAGTGGTTTAGAAGGAACTTGCCCCCCGTCGACGTAAAGAGAGAGATAATTGATGTTGAAATTGAAAGGGTTCTTGGCATACGATCCATTGTAGGCGTCAGTATCACAAAAGCCCACAATGACCCTCTTAGGAATTTGACCTAAAACAAATTCTCTTGCGTCATAGACAACAGTGGCGGATCTACGGGGGAGTTCAGGGGGTTTAAACCCCCCCTCGGGCCAGGACCCAAAAATTAGAAAAAAACAAAACCGTGTCCAGCAAAACAAAAACGGCACCGCCAGCGTATGTAAACCCCAAGTAAACCAACTTAGTTAGCCAAAAACGAGGGGGGTTCACTCTAAAAATATTTTTTTGCATTGTGAATTGCTGTTATGAAAATCAACGCGTTTCGAGTCTTCGTGGCTCGTCGGCAAAACCCCGGAGATTAATTGTGCACGTGCTTCCGACGACACTTCTGAAGTAGCCAAGCATTTCAGACCTATCCACCTCTGAAAGAGCAGCTCTATAGCTGATTTCTTTAGGTAACTAGTTTCTTTACTCTAAGATATGTTTTGATTTGATTAGGGGGTATACTGTTGTGCCGCAATCCTGATATTCAACCTTTTTTACCTCATCTGTCATGCGATGTCATCCTGTTACACCCCACAGGTTTGTAACTCGAATTTGACTGATGTATAGTAAAGTTGTCTTGCGCAATATCATACAGTGTACATGTACATGTAATACTTGAAAAAAACTCGTTTTCCAAAGAATTGCTATTGTTGCCTGCGCCGTGGTCTGGTCCCGAGTCTGTTTGAAGATGCACTCTAACAATTTATGTCTATACAAGGAATGACCAAGGGGGCACTCACATTGACAAAGTGACCTCATTCGCGAACAGTGTACAGTACCAGAACTTGCGGGGAGGCTTTATTTTCACAACAAAGTCTTGCGAGAGTCGTGCGATGTTCAACGGGCCTCCTAAGGAGCCCTAGTGCCGACCTCAACACCTACTGTATTGTCTTTCTACCTGCTTCCACTGCCGTTTTTTATGCTGAGAATTTCCGGGCACAGAAAGGCCCACCCGAAGAAACGCCCATGCCCATGGGCATTTATTTGATGTTAGCACTTCGGGTTTCAAGCGCTCAGACATTGGGACGGTTATTTCAAAAATTGCAAGAGATGCAAATGGGTCCTGGGATACATCGTCAAGGTTTGAAGTAGTTCATGATGAACGGATCGAATTTAGTTGCGCATGCTGTAAGTCTTTTGAATGGACTTGGTTATCTCAGGGGGCTTAGTGCCAACTGAGCTGCGAAACGAGATGCTGACAATGTAGAGGCGTACAAGCTTATTGACACAGCAGTTGACGAAGTGCAAGCGTTGGGAACAAACGTCGAATATGTCTGGGTAGAATGGCTCTAAGAGGAGCAAACCATTGGATCTGATGTACACATTCATCGGCAGTCTAGACAACAGAAAGATAGGACCAACGTTCCTGGAGAAACACCCAGGTAATAAGTTATAATTATACACTGTTTGTAATAATGCCGGTTTTTTATGCTTGTGTACAATGAAAACGACATGGAAATTATTTTTGGACATGCCAGATTTACCCAGTACAGCAGAGGGTCTACGAGAGCATAGAAACTGATTCTGGCTTGTATTTCCACTTGGCTCTATCTGCTTCATATCCAAAATCTTATTTCACGTAGTGCGTAGTTAAATCTGTACTCAATACTTGTTTCTTCCAGTGAGTACTACAGAACGGTGCGAAAACCCTTCCTAGACAACCTCTCGCAGCAGTTGACCATCAGATGTATGAACTACACGTATGAGCATCCACTGGGGATTAAAAAGTGTCTAGAGAGAGGTTTTCAATTCAAATTTTTTGCAAAGTACATGTACGCTTTAGTTCTCGCGACGGACCAGGCCAGCTTGATTTGTGTAGATATCGAGTTTCAGTGTACTTCTGATCCCTCGACGAACCAGACTTGTGATGTTTTTTACCAAAGTGTGCTTTGTTAAACTATTTATCTCAGCCAGTACTGTTTGGTCCCGCGACAGATCGACTATTTTTATAGGGATAACAACCACAGATGTACTTTTGGTCTCGTGACGGACCAGGCAAGAGTTTTTGTGTACTCTCAGTGTACATCTGGTCCCTCTGCGAACTGCTCCTGTATATCTTTTCACCACGGTGTAGGCCTACAGAGTGTTTTGGTTTTGTTTTCAGATGATTTGTTTCCTGATACATTTGACGTTTTTCAATTGTTGTCAACGTGATTTAGCTTAATAAAGTGATACTTAATTGTTTTTGTCGCTTTTAATAATAGACTATGAACTGAGAGCACCATCTTTCGCCAGTTTTTCTCGTAACGAGACAGAACACATGTTTATTTCCGGACTAATAGTACAGGTCTTCGTTCTTAAACAGTTTGAGGCTGTTGCGATCATCTTATATTCAAGTTTTTACGCCCCGTCGGTGCTACTTATGCTCTTGAATATTTGGTAGTTGTCTAAACCCCTTTATACACATCACACTTTTTCGTATGCTAAAAAGGTGCGTGTAAGCAGATGTTCCAACAAAAATTTTTGCTGGTGGTGTGACTCATACCCAGATGTGCTTAAATATGGTTTCACGAAACTTATGAGCCAAGTTCATGTGACGAAATCGAGAAGGGCTTTTAATTATCTCAAGACAAACTCCAGGGACATGTTAAGTGCCAAAAACGCACCAGGATGCATGGAAATTTCACTGTTTGTCTACAAAAATAAAACGTTATCTTAACCCCCCTCCCGATCGACCTCCCCCCCGCTCGGCGCCACGCACCTCGGATTCGA
>NMRA01000880.1:79179-110762 GCA_002633005.1 Phoronis australis
TTCTGTTTTTTTTTAATTTTTGGGTCCTGGCCCGAGGGGGGGGTTTAAACCCCTGAACCCCCCCCGCCCCGTAGATCCGCCACTGAGCTTCTGTCTCTGAGTCTGAGACTGATAGTGATATTGTCGTATTTTGATGCTGCTGTGCGTGAACTTGGAATCCCGCTTAATCTCAAAATTAAGCGGGATTGTTGCGTGATCTTGGAATGCATGAGGAAACTTGAAAAGTTCACTCAAATAATTGCGTTCAAGTGGATAAAAATTTGCACTGCACTAAACCAAATTATATGTTATTAAAATAACGTAACATAATCTGGCGATCTTCACCAGACAATAATTGTTTTAACCAATCACAAATTCCTCCGATTCTTTGACACAAGTTACGGTAAAGGAGAAAGTGAGTGATTATAAGGCCAATAACTACAAAAATTTTTTACATTGAACAAAAAATTTCACCTGATTGTCCAAATATATGTTCAATTCCAAGTTCACGCATACAAGTACGCGATCTTGAGAGTAAGCAGGATTCCAAGTTCACGCACAGCAATACTATAGACTAGATAGGTAGGTAGGTAGGTAGGTAGGTAGGTAGCTAGGCAGGCAGGCAGGCAGGCAGGTAGGTAGATACCCGCGAGAACAATGTACTAGATCTCCTAACAAACAATCCCAGTGGTATAGTTAAAACTAAGGTCATCTCAGACAGGCCTTTATCCAGGATTTCGAAAATAGGGTGTCCAAAATGGGGTTCCCAATATTCCAGGGCGTCCATGATTCCAACGCATAACCCCCCACCCCCAGCAATCCCACAAACACACAGTTTTTTTTACAAAAAATGCATAGACCAAGGTTTTTACATCTAAGTTTACAAAACAGCCTTCTGTAGTGAGCATTTTTACTGACTTTCCAATGCTTCAACCAAGTGTGAGCATAGCAAAGTATATACATTGTATACGTCTTCCTGCTTTGAAAAAAGAGCCACCACTGTGAGTTCATAGGCTTCCTGGTAATCATTACAATGTGTGTGTCCAAACTTGAAAGGTTCCAATTGATAGTGGGTGTCCAAATGATACATTGGGGTCTTACCAGGGCCTCCATATTAGTGCTAGGGCATCCATTTGGACGCCCAGGATGTACGCTGCATAAAGGCCTGATCCCAGACTGTAGTGAAAACGGTATTGTCTTTACAGAAATCAAAGTTAATCCGGCTACACAAAAATAAAAACCCTGAAAAAATCTATGAGTTCAATAAAAGAAAATGTGATGAGCTGTAAACATACTTGGCCTCTTCCAAACATACATTCCTGGCGTGCGTTCAGTAGACGCTACGACCTAAGCTAGGACCTAGCTAAAACCTAGTCAAAGTCACGTGTTCTCATTTAAAATGCACGCCAATATCTCACGTAATCTCGCGAAGCCTTGCTTTTTAGCGAGGTCATAGCATTACTGAATGGGAGGCTGGAACATGGGCATCGTTCTTTTCTGTAAATGACACGTGGTCCGTTTTTGCTACAAATGTCTGATGCCACTGAACATTTCATCCCCAAAAAGACCAAAAAACCTAAATCCTGGATAAATCCTAAAATCAAAAACTCCTTAGAAAAAGAGACAAACTCTTGTCACTCAAAACATATTGGAAATGAAACAGACATAGAAATATTCCTGAATCTCAGGAAACTAGTCCATCAAGAAATTCGCAAAGAACGGGAATCATATCTACAACAGAATTAAATCTTCCCAAAAAGATTTTACATTTTTGTTAAAAGTCTCAAAAAAGTATCACCAAATATTGCTCCGTTGAAAAAAGATGGCATCCTATACACCGATACAAAAACAAAATCAGAAATATTAAGCACAGTCACACTTTTCCTCGATCCTCACAAAAGACAATGGCACAGATATGCCCAACAAGGGCACAGATATGCCCAACAAGGGCACAGATATGCCCAACAAGGGCACAGATATGCCCAACAAGGGCACAGATATGCCCAACAAGGGCACAGATATGCCCAACAAGGGCACAAGCCCCTATAACTCCATGCGTGACGTAACCTTCTACACTGACAGTATATGCAAAATGTTGCAGAACCTCAACCCTCAAAGTTGCTGGGCCAGATCAGATATCTTCTCGCATTCTTAAAGCAACCACAGAAGAAATTGCTTCTGTCCTTTAAGAAATCTTTACCAAATCCTATCAATCATCTCCAGTTCTGTCAGAACGGCAAACTGCAAATGTAGTGAAGCTCACGCCGGCATCAGATTTTGCTTTATCACCCTACTGGATCTTCAAAAAGATTTTTTCACCAGTCCTTTACGTTATTGTTGCTTCAAAGTTGCACATTTGATCACCTTTCACTCAGGCCTTAAACATCAACCGTGTACATTGTATATTTAACTATTTTAGGAAAGTAAAGAAGGTAACTCAAGATGACGTCTGCCTTGGACAATTTCCGCACAGTTTATCCATTTCCAGATGACAAGAAAAGAGGTGGATCCTGCCCTGGAGTTATCTTTAGGTATGCTGAAATATTCAACAATTCACAGGTATCATCCACGGCTCTATTGTTGTTTTTCAAATGCATTATTGGATGGTTGTCAACTCGTAAACATCTGATGACTTGTAAACAATATGTAGGATAACAAAACTCGTCACTCGAACTCACCATAACTCAGAGTGCTGATCAACTGCAACAAACCTTTGGTGCGGGTGCAACTATAACAAACCATAAAAGACTAAAAATGTACCAAAATACATCGAATTAATACAGAGATTTGCAAGTCTTGCGGGAAATATTCTCGAGGTGCACACCGTCCTATCATTCTGAAGTTAAATCTCACCATCCGAACACATCAATAAGTTATCTTTGATGTCAGTGGATGTTTATTGAGCCGACAACTATCCCATAATGCATTTTAAAAATTTCAACAGTGCCATAGATGAAAGCCTCCAAATTCCCAGAAGTGTTTTTCCAAGGTATGTCTTCAGGGTTTTAAATTGTGAATTGTTAAATGAATGTTACAAGAAATTTTAATGTAAGGCTTTGTTGAAGTTAAACTGAGCTAAGAGAGAAAGCTAACATGATTGCCTTCGAACAGCAGGTGTAATCTTGGCAAGTTTTAAGATGCTGAAACTCTTTTTGGAAGATTGATTAAAATAAGTCATCGTCATACAACTTGGAACAATTTAAATGTGACCAGCTTAAGCTTAATACATTCAGGGGCTATTGAAAGGAGATATTTCAATTTACATATAGTACAGTTTAAATTTAAATATTAAGTACTAAATAAAATTAAAGTTGCAGGTAAAAAATGACTAACTTTAAGATAAAAAAGGAGCAGTTTATTATTCCAAAAACTATTCCAAGCGTAACATAACTAGAAAACAAGTCTGCTATGTTGGCTTATGTCACAACTCGATTTTTTGACCATCACAAAATTAATTCAAGACATTTGATAATTCAGTTGTGCGAAACAAAATATCTTAAGGTAATGGGTAATTAAGTAAACAGCACTTATAAGATTCTTTCAGTTGGAAACTAGTACCTGCTGTGTACATTATTTCTCCTGGGGAATTTCTGGTGTGAGGTACTAGTAGTTACATTTAATGAATTGTTTTCTTAAAAGTGGAAAATTTGTTTGAAACTCCTAATACATTGTATACTAGTAGCTCCATCTAGTATTGGATCACAGCAGCAACATATTTGCAGCTGACTGGCAGTCACATTTGTTATAAAAGCAGTGTGTCGATTCTTTCATACTAAGTGCTCTGTCTTTAACCAATTGTCAGCACTATTGAAGCCCACAAACAGCTTCTAGGTACAGGGGGGATATACCACTTTAAAAACAGTGATACGTGTTGTAACTCAAAGGAGTGCAGATTTTGACATCAAAATATTCAAAGGGGAATGGATCAAGCTTGATTACTGCCCATTTTCCTCTAAAACAAGATATTAACTGTCTGTTGTAGATCAGCCAAAGTGAACGTGAAAGAATACTGTGTGGTGGAAGAGGTCAAAAAGCACAACATTCTTACAGTTATTGATTTCAGTGTCAGTGATCTTGAGAAGAACTGTATAGAGACTATACAGTCCGTAGACAATCCAGTCTTCACCACCAGACGAGTTCGTCTGATATCTAAGGAGCGCTACTCTCCTGGCGAAGACTTTGTAAGCGAGGACGTTGAAATCGGAACCGACAGAAGACGATCCGTCTTCTCCATCAACGTATTGTCTAGTTTTCAACTGGTTAAGACAGCCTTCGGGCGTGTGCCGTGGTATTACACAGTGGCTGGGCTCTTTCTTGTGCTCATTGATTTGCTGTTATGGACTACACACTATAAACACTTTGTTAGTCTGTGTTTTCACATCGAAGAAATGAAGGGAGGCTTGGTGCAGCTGTATAAGGATATTTTAGACATGGGCCATAAAGGAGTTTGTGTCGGTAAATTCATCGTTCCTTTGATTAGCCTTTTCACTGTCAGTGTCACCTTTTGACAACTTGGGTCCCTGTCTCTGGTTTGTCTATTTTAGCTGTACAGACGGTGGCGCTAATATCAGTTTATGATGTCATACGTCCACTTTATGTTGGTCTTTCATTTGGCATAAACAATATAATAGTTAAAAAGCGATTTAATTTCTCAAAATTTTATGCGATTTGTTGATGCTGATCNGCCATTGTCATAATAGTACTAAATTATCCAAGAAACACTTTGAGACCAATATCGTAATAGTACTAAATTGTCCAAGAAACACTTTGAGACCAATGTCGTAATAGTACTAAGTTGTCCAAGAAACACTTTGAGACCAATGTCGTAATAGTACTAAGTTGTCTAAGAAACACTTTCAGACCAATGTCATAATAGTACTAAGTTGTCTAAGAAACACTTTGAGACCAATGTCATAATAGTACTAAATTGTCCAGGAAACACTTTGAGACCAATGTCATAATAGTACTAAGTTGTCCAAGAAACACTTTGAGGCCATTGTCATAATAGTACTAAATTATCCAAGAAACACTTTGAGACCAATATCGTAATAGTACTAAATTGTCCAAGAAACACTTTGAGACCAATGTCGTAATAGTACTAAGTTGTCCAAGAAACACTTTGAGACCAATGTCGTAATAGTACTAAGTTGTCTAAGAAACACTTTCAGACCAATGTCATAATAGTACTAAGTTGTCTAAGAAACACTTTGAGACCAATGTCATAATAGTACTAAATTGTCCAGGAAACACTTTGAGACCAATGTCATAATAGTACTAAGTTGTCCAAGAAACACTTTGAGGCCATTGTCATAATAGTACTAAATTATCCAAGAAACACTTTGAGACCAATATCGTAATAGTACTAAATTGTCCAAGAAACACTTTGAGACCAATGTCGTAATAGTACTAAGTTGTCCAAGAAACACTTTGAGACCAATGTCGTAATAGTACTAAGTTGTCTAAGAAACACTTTCAGACCAATGTCATAATAGTACTAAGTTGTCTAAGAAACACTTTGAGACCAATGTCATAATAGTACTAAATTGTCCAGGAAACACTTTGAGACCAATGTCATAATAGTACTAAGTTGTCCAAGAAACACTTTGAGGCCATTGTCATAATAGTACTAAATTATCCAAGAAACACTTTGAGACCAATATCGTAATAGTACTAAATTGTCCAAGAAACACTTTGAGACCAATGTCGTAATAGTACTAAGTTGTCCAAGAAACACTTTGAGACCAATGTCGTAATAGTACTAAGTTGTCTAAGAAACACTTTCAGACCAATGTCATAATAGTACTAAGTTGTCTAAGAAACACTTTGAGACCAATGTCATAATAGTACTAAATTGTCCAGGAAACACTTTGAGACCAATGTCATAATAGTACTAAGTTGTCCAAGAAACACTTTGAGGCCATTGTCATAATAGTACTAAATTATCCAAGAAACACTTTGAGACCAATATCGTAATAGTACTAAATTGTCCAAGAAACACTTTGAGACCAATGTCGTAATAGTACTAAGTTGTCCAAGAAACACTTTGAGACCAATGTCGTAATAGTACTAAGTTGTCTAAGAAACACTTTCAGACCAATGTCATAATAGTACTAAGTTGTCTAAGAAACACTTTGAGACCAATGTCATAATAGTACTAAATTGTCCAGGAAACACTTTGAGACCAATGTCATAATAGTACTAAGTTGTCCAAGAAACACTTTGAGGCCATTGTCATAATAGTACTAAATTATCCAAGAAACACTTTGAGACCAATATCGTAATAGTACTAAATTGTCCAAGAAACACTTTGAGACCAATGTCGTAATAGTACTAAGTTGTCCAAGAAACACTTTGAGACCAATGTCGTAATAGTACTAAGTTGTCTAAGAAACACTTTCAGACCAATGTCATAATAGTACTAAGTTGTCTAAGAAACACTTTGAGACCAATGTCATAATAGTACTAAATTGTCCAGGAAACACTTTGAGACCAATGTCATAATAGTACTAAGTTGTCCAAGAAACACTTTGAGGCCATTGTCATAATAGTACTAAATTATCCAAGAAACACTTTGAGACCAATATCGTAATAGTACTAAATTGTCCAAGAAACACTTTGAGACCAATGTCGTAATAGTACTAAGTTGTCCAAGAAACACTTTGAGACCAATGTCGTAATAGTACTAAGTTGTCTAAGAAACACTTTCAGACCAATGTCATAATAGTACTAAGTTGTCTAAGAAACACTTTGAGACCATTGTCATATTAGTACTAAGTTGTCCAAGAAACACTTTGAGACCATTGTCATAATAGTACTAAGTTGTCCAATAAACACTTTGAGACCATTGTCATAACAGTTAGTGTTCAAAATGAAGATGTTTTTTGACAGAAAACACACTTGGATTATTGTCCGGTATTCTATTGAAATTATGGCAGTTTGTACAGGCACTCTGCATGTCTACGGAAACATTAATTTGTAGAATTTTGTAACAATTGTTTGAAGGCATGTGATAGTTTTGCCAATTTCTTCTTAATGTTCCCAAAATCTTCTAATTTGTTACACTTTTGCTATTTTCTGAGATGATGGGTCGAGACACCCCTTCCCAATTGATACAGTCATGGTTCTAGAAATAGTCAATACTCTGGAAATGATGGGAGATATTTGTGGTTCTTGTTTGATGTTAGTTTGACCTTGAAGATTTTGTTCCTCCGAAAGTATGCTCAGTACATATGGTCAAGTTTGAGAACACCAAATGTTATGTAAACTCTGTATTTGTTTTACAGCTCTAAAAATACTTTCTGATCAAAGGAATCACCCAGTTGTGATAAGCTGTGCAGCCGGCAAAGACAGGACGGGACTAGTCACAGCATTAGTGCTTCACTGCTTGGGTTGTTCTAAGGACTATATAGCACAAGAATATAGCTTATCCCAGGTGAGCTTTCTGAAATTTGGGAGATTTTATCTAGTACTACAAAATAATCTTCCTCAACAGGGTTGTGCTGAAAGCTTAATCACATTCAAATACTGATCAAGTCAAACTATATGCTAATTGTTATGCAATTCATCATTACAATGCTGTCAAAAGACATCGAGAAATTAACAAAAAGAGCAAATAGCACGAGTCCTTTGATGTGCTTTTCTTAGTAGTTAATCAAGTGTGCAGTCAGTGATTCAATGCATTTCCTCTCTTCACTTTAATCGAGGATTTGCCTATCAGCAGTTGTTTTTCTTACCATTATGGTACGGTTGTCAGCATGTAAACATCCGATGACATTACCGATAATTAGGCGACTTGCAACATGATCTACAATTTCAATCTTAGATGGCGAGTTTTTAAAACTTCAGCATGAAAGTGCAGACATACCTTGCGAATCTTTTGTGCAAACGGTTTGTTCATTAATTTGTAGTGTATTGAAGCTAGCTTTTATTTGTTTTATTTTTTAATTTGGTTGCTTAGTTGTTTACATGCTAAAAATCATGTTGTGGATACAGTTCTTGCAATTTAAATAAATTTCATTTTCACGAGAGTGTTAATATCATATGCCATTGAATGTTTTTTTATTTCATTTGTTTCAGAAAGGTGTGGATAATATGAGTGAGAACGCTGTTTTCAAAAAAGTGTGCAAGATAGTCAACTTTCCCAAGTCTTTTCAAACAGCGAAAGCTGAAACGATGCTGGAAACACTGCAGTACCTAGAGAACAGGTAGTTAACGCTTAACATTCTGTAAGCTCTGCTTTACTTTGAGAACAGGTAGAGTTAACACTTAACATTACTTTGAGAACAGGTAGAGTTAACACTTAACATTACTTTGAGAACAGGTAGAGTTAACACTTAACATTACTTTGAGAACAGGTAGAGTTAACACTTAACATTACTTTGAGAACAGGTAGAGTTAACACTTAACAGCTTATTGAAACATGGGTTTTATGCACAGAAGTATAGGTTGTACTCTTGCACCCGATTCATCCAACCATGTCGTGGTGTTTTTAGAATTTCTGAAAGGCGTGATATAAAATGATACTTTTTTGGCATTATAGCTCCTCTGATGTCCACTTGTTCTTATATAGCTGGTGTTTTAACTCGATTGTTATGTCTCTTGGTGTTGTCATACTTAGGTGCATGCCTGGAGGTAGGAGATTGTTTAGACTACGAGTGCGTATGTATTAAGTTGTCAAACAAAAAGTACAGTCATGTCTTCAATCAAGTCGTTCATTCTTTATGAAAGGGGGTTACTGTATAAAGAGAAAAGGTACATCAGAAATACGCCCGTGTTTGTGCTAATCTTGAGCCTGTTTCATGAAAAATGAAGTCAGACTTAAGACAAGTTTCTGAAGAATACTAATAATAAAATGTCACCTGACAAAAAGTGCAAAATCTCTCAGAATGTACACATAACTGCTAATTAGTGAGATAATTATTATAAATTGTTCCTAGACTGTGATATGCTCATAATGTCTTGGTGAAGCATTTATTCAGCAATTGTGAAGTGGGATACCATATGATGAAATTTCTGTCCCAAGTTTTAAGTCGCTTTCATGAAACTCACCCCTGGCTCATAGAGTATGATCGAAAGATTTTGACGGAATTTAACTGAAGCCTTATATTAAGTTGTGAACAAAGTGATCATTTCTTTAATTCAACAACATAACCAATAAACTTCTGGCATGTAGGTTCATAAAGTGCCTCTCTCTCTCTCTTCCTCTGTGACAGGTATGGCTCTATTGATGACTACCTGGAATATATTGGCTTCACCAGGGCTGACCAGGAAAAATTACGCGCAAGTGTGACAGGGCATTAATCTTAGCGATTTAGTCAACGTTACGGTATACTCTTAGTTATTTATAAACTGACAAGTGCATTCCATTTTGTAACAATCAACAAACCATCCTGTATAACATTTTTATGTACCCACACCGATTGTCATGGAGCAATAGTTTAGGCAGCTGAAACAGTATCAGAATGGATGTCACAGGCATGCGTAGCACTTTATTGTAACAAAATTCAATTGAAACGAAGGATCAGAACGCAATGAGGTTGCTTTGTTGTTGTCAAAAATATGCTTTGAAAAAGTTGATTTTGACACCCAAAAATATGGTTTTTGTTTGTACAGCTTTAGGCGATTATAATGGATGCAATCTATTGTGCAATACTGAATTTCTTTTATCATCAGCAAATGACTTATGTTTCGGAAAGTGATTATAATAGTGTATTATTGTATTGTGCAATATTGGATTTCTCATTAGAAAATAAATTGTCATCGGCAAGTAACTTAATATGTTTCGGAGAAAAGTTCTGACATTAACAGTATTTTCATTGTAACAGCTGGTAGCAAAAGAGTACAGTCACAGCGTTATTAATTAGATTCCGCATCACAGTATAGTAGAGTTTGTGTGGTATGGTATTGAACATTCTTTATCCTAGGGCCAAACCTGAGCTTTACCATAGCTACCATCACGTATTATTTTAGAAAACTGAAAACATTCACTACAATGCTACAGTCTTTAAAAGGGGCCATTTTTTGAAATAATTTTTGATTGAAGTCGCTTGGATAACAGAGCATCACATTCAATTGAGCCTTGTTAATAATTTCCAGTCATATTCCATGGAGCTTTGTTGATAATATCCACTCACACATGCCGTAATATGGTATGGAGCCTTGATAGCATTTGGTCACATACAATATTCCATTGAGCCTTGTTGATAACATTCTGCTCACGCATTGCTGATAATATCCGCACACATATAATACTACATTCCACAAGTCTCAACTTGGGTTCACTGCATATCAGTTTAATATTTAGTTGTTGTAGCTAACTTCAGTTACAATGTTTTAGAGACATTCTAGGAGAGTTTATTGCAGCATATTGCAGCATGGTTTGAGTTACTAACTTGGTCTTTCATTCAAGTCGAAGCAATTCAACAACTGCAGAATGGAGTGTGACAACACTAATAACAAATGTTCGTAAAAACATCTTTATTTTGTTGCTTTTCAGTTGTACATGGTGGACATGCTCAAAAATCTCAAATAAATTAAGTTAAATATGTGTTATCAAATCACAAATTAATTATACATGATTTATTAAACTTTCACAGTTCAAGTGAACAAAGACAATTGGTGTAGAGTAACCAACAAGATGTTGAGTGTTGCTATGGAGATATCAGATGATGATGGTAAATTCTGGAACAGATGAATCCACTTTTGCGTTAAACAGCTGTTGGGCAAAAAAGCATGAGGGCTGTTCCAGCAAAATCTGTATGGGAGGGGGGGGAAGGCACTTTTATTTCGTACCCACCGCCCATATTTTTCATTTATTTCTCCAACCCATGACCCATAATTTTTTAATTATTTTTAATAGGTTAAAATATAAAATCCAACACTTGCAAGCAAATCACCTCCAGGAGGACCTGTTAAGAACTTAGATGATTGACAGATAAGAACTAGTTGTCTTGTCCAATATTGTCAAAAACTAAAGTAGCCTGTGAGCAATACTTTTGGCAGCCACCAGGTGTCTCTGTTCACCATGTGTCTATAATTTCAACGAACATTTTTTCAATTATAAGGATCTATGAATCTCAAACTGTCTCCACGAACTCTTTCCTACTTCTATGTCAAGTGAATATTGGAACTTGTTTATCTAACTCCTCATACTTTTTATTTAAAAATCATCAATTTTCTTATATGTGTTAACACCAGTTTAGTGTTGCGTAACTTTTCAATTCAATAGGACTGCAGACAAACAGTTGACTCAAATCAAGTTGCCCATGACTTTACTAATGGCTTAGTGAACACATTGCACTCTGTTCACTGGCAAAATGGGCTTTTTTGTATTGGGAAAAGTTAGGATATATGCCAATAGCATTTTTTTGTGTTTGGACAGCAGAAGTAACCAAGCTGTCAACATTAACAGGTCAAAAAATACCACCCATTTTTAATGCATCACTTCTTAGGGGAACGACCACCCATAATTTGAGTTTTTTTCTGAAGACCACCACCCATGAATTTTTATTTCTGCTGCCGTCCCCCCCCCTCCCACACGGATTTTACTGGAACAGCCCTGAAAAAGAGTTGCCATGACTATCTGTGCAGCTGCTGACTGGATGATTCTTATTTTCCTCAACCCCCACTGAAGTAGTAAAACCTTCCTACGCCACTGCTCTGTAGTCGCTCAAGACAATGTTGACTGAGCTGACAAGCCACTTTCTTTACAAACATGAATGCATTGCAAGGCTTCTAAAAATAAAATGTTAGCAGAAAATGATTGAGACTGTGTGCTTTAAGTAGTGATTCTCAGCATTAAAACTATGCAGGTACAGACCAAACCCTATCCCCAGTTCCACATACAGCACAGCGTAAAAAACGTTGCTAATGTCAGAGATCATAATATGCACAATAGGAAACGTTACAATGACATGGTTGGGTTCACCTAATCTCATAGGGCATGCCAAATAAGTTGACATTACCAGTTTGTTTATTTAACTGCATGTGATTCAGACCAATTAATAGTTTGTTTACAGTCACATATTTATTATTCTTCTTGCATAAGCATTTGATTTGTGGTAACCATAAGGTGAATGTGAGTTGATTTTAACAGTTAAAATACCGTGGTATTTGTGCTTTTATAAGTTCACTATAATTCTTTTTGTCAAAATTTTGAGTTGAAATAATCACAATAAATCAAATATTTTCTGCAGGCACACACCACACAATGCTCACCACTGTTGTGTAATCAGTGTTATGTAATAACTTGTGAACAAACCTCTCTGCACTAATAGACATCCCCACTATACCAACTTAGCTAACGACAGTCATGTTCAGAACCTGGGTGAAATGTTTGGTCTATCACGACGGCTTCATGATTGCGTCAAACCTTTACACACAACAACAAGCATCCTAGCCCAAATCCCCAACTAATTTTTCCTGTCCAAGATTTGTAAACCTGGTTGTTACCTAGACTTGCCATGCACCACATCCAGGAAATCATTCAATTTAACTGTCAGCAACAGGTATCACAAACTTGGCACATGGAACTTTGATATCCCTTGTAATTAATCAGCATCATTTATTAACTTACTAATATGCACTTCTTGCTTGGTGTTTTACTAAGTTAGCTCAGTGGTAGTTCACTTCGACTGTACAAGGATAAACTCTTGAATGGGATCCACAATACACCAAACAAGTCCTCTGAGAACATGATCCAATGGCCAGGGATGTATGTATCATGTTTGAACCCTTTAGCAGCAACATGGCCTTTGCAGTGGTACCTACAACAAACATGACAAAGTCATACTCGTAGCTACCAGCACTCATCTCCTGCCTATAGTACACCACAAAGTAATCACATGGTGTGTATCTTCAGAGTTCTTCAATGGATTTTTCAAGGAACTTGGCCAATAGGTTTTTATCAAGGTGACGACAATAACTTTCCATTTTAGGACAGATTTTATGTATTGTGCACCTCCTGGTGGTGATATTTAACAGTTTTGAGTCCATTTTTGATGTCGGCCTCTCCATCCGCCAAACAACTTGAAGAATCGTTGCAAAAATTGGCAGATGTGTTTCTGATGAGAAGGCTGCGGCTCACGCCGATATTCGAATGGATTCGACTACATTGGCGTCCCATAGTGGTGTTTATCTAGACTATGGCCGTTCCTCCTTAACCCTGTGTAGGATTCGTGGAATTTGGCACACGTGTCCTATGGAGCTGACAACACAAATTTCAGGCTCGTACTACTAGTGTGGCCCTAGTGGCAGCTTTAATTTTTGTTTTTCACGATTACCTCAGTCTGTATTTTCGGAGTTCATCAATAGATTTTAGTTAAATTTGGCAAATAGGTTTCTATTAAAGAGACGACGATAGCCTTCCACTTTCATATGGATTCAATGTATTTTTGCTCCACCTAATGGCTATTTTTACTTATTCGAGTCCATTTTTTGTTGATGTTGACTTTTGGATGGATGTAACAACCGTGAGGCCTGCTGGTGACTTTGTCTTTTTTGCATCCTCTGTTTTATCTTCTTACTCCTAGAATTATCATTGTGAAGTTTTGTAAATCTTATACCTATACGTGAGACTACAGCTACCAACGACGTTTAGAAGGTTGTGACTACCACAGTACCCCCTAGAGGCAATTTTAGTTTTTATGTTTGCCTCTGTGTCTTCAGAGTAATTTGGCAGTTTTTCCAGAAATTTGGCAAACAAGTTTCTATTTTGGGATGGACTTACCATTCTGCGCCACTTAGTGTCCATGTTTGACACTAAAAAACACCCTGAGTGTTTACGTTGCTATCATGGGCACATTTCAATGCTGTATTGAGCTCATGCTGATTTTGTTTTTTTTTAGTTCTAGAGTTTTCGGCAGCATCCCAGCAGTTTTCGCAATACTTGTAGAATTTAGTCCAGTGACACACAAAAATGAGGAGGAATAAAATAATGTTTGTACAGATGGCCAAATTGAAGTTGAGCTGACAAAATAGTACAATTGAGAGAAAAGTCTTACAACTATGAATTCAGGTAATTGCATTTAGTTTCTGGTAATGTCCTCATCAACATCTAAGCACAACTCCATGCACCCTTCCAAATTGAAAAATGTGCTTCTTTACGGAATTCATCCGTCCAACGCGAAATTAACACACTGCTGAAAAAATGGTGAGCAGTGATGAATAATCTTTTCACAGCGTGTGCTACATTAACGGCGTTTGTTTGTAATAGAATCACGGGGGTCAATGCAAAGTTTTGAGTCCTTAACTCAAAAAAATTATTAGCAAAAGTTTGGGACCTGCTTCAGGAGAATCACTCTGTAGTTTTATTTTGGTTTCATGGAGAGATACGACAGAAGCGAGCACAGTATTATGTATTACAGTACCCTTGTACTAATGTAATGAACTGATTGAATCCAAGGTCTCACCGAGCTTTGCAAATCTTTGGCAACTTGATGTCCTTCCAGGCTAAACCACTCCCCATTGATTGAGAAACTTCCCCTTTCCATTCCTCGCAAAATCTGGTACAGCCCCGAGGCACCTGGAAAGGCTGAGATGGAAGGTTTGCGACATCACCACCAGATGGCAGGACATCGGGTATATCAATGTCCGTCAAGTTCTGCATGTCCACTTGTTGGTTCTCAGTCAATACTATTGGACGAGACAAGTCAACTTTCACTGAGACTTCCCCAGCTGGGATGTTAGGATCACCCTACAAGACAAATACAGACAGTACAGCAGCCTCCAGACCATTGTTCAGAAACATTTTTCTTGGTGCCTCTGCATATATAAATTTATAATAAACTAGGGAACAAGTCTTTAGTTAATGTTTTCTTGTTTTGGGACAGTGCCAGTCTCCCAATCCTGGCATTACTTGTTGATACATTACCTAATGTCTCTGTTTCTCCCCTCATTCTACAATGGACATTCCAATAAAATATCGAGTTTAGATTCTATTTTATCCGTACTGCAACATCAATGTATTCTCTCATCTATGGTCAGACCCACGTCTACCCAACCTCTAAATCTCGCTAAAGCAGATCTAAGTAAAAGATTAACAAAACGCATTATAGCACCCTTCGATGGATAAGAGAAGTCATAACTTCACGAAGATTCCACCAGTTAGACTATCATTTGGGGTCACTCAGCAATGAATGACAGGTCATGTGAACTGAAATGTGAACTAAATTAATCACCCTCCCTTGTCTATCATGCCATCAGATTGACAAGAACTTTTTATGCCCGAACTAAAGACAGGGTACTTGAAAGACAATTTCAACGACGACTTGAATCTTGTTTTGAGACCTTAAAATGAGCCAAACTAAAATAATGCGAATCATGGGTATTCAGTGACTGTGTAATCGAATGAATGACAGATGTTGTAAAATTGGTTTAAAGTTCATGGATATGGAAGCATACTAACAGTTTCTTTACAATCCTTTCTGTCTTCTTCACAATGAGTCTAAATATAACTTGAAGTCATGTGTCAAACCTGACAAAACCAATTAAATAGCACTGCTCAATTCCTTCATAGATGGAGGAATAGTTTCACATAACCACCCGTCAACTCACTGTGATTTTTATAGCATGGAGCTCTCTGCAGTCTTCAGTGTATTCCAGTCGTAGGATCTCATAACCATGGATGGAATATTCACCGACAAATAATCCTGGAGCAATGGGAGCATTATGATCGACAACAGGTGCAACAGTGACTCGCCATAGAGTGACATCTTTTGACCTAGTAATGAAACAGTGCGTAATGTTGTTATGCCTGTTGTCTAGGCGAATAGAGAATTAAACGGATACTAAATCCAATTTTGGCTTCGGAAATGAATGACTTCCCTATCTAGCTCAACAAATTATTAAATAATACTATCCTCTGAAACCCTCATCAACTCTAAAAAGCTTGGAGCAAATTTGAAAGACAGCCCAGCGAGAAGCGCAACTACAGGTTCCAGTTCAAGGGATAGTAAGACGGTGCTTTCCGCTTACTCCTATTTTTGTCACTTAAATGAGAAATCAACAGAACGTTAGCAGGGAAAATTCAAGTCAGATTAGGATCACATAGAGATGGTTGGTTGCTTCATTGCTGCTTAATAGTTGATTTATGCCAGTTCCAAGTTTGGGATTTACGTCAGTTACAAGTTTGGGATTTACGTCGGTTATAAGTTTGGGATTTACGCCAGTTACAATTTTGGGATTTCAACTTGACCAGCACTATGTGGGACTTAAAAATGTGAGTTGGCATCTGTGTGTTGAAATACGAAGACAATAACTTAAAACTGGCATATGATTTGGAAACTCTTTAACTAATTTCTTCCCCATTAGGACCAATCTCTGTGAAAAAGGGGCAATTTCACAGAAGATTGTGAAATTATGTCAAAGGACCTCATCAAGTCATGTAATCAAACCTACAACCTCACGCACGAGGCCACTGAGCAACCCTGTTAGGGTAATATTTCTAGTTAAATTAAATGTTAAATTAGCAGGCTGAGCTCAAAGTTCAAACCATCAATTTATGACTAGACTGGCGTACAGGCATAGTTTCTTCTCAGGGGAATTAGCTCATCAACACTATAACCCTGAAGAGTCACGGTAGACTGACTCCTCAAACTTGACAGCAGGGTGAAAAGTTCTTACCAGTTACTTTTGTAAGCTTCAATTCTTCTTCCTAAGACAGTACGTTCCTGAACCTCGAAGAAAAATGTAAAACTATGCAAATGTGAGACGGGTACGTCACATTCTTCGCTGATCCACTGACTGAGGAGAGCCTGAAAATTCCATTTTACTGTAGCTGTCAACTGGACTCAAGGTAAATAACATGAGAACAGGTGATGACAATAACACCACTTTGTATAACAGCCTGCATGGCTACAATGATAAACAACACAGGCTGATGAAAACAACGACTAAGACAACTGGTTGTCAAAACTTCTGACCCGTGAATTTTTGGAAATGAAAATAACACGTTGTATCATAAAGCAGTTGACAAACAACGATGTCCAGATATAATGCTTAACACAACTTTCTGGGCTTAACTCCAATTACCATTTTTTGCAATAAAAATAAAAAGAATGGCATGCACTTTGTCTGCAGAGCCATCTTTGAAAACCACTTAAGATTTCGTGATTTGGGGTGGAACCCTGAGTTATATTTTTAATGACAAGTTAGAACTAACTTATAAAATCAGGGACAGGCTGAAGTTCATTGGGGACAGACTCACCACATCTAGTTTCAAGTGATTTATTCTTAGACTATTAAGTTTAAAGTTTGCTATTTCAGCATGACCTCATTCAGCTTAAAGATATTCATTGGACTGTTTCTTCTCAACATCTACAAATTTGTCAGAATATATATTGATTAATAATTAGTACAGATAGTAATTAATCACTAATTTAAGACTCTGAGACAGTAGGGTTGACCGCGCCAACACTCCATGAGGCGGAATTTCTTCGGCTATCAGCACGATATCGTAGGGGTAAGTAGTTCGCATAGTGGTTTAGAATTTTGAGATCATTTGTAAATCATGGGTGTTGTTCACACACATACACTAAAAGGCTTTTGAAATTGACATGCCAGATCTCAGTCATTTGAAACTGACATACAAGGTCAATGAAAGAGGTTCTTTGTGAACCCTGGCCTTAGCCATACAACTGTCCCAATTGGACTACCGTATTCGCCGTAATAACTGCCCATGCCCCTATAAGTGCCCCCCACGCGTTTTTAGACTTTGCAAGCGCCCACTCCATGAACGCGTACGTGCGAAAAATGCCTTACCTACAGTCCTATAATTCTACAGTAACGTCTTCAATTTATCAATAATATCCGACAGTCCTGAAAAAAATCATTGTGCGCAGAATTTGTAGACCATGAGCCTCACCATTATGTCGGTATTTAGCCGTGACTATATACACTTCAAACATCCCACCTGCCTCAAAACGAACACAAAAGTTCTGCTGATATTGGGAGGACCAATGGTCTGGCCTTTCAGAACAGAAGAGTGTACTTGTCTACGGGATTGCTTTGTAGATAATTCCCGCTTTCAACAGGAATCCAAATTTCTTTGTAGGCCTACACATGAAAAACGCAAATCGAAGACTAATAAACAACTTGGCCAGTGAAACACGCTCTGGTTTAGGCCTACTGCTTGTGCAAATTTCTTTAGATACAATGCACATCTATTTCGTTAGATTGCATGGCTCGGGCCAAAAGACAGTCTCTGCACTGGCAAATAAACTCTGGTAACACGCGCTCGCTTACTCACAAATGCAGACAACTTCAAAACAAATGTCACGTGACAACAACATGTGTGTTCGTCCAGACATTTTTCTGATGTTGCCGATCACACATGCAAATGGAACGATATCAGCACAAATTTGTACTTAAACCTGCCGTAATCCTGACTCCGCGGGAACTTAAAACTCTTAGGGACGCAAAACTTGAAAAACCTAAGGAGGATTTCAGGTAATTTGCTTGAGTCGAAACTGTATTTTTATTCAAGCATTCAAGTCTCAATATCGACGATTGCGAGGCAGGCAGTCGGCGAGTTTTCGCCCTGGAATTTCAGCACAATTTTCTGTAAAATGATCGTAATTTAGCAGCAAAGTGTGATAGCAATGCACCACGGTTTTGTAGAAAGTCTTTCATAGATTACAGATACGTCACAAAGCGTAAATATAAAGAATCTTAGCTCCCGATTTCACCCGTTTCGGAGACCGGGTTTCAACGGCCTTGGGTTATGATAAGCGCCCCCCACCCCCCGAAACGAACTTTTCTAAGCGCCCTGGGCGGTTATTACGGCGAATACGGTAAATAACTATACACACCTTAACAAAGGGTTTACGATCCTGGCTGAGACAAGATTTGTTTGATGACCCCCTGTGGCTAGCTCCCTTATTATTTGAGCGCTTCCAAAAAAACTCAAAAAAGGCCATTTCTACCAAGCCTGTGTTGTGGCATATAGCATACAAAGGTTACCAAGCCTGTGTTGTGGCATATAGCATACAAAGGTTACCAAGACTGTGTTGTGGCATATAGCATACAAAGGTTACCAAGACTGTGTTGTGGCATGTAGCATACAAAGGTTACCAAGCCTGTGTTGTGGCATATAGCATACAAAGGTTACCTGCAGGCTGACAGGTCCCAAACTGTGAGTGACACATGACTCTACACTTGGGGTGATGTGTTTCACTCTGATTTTAGCACTGTGTTGTGCCAGATTGTAGCGCTCTGATTTCAGGCCCTGCGATTTTCTCAGTATTGTCTTCATATTCATCCAAGAAGTCTCGTGCCAAAGTGCAACATTTTAAAGTCAATTCCTGACAATATTTTAAAGAACAGTGCATCTGGAGTGCATAAAGTACTGTACAGTGAGTTTCATTTGAATTTGAGCAGCCATTTCTGAGCCAAATTAAACATTTTTCTGTGGTGCCCGTAGCCTTAAAAAGACGACTCTCACTGATTTCAGACAATATAATCTGGATGCAGTTGTACTTCTGTCAACTCACTAACTCAATCAAAAAACAAAATTTAATTCAATTCATAACTCACAGGTGGCACTGCCTTCATGGTTCCACGTGAGTCTTTCATCAACGTCACAGTGTCAACGCCATTGCCTGCAACCTGAAGACAATCACAAGACAGTAAGAATAACATATATCTCGAACTAGTTCTAGGCCCGTGGTCTAATTTTTGTACTCTTAAAATTGAACTCAACATTTTGCATTCTACTATTGTACAAATTCAAAATACAGCACACATAGTCGACCGGCTGGCAATATAGCAGCCAACCGCACTGCCTACTCATAAGGCGACCCCCAGCTGACTGGATTGCTGACCGGCTGTCAGCCAACCCAATATTAAGCTGGTCAGCTGCTATTTTTAGGCTAGTTAGGTTGCCAGGCTATTGCTGACGAATGTTGGTCTCTGCACTGGATGAAATAAATTAACCTAGTTTTACGTGCCACTGTCACACGAGTTGACTCAGTTGTGCAACACCACTTATTTGAAGGTTGAAGACGACGAAAACTGAACATTTTGGGATTGTGGACGACATGTCAACTAGTTTTGATTAACAAGACGTGAAAGTTTTCTTCACATTTGAATATTTCACATGCATATCTTACCTCTTCAAAATGTAAACGAAAAACGAAACCTAAAGTAGAGTGACAACTTGTAAAGTAAAGGGATTAAAACCGAAGCAAAATAGACAAACTTATCAACCACGGTAAAAGAAATTCACACCACTGGTATACAATGCTGAGGAAAGCGATACAATTTTGTAAATTTTCTGTCTGTCTAATCGTTGCTTGCATTTGACGACCCGAGCATAAACGCAATGAGTTCAAGTCTGAACTCAAAATTTTACTTCAATCTAAAGGTCATCATGTGCGAACTTTGACTTGTCACTCATAAGCATACTCAAGAATATCTCGAGTTCATAGTTACAAAGGTCCCACAGAAAATATCTAAAAATAATTCTGAGTTTGATTTCAAGTACAAAAATTAAACCTAATGTGCTGATGGAAATTCACACAAAGCATGCACTGGAAGAAAGCTGGATGGACATGGCTATCATGGTGATCAGTACCTTTTTTATTTTATATGTTTTTGCATCCTTAGACATTTCACAGCCTTGCAAATCCACAGTTCCATCATCCATTAGTACTGTTTCAAAGTGTTTGTGTGAAAATCTCAATGGGTCTGTGAGGTGAGGTATCTTGGGACTTAGGTATTCCTCACCAATAATGGTACCACCGTCAAACTACAATGAACAAATAATCAGTGATGCAGCGATATCATGTCACGGAAATATCTGATAGTACCCCAGAACATTTAGTGGCACACATCACAATTTACCAGACAAAGTATCCAAAAGTCACAGATGTCCATTTTGTCAAAAGCCAATGAAAAGTATTCAGTCAAAATGATTCAGAATTCCTGCATCATGACAGCCAGGCAGAAGTATTCAGTCAAAATGATATTCAGAATTCCTGCATCATGACGGCCAGGCAAAAGTATTCAGTCAAAATGATTCAGAATTCCTCCGTCATGACGGCCAGGCAGAAGTATTCAGTCAAAATGATTCAGAATTCTTGCGTCATGACGGCCAGGCAGAAGCCGAGTTCATTGTCAGAGTGTCCTCATAGATCAGTAATCCTTGCTTTTAACAGAATTGGCCGCCAAGGCGGGAAAACTGTATTTTGTCTGCTAACGTTTGCCTGGTAGCATATTTCCACAATTCTAGTCAGTTTGGGGAACCATACAAAAATACCATTTAGTGGCTCCCAAAGTAGGCCCATGTGCCCATATTCAAAAAATCTCAAACCTAAATCCAACGGTACACATTTCAAAGGTTGCAAAATGAAGAACAGTATTGATTCAAATTAATTTATCGCAGGAATAAATCAGTTCATTGTCTATGGAATTATTTAGTAATTTCAATCATAAAATGACCTCACAAAAAAGCTAGTAGTTGCCTGCAATGCGGAGCATTAAAATGCGCCCACAACTGCACTGCAAAGAGTGTGCTTCTACTGGTGTTTTAAGTACCATAAAAAGAGCCATTAGATGGTGCATAATACATCGAAACTGTCCGAAATTGGAAAGGTGTCATCTCTTTCTTGTACAAACTGTTTGCTAAATTTCATGATAATCCGCCAAGGAAATCCAAAGATACAGACTGAGACAGACGTAAAAAAATCCAATTGCCATTAGGTGGCACAGCAGTAATCGAATCCATCCGTCTGTTGTGACATAGTATAACACTTGCTAAATTGTGACATAGTATAACACTTGCTAAATTGTGACATAGTATAACACTTGCTAAATTGTGACATAGTATAACACTTGCTAAATTGTGATCTTGCAAGAGGTTTATTACATACAACCGTAGATGCGGAAAAAATGTCTCTAGGGTGCACCACAATTGTTGAACATGTCTGAAAATTCACAATAGTCCTTCTGCGATCAGTAAGAACACATCTCCCAGCTGTCACAGAATATGTCAAATCCATCCCAAAATGGAAAGGTGAACAGTTGTCTTTAATAGAAACTTGTTTGTCGAATTTCATGAAAAAACAAGGAACTCTGAAGGGCACACCAGTAGTCAGAATCGTCTAAAAAGTTGTGGGCAGATATTGTCATATTCATAGGAAAACAGCTGCAAAAGTTCACAAAGATCCTGTAGAGCTACAGCCATAGTTGCAAAAAATACAAAATCACCACTAGAGGACGCCACAGTTGCCAGGACTGTCAGCCATGGTCTTTTCATCAAGAACTTGTCTGTTACAATTGATAATGATCCTTTGAGCAGTTTGGTGGATAATAGGAGGAAGCTAAAAATTAACTCAGAAGAAAGTATGGTGCAGAATATGTTGAATCCGTTCAAAAATGGAAAGGCATTGTTGTCTCCTTGAAAGAAACGTGTTTTCCGAACTTAACAAAAAATCCATCAATGAACTTCAAAGATACAGTGACAAAGTTAAATAAAATTGCCACTGGAGGGCACAGATGCAGTCTGAATGGTCTGAAATTCGTCGCCATCTGTTACCATCTTCGTAGGAGCGCATCAGCCAAATTGCACATAAATTCTTTAAAGGGTTAATGAAATACAGCAGTGTACGCAAAAAAAGCCACTAGGGGTTGCCAGAGTGGTCAAACCCATTCAAAAATTAGGGTCCGTCTCCAGAATACATCTGCCAAATATTCATAATTATCCTTTGAGCAGTTTGGCAGATAGAGAGGGGGGACATTAGTTGGATCGGTCCAAAATTTGTCGCCTGTCGTCTGCTTGGCACACATCTGCCGAGTCTCATTATGATCTTGCAAGGGCTTTAGGAAATACAGCAGCGCCACCTTTAGGAAATACAGCTGCAGATGCCCAGACAGAGAGGACAGTAATATGCTTCCACATAAATATGTGGGCACATAAAAATATTCAAGGAGGAATGTCTGACCATTAAACCATCTATACGACCTTTAGCATACATTGATGTTTTCCATCTAACCGCGCATTAAACAACTAGTATGCTTGAATGCGACAACAAACATGAAACAAGTAGAAAGTCTTTTACATAACATGTTCATCTTTACTATTATTGATACAAGACTACCTTACCTTAACATGTATAAGACCTCCAAGTGGAATTCTTTCCAGCATCCATGTACCGAGCAGATAGCCATGTTTCTTCAACACTACAAAATACAAAATGCAGAACAAAACATTTATCAATTGAAAGCAAAGAAATCAGAAGACTATTTAGCTTAAAAAGTAATCAAAGAAACTAACTCATTCGATTCTCGTTTCATGGCACAGTGAACACTCATTGTCAAGAAAATGACAAAAAAATCAAAGAAACTAAGCAAGAGAAACTGCAGCAGTGGTGGTTTTTTCTGACAAAACATGTGACCTTGCACCATTTAAAGAAAAACACGCTGTGAAAAAGTACAACTTGGATATGTTTATTATACTTTTAATCAAAAAACCAACTTTCAGGATATATTCAGTCAGTTAAAAGTACAATCAGGCATACCTTGTTTGTAATAATCAATCAAAACAAATGGGCAAAAACATCCAATTCAAATAATGAAATAAGTATTATTAGCAAAAACAACAACAGGCAAAGACCTTCAAGACTTTCTCAGAGTCACAGCCACAGCCCAACTATGTGTGCCAAGTGTTTCCCCCTAAGGGCACATACCTTTTCCATACACCTCTTTATAAGACTGCAAAGTGTCTCCTCTGTGGACAGATCTTTACCATTCACCTCTTGATAAGATTGCCAATTGTAATCCCCCTGTAGACACATACCTTTTCCATACATCTCTCTATAAGACTGCCAAGTGTCTCCCCCTGTGGACACATACCTACACATACACCTTTCTATAAGACTGCCAAGTGTCTCCCCCTGTAGACACATACCTTTTCCATACATCTCTCTATAAGACTGCCAACATTCTTGTAAGTGTGAGGTATCTACATCATATTCTGCAAAACAAATATAATAAATTTAATAGTTAATGCAATTATTAATAGACAAAAAGGAAGGATAATGATAAGGGGTCCAACAATACACAAATATAGGAATGGGTGAGGAGGCCTGAGGGGATCTGGACATTAAAACCTTCTCCCATTGAATTACTTTACCAAAGTTATACAGGTTGATGACACCTGATAATATCTGGCTCCTGCAGAGGGCACTCTTTTGTCTGGTATGACAACAGGCAGGCCAATTATCTACCGTGCTGTGGTATTGAAACAGTGATATATTCCAACAGAATGGACCCTCTTTAATTTCGGTTGTAGTTGGGTGACTTTGGTGAATAAAAAATTAAACAAGACAAGTATTTGACCAGTAATCCAAATTTGTTATTGGTTGATGCTCAAACAGCTTACAGCAACACAGTCCTGGCTTTGACACTTGGTTCAATCCCTATAAGGTCTTATACAGGGATTGAAGTGTCAAACCCAGAACTGGCCCTGGAGTTTATCAGTCTTGTAAGATACTGGCTACACAGGTCCAATTTGACATTTCGTTGTTTTGATCTCATGCTCACGACACACTGTAAAAACCACCAATTTTGTTGTCCATTTTGTGCATGGTGGGTATAACAATGAACTGTTGACCTTCTATTGAGTAGGTCAATAAGTGATCCCGCCTTTGAACTGGATAGCACATAAATACAAAACATATTTTTATAATCCCCGATTTTTTCTTTCAGAAATATATACTTTAACTAGTTGACACAGCCTGTTTTTTAGTTAGAATGGAGGCCACTAAATAAGGTTGGAGATGACCTTTAAGGCCTTTACCCACTGGCTCCGAAGCTTCAGTGTTGCCAATTTGCTTCCGATGATTTGAACACCGACTTTGGTCGTGAATTGAACTTAACTTCAAAGTAAAGAGGTGGATTTAAAAACAAAGCGTTGATGCATCGCTGCAATGGGATGCTGTTGAAGTTATCGGCAGGGGTCACTGCCTACGTTTGTCAACAGGCGGTGGTGACTCGGTTATTATTTTTTGTTAATATGTTGTTCTAATAATTACTATTTTGGCAGTATAAGCATTCTGTCACATGCTTTGCTGCTTATTAGCGACGCTTCACAATAACTTAAAGCAACATGACTTTGATGGTTTAATCACTGCGAGGCATGATTCGCCGAAAGCTTTTGGGAGGGCCTATGGGTTAGCCACCATCTCTACTGTAGCAAGTCGAGACGGTGGCACTGCCTAGAACATGTTGGGCTTTCTGGTTTTCAATACGTCAATATATTTTCATTTAAAAGTTATCACTAGCTTCTGAAACATAGGTGGATTTAGGGGGGGGGNCAAAAATTTCTCCTAAAATTCATTATATCATTGTGCTATGAAAAGCCCATGTCACAAATATAGTGTTTGTGCCATGTACCATTTCTATTTGTAACATGGCACAACTCAAAAAATCTCACATGGAACATTCAAATGTCACATGTGAGAATGCAATGTTCCATGTGAGAAATGCCCTTTGTCACATGGAACGTGAGTTTTCAAACGTTAATTACAGCTAATTAAAAGCTCATTTTGCCAAAGTAAATTTTGAAATGACATCACAACTAAAAAGGCTATCTATTGCACCCACTTTCAATTGAATTGAGTGAAAAAAATTTTTGAGACTTTGTGAAAATCTCATATTATTTTGGAATGCGTTCTAAGTGAATCACTCAGAAACTCATAATTCTCTCTTTGTCAAACCTTAACTTAAGACGATTTCCAAAGCAATCGCGTCATTATTGCCAACATAAAAAACGGATTTGGTCTTTTGCGCAATTGAAGACTATTTTAAATACAACAAATTTGTTACGAACTGATTGCGCAAAATATAAAACATGTAATAAGCATTACAAAAAGAAGGTTTTGCGCACAAACGTTGTGGACCATAAACAAGTAGGTCTCTTAGTATCAAATTAGGAGCTAAATCATGGTGGTGCATTCGTAAAGCTCGTACGCTCTATCCGCCAGGTCGTGAGTTCGAGTCTATGGCACTTGCAGCTTTTCCTGTTTCACACTTTCTCCATTTTCTTTTGCCTTTTTTTCTTGCATAATACTTCGGGAATCAAAGAAAATGCTTGATTTTAGAGGAAAAAAACAGAAAAAGTTCCTGGGTGGGAGGGGGGCAAACCCCCCTCAAGACCTCCCCCCATTCGGTGCTATGCGCATCTACAATAACTACAATAACGTGCTTTGAGCAAATGTTTACAGACAAAATGTTGCCCCCCCGTTGTGATATCCTAGATCCGCCACTGTGAAAGCATTGGTAGACAATCTCCTAGCCTTGTGTTTTGACGTTCACGGTTCAGTTATAGTTATTTAAACAAGTTACATTGTATACATTTTTAGCACAGGCACTCTTACTGACGTTTTAATATAATCTCCTTAATATAGTATTAGCATATTAAGTGACTGTCACAAGTGTACCTGTGACAGTAAGCTAGCTGGCAAAACACTTGGCATGCATGTTAGACACTGACCACCATCTCTAGCTGGCTCAGTAAAGACAGTGAAGCTCCTAAAGGAAGCTTTTCGGCAAATTATGCCTCACACTGATTAAAAAATCAAAGTCACGTTGTTATCAGTACCTTCTGCCCATACAGAGACACCTCAGGAGGCCGCCGTTGATGTCTTTTATTCCTTCTAACTCAAAACAAATACTCCCATTATCATTCAACTACTTTATGAGCAGTCCTTCGTTCAATTTCCAAAATCAGAAACTGGCTATTTTTTACACTGCGCACGGCAGGTGGTATGACATCATATCCCCTGCCAGGGCCTGGCGTGCACTGTGTAAAAATGGCCAGTTGTCAATTTTAGGAACTGAACGAGTTACTGCTCTAGGAGCTGCTCTCTAACTAGTTGGCGGATGAAATATTTATCTATTGAAGTATTCGAAAATGTTCATATTATTGGACCCTGTCCTTTGTCAGGAAAGCTTGAATTTAGAGAGTCTGGATACGGTCTCATAGGTGAAAACTGTCTCTATGTGAAACGCTTTAATACGATGACTTACGGATGTAACTCAATCTCCCATAAAGGAACTTTGCTGTGGAACTCATTGCCATCAGTAATGAGACATTGTACTGCCTTAAATGAATTTGCCACTCTTGCTCATGATATTTTCTCTGAGATCTGCTCTTGTGAAAACTGATATGGATGCCTACACGCTCCATAACATGTATGTTTACTTTTGTATTTACATTTATGTTTAAGTTTTGTATATTCTCCATGCTGTAGAATTAGCTAGTATTTTAGTTCTGTATCTTGATTTCGTAGATTTTAAATTTGTCGGATAATAGCACTTGTGCTAACGTTTCATTGATAAATCTCACCGACTTTTAAATAAAGAATATTACTACTATATTACTACTAAAGTAAGTAAGTAAGTAAGTAAGTAATTTTTTATTATAGTGACATGTGATTCAAATGAATTTAAACAATGAATACATTACAAAGACTAGGAACACGCAGCCCTCCACGGGGCTTATAAGTCACTTTAGATACATGATACAAAAAAGAAAAGACAAGTGTACGCGCATTGCAAGAGGACCAGAAAGAGAAGGCCGAGATAAAAGTGATCAAAAATATAATTTTTCCTTACTTCAAAAATATTTTTGATGAAAACTGAAGTTTTCCTAATAACATCTTTTTGCATGATTGTGATTAATTTACTTTCACAGCTTTCTGCACGGAAACGTGGATATTTAATCTCAACTTGATAGTAAAAGGTGCTTCTGGCATCTAAGAATAACGGACACTCAAACAGAAAATGTAGTTCAGTTTCGACCTGACCAGTGTGACAAAGACAGCAAATTCTGTCATCAAAATCTAGAGAACGAAAACGCCCAACCTCAACCAATAGCTGTAGGGTTCCGGTTCTAATTTGAGCAAGAATTGACCTACTAGACCGATTTAAGTCTAAATGCACGTAAGGCTCAACTTCAAAGACATTCTTCATCAAAACATAGGTTCTTAACTTTGGTTTCGAACGGCTTTCAAACAACCACCTATTACATGCTAAATCATGCAAAATATTCTTACAGTGAGACAGATTAACTGAACATAAGTCATGAAAACAATCCGAAATCCTTGATTCTTCAAAAATGCTCAAGACTTCAGACGACCAATTATTAGTACAAGTAGTGTAGTCCCACCAAAATATTCGGTATGTTAGTCTATCATCCTTGAAATTAATAATACGATTCCACATTCTCAAAAGCTCAATTTTCCGCCTAACACTGGGGAATTCCCACCCCATGTCACCCATAACAGCATGATTAGGAGCGAATTTGTGAACGCCCAAGAAAAATCGCGCTGCTCTATTCTGAATGACATCATAATCCTGTAGACTAGAGCCGCCCCAGACACCTACGCAATAATCTCTAACAGGCACAACACAAGCACTGAATAATGTAGTGAACGTTCTGTACCTCATATTTTTATTCCTTTTAAATTTATTAATTAAAGCGCCCAAAGCTCTTCCGGCAGATTCGGATAGAGTTTTAGCAGTTTCAGAAAACTTCAAATGTTCATTTATAATTATTCCTAAATNGGGAATTCCCACCCCATGTCACCCATAACAGCATGTGAACGCCTAAGAAAAATCGTGCGGCTCTATTCTGAATGACATCATAATGCTGTAGACTAGAGCCGCCCCAGACACCTATACAATAATCTCTAACAGGCAAACACAAGCATTGAATAATGTAGTGAACGTTCTGTACCTCATATTTTTATTCTTTTTAAATTTATTAATTAAAGCGCCCAAAGCTCTTACGGCAGATTCGGATAGAGTTTTAGCAGTTTTAGAAAACTTCAAATGTTCATTTATAATTATTCCTAAATATTTATATTTGGGTACATATTCTAGGTCTAGTCGACCCAACCGAAATGGATATAAACTACGCGAGACATGCTTGGATCTGAAGTGAATAACATTAGTTTTTTCCTGATTGACAATTAGACTCCATTTAGAGCACCATTTATCAACTATATTCAATAAACCCTGTAAATTTTCTTCGCTCTCGGCAAGTACCACTATATCATCAGCATAAAACAAAGATGAAACATTATCAGCACTGATAGGAATTCCTAAATTCGACTGTTTTAATTCCTTTGCCAAATCATTTATAAATAGTGCAAAAAGAGTAGGTGATAAAACATCTCCCTGTTTGACCCCACAAGATGTATAAAACCAGTCCGTAAAGGTATTATTAATCTTAACACAGGATTGAGTTTTGGCATAAATATTTTTAACTGATTCATAAAATTTTCCAACTATCATAAGATCCAACATTTTAAAAAGTAAACTATTTCTATATACCCAGTCAAAAGCTTTTTGCATATCAATAAAAGTTGCAAATGTGGATTGTTTGTTATTCAAGCGATTATGTATAATCGAAGTCAAAACAAAGACGTGATCAACACATGCTCTGTCACGACGAAAGCCATTTTGCTCATCAACAAGGAGCCCGTTTTCTTCCGCGTACTCAACCAGTCTATTGTTCAATACACTACTATACAACTTGTATATGTTAGACAACAAGCTGATACCTCAATAACTCAGCGGGACGCGCGGGTCCTTCTCTGACCCCTTTGGGATAGGCATAATAACGGATTTAGCCCATAAACTAGGAACCATAGCGTAACTAAAAACCATTTGGAACAAGTCAAAAGGTCAATAGCGTTATCATTTTTACACACTTCATAACAAATATGATCAATTCCTACTGCTTTATTGTATTTAGATTTCATCACTACCCGCTTTACTTCATCGCGAGTAATATTTTTATTCAATATACTATTTTCATCAAAATCAAGATTATTAAACGACTCAAGATGAGCTTTTTTGAGAAGCATATCAGCATAAAATCCCCGGTCAAACTCATTTACAGTTGGACCATTGTATAACGATTCATACTCGTTCTTCCATTTATTAAAAACATATTGGTTATTGGTATTAGGGTTTCCAGTGTCATCGTATACCTCCATGGGTATCGTCTTTCTAAAAGAGGGGCCCAAGTTCTTCATGTACTTCCAAAATTCTGTTGGGTTACTGAAATTTAAAGATTCTATGAGGTCAGCTGATCTCTCAAAAATTTTCTTTCGATCCTCCTGTGGACTTTATCAAATAGAACCTGGGCATTTTGAAATTGGCGTCTCAGTAAAGAGCGTTCTTTTCGAGAGCAGCTGCATTTCAAAAATTTTTTTCCTTTAAACTTACATCTTTCCAAAGCTCAGACAATTCAGCACACCAATAGGGTTTGCTTGATTTAAATCTCCTTTTCACCTTCTTTGAGTTAGAACAAAATAATTTTCTGTCCATCTAATCAAATAAGTGACTATTGTCCAACAGACAAGAGTAAGAGCAGACCTGGGCTACATCCTCCTGGCTCTCTTTACTGAAGTGAGCCGTACCCACGAGGTAAACCTTGCACCCATTCTCAGTCTCCAATTTTGTTGTTGTTGCCTCTGGCAGAACAGGGTTAGAGTCTCGCCTCATAAACTGGCCTGCAAATAATTCACAGCTTAGAATAAAGCTCACCGCGAGTAATTATCATATTACAGTAAACATTCTCCAATTTGGGACAGTCTCTAACATTTGGGACATTGAAATTCAGGCCACAGTTGAATTTTCTTGATTCTAAAGATTGAGACATGGGTAATTCTGGCCTTCATTATATTGCTTATGAATATCAAAGACTGTCTCAAGTATCAAGATTCTATAAATAAAATCGTGGAAAATAACAGCAATCACAACGTTTACATGCATCCCCATAGAGTGTAACATCAAAGTGAATGATCGTGCTGTTGATCATAATTCTTGAATTTGGGACGCTCATTGACGCCAATTACCAGTGCTATACCATATGTGAAAAGTTTTGAGTCATGCTTGGAAATCCTGAGCTACAGCTATGTTTGATAAGCTCCATAGCCATGTGTAAAATATTGAGCCATGGTTGCAAATTCTTAGCTCTTTCTGCTAAATGCAAATAATTGCATCCTGGCACTTATTTTTATTATTTTCTTGTAAAAATGAAAGTGACAGGCTCAGCTGGTGAAAACATTGATTATTAAGTAAACACCAACAGCAGTCCCGCATTATGAGAACCAGTTTTCTCCACTGAAGAACAGGAATCAAATTGGCTCCCAAATTCCGAGTGACAATTACTAGACATTTCGTATTGTCATAATAACGTCCCTGTACCTGGATAAAGCACGTTGTCACTGTTGTCCTCAATATCAGACTCCTCACCGCTGAGAGAACGAAACTCACCTGAAACCATCGACAATACAAGAATATAACATCGTGGGCTCTATACGCAGACAAAGACAGAACAAATGTTGATGCAGTTATCATACTGTAGCAACACTTGGGAAACTATTTGAAAATGACACGACTCGCACTGACCATCTGCATAAGATTTGACACAACTGCCATATTTTTTTGTTAGCAGGCATGGCAGTACTCAATGAGAGGGACACAGTACAAGGGTTAGCAGAGGATCCAGAACAGTTTCAGAACCAGGGGGCAACAGAAATCTGACTTGAAACTCGTCACCTCACGGAATATGGTTTACATCTGGCATGGAC